>JAABNY020000039.1:1238242-1261168 GCA_015164015.2 Brevimyrus niger
CCCACCGCGTCGTTGGCCCCCAGCCCCCCCCCCCCTCTCCCCTCCCGACCCACACCCCCACCCCCCCAGCCTCACCCCTTCGTCTCCGCCGTCCCCGTTGAGGCGTCCCCCGCTACCGCTGCCTCCCAGCTGCTGGCTCTCCAGGCGACTGCGCAGCTCCTGCACCTGCCTCTTGAGGGTCTCCACCTCCAGCCGGTGTCCGGCCTCGATCTGCCGCAGCCGCTGCTGCACCACGTCCACGGGCACCGCCAGCCCGTCCTCGTCCAGGTGGCTGCGCGCGGACTGCTCGGGGCTGGCGGGGGCGCGGCCCATTAGCGGGGTATGTGGGCAGCGGCCCCCCCGGGGGTGTGGGGGGAGCGATCCGCAGCTGGCTGCCGAGACCTGCCGACTCAGGGGGGCGCGATCCCCGTTGACCCGGGGCTCCATGTCGGAGGGTGTCGCCCCATTGCACAGGGGTTCCGCTTTTGGGGATGGCAAGGCACTGTGGGAGGGGGATTCGGCCCCAATCAGAGTCCTGATGGGACCTCGCTCGGCCTCTGCCTTGACGGACTCCTTTTTCCTGAGGTAGGGGGGCGGACGCTTCGCCTCGAAGAGCGGGAGCTGCCTTTGGCTATCGGGCCGGGCGGCGCCGTCCTCGGTCAGAGTCTCCGTGGAACTCGCCAGGAGCGAGGCCCCGTCTCCTTGCTGCTCCATGCCGAGCACCTGGGCGTGGCCGTTGCTCAACTTGGGGGCGGAGTCCTTCTGCTCTCCTCCAGCTTCCGGTGCCTTGTCCCCTGTGGGTGTGGCTGCCTTGACAAGCGGCCCCGCGGGAGGGGGCAGGGTCGTAGGGGAGCCGTGTGGGATATTCTGGGGAGTGACAGAGCCCCCGTCTAGGGGAGGACTTTCCCGGCTGGCCTCGTTGTCGCAGATCTCCGTCCCCGCCCCCTCCTCGGTGGCCTCCTGCAGGATATTCTCCATCTGTGCCTCAGGGACACCAGCTGCTACGGAGAGCTCAGCCTCCTCCATGCTCTCCTCTCCAGGCAGGGTCACCCTCAGGATCTTGGCCTCCTCTGCCCCGCCTGCTTCTTCTGCGGAGGGCATACTGGCCTCCGGCTCTCTGTCAGACAACTCTTCTCTGGGACCCAGCCCTGCATGGCTACAGGCCCTGCCGTCCAGGTCCGAAGCCCCGCCCCCTTCAGAGCCGACCCCAATGTTGAGCTCCAGGGAGCGCCGGTGGTCTTGCCATTTCTCGTTCAGGCTGGGGTCGCTGGATCGCCGGTTTGGGGCTAAAGACCCCCCCACATCACAGGCACTGGTCAGATTGTCAAATGATCGTGTCTTCGGAAGTCTTAAGGGAAACCAGGGAAATTATAATTAAAGAAATTCTGGGAATGCTAGAGGGATTGTTACAGCAATTTACCAGACAAAATTAACGCAGAAACTCTATAAAACACTGAGCCTTTTCTGGGGAAATATAAAAAACATTCAGGTACACAAACAAGACTAAAAAATAATCACAAATCAGACTAACAAAGTACTTAACATTAGATTTGACATTACTTAATAACATTTTAAGAGACTGAGCAGGTAAACCAGACTTGTGACTTGTATTTTTATATTTCACACGCACAGATGAGACATTCACAATTGTGCAGAGCAGCAAGGTTTGGACAGCAGTCAAGGTCGTTTGCGTTGGACCAAAAGCAGATCTGGCATCTTGCGACTGTACCCGCAGCAAACTGTTAAACTGTAGGCTATTCATGAGGAAGCTGGCAGAGAGGATGTCTGCTGCCTGTCCCTGAAAGGGCTCAATTCATTTGTCTCTCGTCACGGAAAAAATAGGTGCTGAGGCAAGGGGGGGTGGTGGGGGGGGAACTCGGTTACGGCTGCTTGCTTCAAATAAAGCAAATAGGGAAAAAAAAAAAACTTCTGAAAGGCGAATTTGAAAAGCCCCAGCAAGTACTACGGACGTTCTGAATCAACAGGAAAGCTTCTGTTACAAGGAGAGGCATGATGCAGTGCGCCGCCCTAGAGGCCAGGAGGGGGGGCATCGCTGCTGCCTTGTTTACCACACATCCTCCGTGTTACAGTCCAACCTGTACCAAAGCTCCTGCCCCCATTCCAATGCGGCGGCACACTGACACACGGCCGTGCTACGCCCGTGCACTCACGGTGCAGTGGCGCGCCCCTTTCATCCATGACAGTCGGAGTCTCACCTGCCCAGGGGCGGGTCCTCGGGGTACGGGGCACAGGAGTCGTCGGAAGGTGTGTTGGGAGACGAGCTGGGCAGGTACACGGCGGTCCAGAGCATCAGGTTACGCACATGGCACACGGGATGCAGCACCTGCATGGGGGACGACGCCTGCATTACCAGGTGAACAGTGAGACATGCGCCTGCATGCGCTGGAGGACTGCGGCTGTTCCGTGTGACCCTGGGACTTGGGGACTGGGGTGATTTTCATGCTTATGCGGCACACAGCCCTATTACTGCATGGGGGGGGGGGGCAGACTGGCCATCTTTGATTCCTTCCACGTGTGACCCTCTACCGGAAAAAAGACCAGCAATAAATATCCTGCACTCATGCACGAGTTTACGGTCCAGGAGAGCGAGTCGGGAGTGGGTACCGTCTCGGAGTGGGAGGAGTACAGCATATTCCGGAAGCCTCGGTTGGCAGGCCGCAGCAGTGACCAGACGGAGCAGGTGCGCTCCTGGATGCGATGTTCGTCCCGCTCCTTGCTGCTGTTACACAGGAAGGTGCCAAACAGGCAGGAGTACGTGTGCTGCACCAGCTTCACCTGAAGGGCGGCACCGCAGGGTCACTGCCCGCTCGCGGCTGAGCGGAAAGGGCTAACGGACGGGCCGGCCGGCCCCTCACCAGGAAGGCCTCGCTGAACTCGAAGGAGCAGGGAAACTGCCTCTGCAGCTGATGCACACAGTCGAGCCACTGCAGGAAGACGGGGCAGCGCTCGTTCGGGTCCACGGAGTTCTCCCCGTGGCCGCAGCGGTCAGCGAACTTGTGCCCGAAATCGAGCCACTCGGTCTCCACCAGGACCTGGAAGCCCTGCATCACAGAGAAGAGCAGCTGCCATCTTCATCGTAACAAAACAGAACATCGGGCGGCCTCCGGGCTTCCTTTGGCATCGGATAACGTGCAGTTACACAGACCGGCGTCTCGAAATCACCCATAGCCTGCAGCCATGTGTGTGACGGCGTGCCCTGTGAGACCAACACCCCTTTCGGGGGCCCCGTGCAGACTCCGGTCCCCCCTGCCCCGTGCAGACTCCGGTCCCCCCTGCCCCGTGCAGACTCTGGTCCCCCCTGCCCCGTGCAGATTTCTGCCCTGCACTGCATAAGCAGTTAGTGAAAGCGTACGGATGGAAGAAGGGAGAATTCACTCGTCCACAGCCAGTCAATGTTCCTCGTGCAGTGAGTGCGTTGAGATGCTCAGCACCAAACTGAAGGCCATACCAGCCTACCTCCACTGTCCGGTAGTAGGGGTCCAACAGCAGTTTGGACAGCGCCACGATCTGAGGAGTGCGGTCCCAGCCATCAGAGCAGTGCACCAACACGGGCCGGTGGTCCCGGTCCACGGCATTCACCACCAACAGGGCGGCCTTGAGGAGGAGTGACAGGTGCTGCAGCCAGCGGGTGCCTTCAAGGGCTGAGAGCCAGCTGCAGGGATGGAGCAGCGACAGAGGGGCGGCTTTTACTACACACAGTACACCCTGAGTACACAGTGTCAGGCTCTAACAGACCCTAACTACACCCTGAGTACACAGTGTCAGGCTCTAACAAACCCTAACTACACCCTGAGTACACAGTGTCAGGCTCTAACAAACCCTAACTACACCCTGAGTACACAGTGTCAGGCTCTAACAGACCCTAACTACACCCTGAGTACACCATGCCAGGCTCTAACAGATCCTAACTACAACATAAGTACAGTGTCAGGCTCTAACAGACCCTAACTACACCCTGAGTACACCGTGTCGGGCTCTAACAAACCCTAACTACACCCTGAGTACACCATGTCAGGCTCTAACAGACCCTAACTACAACATAAATACACAGTGTCAGGCTCTAACAGACCCTAACTACAACCTGAGTACACAGTGTCAGGCTTTAACAGACCCTAACTACACCCTGAGTACACAGTGTCAGGCTCTAACAGACTCTACATCCTACACAGTGCTCGGATTTGTAAGGCCCACATTATATTTGCCACAGAATTCAGATGGAAATTCTTAAGCGGCTGTAATGTTGTTTTCCTTCTAAGCAGGGTCCACCCTCACACCAAAAACGACTGTGTGAAAGTGTAGCCCTCTGGCACTGGCTCATTAATTAACCGAGTAAGGAAGGAGTTACCAATGTATCACGTCATGGGCACTCTGACTCAAGTCAACAGATAAAAGTGAATTATTACACGTCCAGAAAGTTCACAATCAGAAGCAGATGTGTTGCCTGTCAAAAATCCATGGAACCAATTACAAGCAATTCGGTGCATGCTGGGCAGAGTGACACGCACCCTACATCAGCGAGAGAGACGCGGTGCAGGACACCTCAAACTAGGGGCAACTCTCTGAGGGGACCAGCTAGAAGAAGCAGACTCACTTGGCCGGGTCGGGCATTTGCGTGCAGAGCAAGCGCAGCGACTGGAAGCTCTTGCGGATGGAGTGGATGTTGGCCATGCCCATGAAGACCACCTCGCAGTTTGGATAGTACTCTGCAGGGCAAGATGGACACCTTTGTAAGAGGCAATGAACGTTTTCCAAAAATAACGAGCAAATCAGCAGGACCTTAAGGGAGCGGGAAGGTGGAGGATAAGGAGTCCCATGCAGAGTGACCCTGAGCTTCCGGGGGGTAGCTGGCGCCGATCACAACAAGACGCTCCCCCCAGATCACAAATGCAAATTACATGCAAAAGATTAGCAGTCATCTAGCTCAGCTTGACTGACAACAACTGGTTCCCGTCCTTCTCACCTGGGCACTCACAGCCCCCGCCTTTGGCCCGATTGGCCACGGCGGCTGCATATGACCTGGCATCCAGAATGAGCAACTTCGGGGGCTGGATGGCCAAGGTCTCCACCTCCGAGCTGTTGGTCATGGAGGCATCTGAAAGAAGGAGGGCTGACTGATCAGGCAGCTCCATGAATGGTCCTTCATCACCCACAGCACCCATTCAGGAAGTCTGTCACAGTCCTGAACTGTCAGCCAATTACAGTTTACGGCCTACAGACCCTCCGTCCATGGAATACCCCATTCAATGACCACCCAGTCAACCCTAAAGCGCTACCCACCATACAAACCAGTCTCCCACAGACCACTGCCACTCCCCCACCCCTAAACAAAGACAGTGTGTGGTTTTATGGGTGGGAAGTTCTTCTGCCAGTAGGAGGTAGTGGTGAGTACTGACCAAAATCTCCATCAGAGGAGAAGTCACCGCCGTTGGCGTAGTCGCGGGAGCAGGAGCCATTGGCCAGGTGCTTCCGGAAGCTGCTGTCCATGGCGCATGCCTTGGCGATGGACTGCACCAGGTGCTCATCGTCCGCGTTACGCCAACCCCACCAGCTGACTTCTGGCTGACCGCAGCGGGCGATCACAGCAGCTGTGCTCTGGTGCCTGGGAGATGGACGGTGAGGTCAAAGGTCAAAGGTCATGTTTGTGGGGGGGCAGCTGCAGGTGAGAATGACGCAATACTGCAAATGGCATTGTTGCGCAAGACACAAAACGGACACAAAAAAGAGATATGCGTGGTATCACATATCTCTTGATCTTTAGATGTCTTTTCACATCAACAGGCCCACTGCCGCATACTTTAGATGTCTGAGCACAATGTCAATGTTTATATGGCCGGAGATGGGATCAGCATCACAAGCGAGTCACGCACGACTGTCATGCACAGCTAGGTGGATTCTGTCAGGTATGCAAAGCCTTCCTCCTCAAACAAACCAACTCTTGTGCTCCTGCGATACGCACCTGTACACCACAGCCGGAAACCGCTTCCAGGAACGGAAGGCTGACACATTCTCCAGCTCCTTGTCAGTGATCCAGGCTGGCACCAGCAGGAGCTGGGGGTAGCTGGAGCAGAGCCTAGTTGGGGGGAGGAAGAAGGTACAGGACGGGCGTGGGGTGGACCTTAGCAACATCTGGCGGAAAAAAAAACCCTCAAGCCCAACATCTGGGCAACTCAACAGATACAGGCTCATGTAAAGCACTGTAGATACAGCACAGCCACCGACGGCATAAGCCGGGCTCGGCCGCCCATGGCTAACAGGAGCGCTTAGCCCAAAGGGTCACCTGTACTTGGTGTTGATTTCAGATATCCTCCAGACATTCTGGGTGTCGAAGCCCATCCGCTCCACCTCGTTTTTGAAGCGCGAGATCACGTGCTCACCTGCATGGGGTGGGAAGGTGCATTTCTTAAAAGACAAGAAAAGAAAGACGCAGGAGTGCTATGCAAAAAAAACCGGTATGAGGAGCTTTTTACCTACGAGCACCGGAGATAATGAGTTTTGCTTTTACTTGCTTATCTGCCAGGAATCATTTATGTGACTCCCGGTTTATTGCAGCTGCTCACCTTATGCCTAGAATAATAACGTTCCTCCAATGAGACCTGAACCAAAAACCTCATTGTTTTTAGTTCATTAATTGGTATGTGAGCTATGCTGGATGAGGAGAGCAGGGTAAGGACTGAGGGGCGAGGCACGCGGGGGGATGGGTGAAGACAGTGGGGCGAAGGGGCGAGGACAGGGGGGAGAAGGTGGAGGGGACAGGACAGGTGGGTGAGGAGGGAGGGGGTAGGACAGCAGGCAAAGGGGACAGGACAGGAGGGTGAAGGTGGAGAGGCGCGGACAACGGAGCGAAGGGGGAGGAGACCCGGGACGCACCAGGTCTGCAGAGCTCCCCACGCTGCTCCTTCTCCCCCGCGTACATGTCCACACACCAGGCGTGGAAGGCGAAGGAGAAGAGCTCCTCCAGGCGAGACAGTGGCAGCGTGGCGGCTGTGAGCCGCTTCAGCCACTCCTGGCACTGCTCAAAGGTGGAGAACTGGCACCTGGGGATGGGGGGGCGGGGGGGGGGGCACAGCATCAGCGCTCGAAGTACGGAGACAGCAGGCGGGGGGATCCAGAAGCAGAGGCAGGATGCGAGGGTTAGGGTCGTACCTGATGACTTTGCAGTCCTTGCAGATGACGTGGAGCTGGAAAATATCCCGGCATTCGACGCTCTCGATGAGCTGCAGTGGGACCTGCGGGGCGGGGGTGGCGGGGGTGGGGGTGTCAGAGCACCAACATGACACACCAGGGGGCGCACACAGGCCCCTGTGAGCCAGCACATGCGGATTAAATCACACTCTCCTTCACGAAGTTAGCCGACGTTGTTCAGCGACGTGGTCCTCAAGCTCAACACTTCAACTGGTACTTCAGTACATTGTTAAGAAAATGGTTTCCAGACCAAACATGCCTGAGTCCAGCAAGTCACTCCGCCCCTCCCCCTTGTACAACCAATAATGGATCTCTCGGTGTGGAGGAAGCTGATTGGTGGTCCACCTCACACGATTCCACCCCCACCGTTCCCCAGCAATGGGTCTTTTACCCGGGACGCGAATGGGCCCAGAGGGCGTAAACTATGAAGCAGAGGTTAGCGGTTGTGCCATGGAGCAGTGCAGCCACAGTCCATGCAGGCCCCCGGTCATGGTGAGGTCAGCACACACTTAGGGGGGGGGGGGGGGGTACTTACTGAAACGGCACTTGAGTGATTCTGGGGTTCCCCAAGAAAAAACGAAACACAAACAAACACAAACAGCGTATCAAAAACAAAATGACGACTTTCAACCCCCATTCATGCCGGGCGAGAGCTCTGCGTTTCACTCCACGGCAAACATCCATCCATGTTTCAGAAAAGCCTGAATGGAATTCTCTGGCTTCTGGCCAATACTGTCCGTGCATCCCTTGAATCCCAGCAGGTCGGACATGATACCCCTGCAGGCAGGCACAACTACGGCCACATAGTCCCTCAGCTACACAATCTCCTCTCGTGCTTTTGGAACCACAAACTCTAACTCTGGTGGTACACCATTCAGAAATGAATTCAAAACGGCCCTGAAATTCAAATTCAGGAACTTTCATAGCTTAAAACAGGACGCAGAATTGCAATTCGAATCGGAATTTAAGGAAGCAGGATAAAATGGAACCGAGTTCACATTCATATACATAGTGCAGGTACAGGCTAATAATAAGGCTTAATATTTCAATACAAACTACAAATAAACATGTTAACATGCACAGCATATACTGTATCATAGTTACGAAAATGTCATGTTAATCTGAATTTAAGTTGTGCACCATGGTGTAAGAGCACCTCATACAGTCATACAAGTAACCCTGTTACAATCCTGCCCACAGACAGAAAACCCTACTGCAAGGTACTGCACAAAACCAACAGAAATGTGCCCATGGAAAAGGTCCAACCTACACCAAATGAAAATTCTTAAAACAGGCAAAAAAAAAAAATCCTCTATTTTTCTCTTACAATCCTGCAAATATAAAGTACACTCCCTTATACATATACAGGTCAGAAAATGGATCTACCATCGAGAATGTAATGTCATTCCAGTTCAAATTCCAGTTTAACATCCTATGGGTTGTGGCCAATTCAATTCAAATTCCAGTTCACTGATGGAATGGGGCACAATTCATAAATTCCTAACTTTGCACAGCTTTGATGTGCACAGCTGCACGATCTCCTCCCGTTGTGTCTGCACCATCTCCCGTAACCCTGCAGACTGGCACATCAACGGACACCTACGCCGACTGCTAGCTTTCACACGTTCCCATTCAGGTGGACGTGGAGATGGATCCCCCAGCAGGAATATACTCCACCGGTACCCTGCATACAATCCAGTCACTCCTCACAGTAGCAGATAAATAGACGTGGTGAATTACTAGCGGATGCTAAGATGCAGGCTGCAACAGATAAACATGGAAAAAAATATCTTTTTATTCTGGGCAAAAAATAAAAACTAAAGAACTGAAGCCAATTATTGCACTTTAATGAACAGCTATAGTCATGAATGACCAGCATGGCTGTGATGCCACAGCCAAATCACACGTTTACGTCAGGAACCCTTAAACCGTTTCCAGACCACCGGAAAAGTGCCACGTTGTTGGACACAAAGACACGGCAGACTGTTCATGCCCACCTTGCTGTTCCAAGGCCAACATGGAAAACAGAAAGATCACCATCTTGCGCTAGCTAAAGAAAAACCCTCTCGGCGGGAGCCGGGACGAAACAAGATGACCGAGAGAGAGCAGGAGGCCTGGGGCGTCACATGGGCAGGCGGGGCACAGGCGGCAAGATCACGGCACGCGGCCTGTGATGCGAGGGAGCGCGGGAAGGGCAACGCACCCAAGCGCAAGACCGGTGATGTCACACTGTCGCCAATGACGACTTACGACGTGTTCCATTTGAACGCGGAAGTCAGAATTTCACTATTCATCAACCGAAGTGAAAGCTGTAGATGTCTGCTGTATATTATCACTTACATCATATTTGTGTCTCATTAAATCGGTCAACCGTCCAAACCTCTATCTGTGGACATGCCGCTACGGTGTTTGCATGTGCAAGATACCGTAGAATGTGTCATCAACCGGTATCGCTAACGACGGCTAACACTGAACCGGCTAGAACGGGGGATCCTAAATGGCCGTCTGCCTTGCTGAACTGGAATGCAGTTAACTCGGCTGTGATGTCATTCCCCCGAACCGGCTTTGGACCTCTGAGGTAAATGGAACACAGCGTTGCTTTTCTGGTTTGGGGTGGGGGATGGGGGGGTCACCCCACGGGCTCTGGGCTCTAACACCGCGGTAGCCTTCACGTCGGTCGCTTACGTTCACGATGGACTCCTTGAACTTGATGTGCAGCCGGTATCGGGATATGGCGATGATGGCGTCCTCCGCTCTGCCCACGTACTCCGCAGACTCGCCGTGTAGCTCGGGGAAGGGCACCTGCGGCCGGGATGGCATGGCGGCGTTACACGTGGGGGGGGACGACGGCGGCGGCGGCGGCGGCACTCTGGCGGGTGTGATCAGCTGGCCCCCCCCCCTCACCTGCAGGCTCTCCTCCTCCAGGACCGGCGGCTTCTTCGCGAAGATCTGATTGGGCTGCATGCACTCCGGACTCCGCTGCCCCTCCTCATCCTGCACAAGAAGCAGTAGTTACCATGACGATATGACCCAGTCCCAAACAGTCCTGTCATCAGTTCTGTCATTCAGTGAATGAAAAAAGATAAATATCCCAAACACAGTTTTTTGCTTGGGGGGGGGGGGCATTAGATTAGTTAATCGGTGAGTTCCTAAGGAATCATTGGCATAGAAAGTTTAGCAAGGACTGTGAACTGGGAGCAGGCGGAGTTAAGTATTCACAGTGCGGCCTGCACTGGTCAAAGGAAAAGCTCAGCACCATTGTCAGGCCAGGAAAAGCGTGGCTGTCAGGGCGCCGAGACGCACTGGAAGGAGCCGGAAGGGTTAGGGTGCGTGGTGACGTTTACATAGAGGGGCATCACAGGCACCGCCTAGGACTGACAGAACTGCCAAACGATCACTAACCAATCACATGACACGCATGACAAAATCAGGCCTGCCAGCTGAACGATCGCAGGTTCGAATGTTGTGCACTGCGCACTAGAGAACAAATGCCGCACGGGGGGACATGGGGGAGACACCGCCGGACAGGGAGGGTGACATGGGAGACATCGCACAGACAATGCCACCACACAGGGGATGGGGGACACTGCTGTACGGGGGGGATGGGGGACACCGCGGGACGGGGGATGGGGGACACTGCGGGACGGGGGATGCAGCAGTGTCTCCGTTCACATGCCGACGCCAAGGAAAAACTGACAAAAACCAATCAAAGGCACAAATAAGGTTTGGGGGTTGTGGTTGGCGAGAGAGAGAATACAGGAGCTGAAGGCAGCGGCCCTAAAACCTGGCCTGGCGGCACGAGCCCCGCCCTGCGCATCAGGGTGAGGACAGAGAAGGCCGACGGCACGTCAGTGAACAGATGGTGGGTCAACACTGAAAGTCAGCGGCTATCATTACAAGGTTCAGTCATACTGACACTTACTTCCGCTATTAAATGGCCGTAGAAGTGACGCTATTTCTTTGCACGACCGAGGAAAAAAAAACGAGCTGAGGTTCATTTGCTTCTCTTTCAGAAACAGGAACCCTGTACGGCGGTCGTAGTAAAAACGGTGACGGTTACACAGAAAGCCCTGCTGCTGTAACACTATCGGACTTGTGAGTACATCATGACGCGCTGTTCCAAACAACAAGAAAAATAAAACTTTAGAAACAGTGCTGCCCGGTATTATATTCAGCTATATGAGGAAAACAGAGCTGAACCAATCAGACTGCAGCGTCAGGTAGATGCTGGTCCTGTTGGCTGAATCGCTCGCAGAGTGGTAGGAATTAAAACAAAAATTTGGGGTTCTTACTATGTCTCAACAAAGGGAAAAGGACACATCACATTTATGAATTAACTACTATCCAATCCCACAATTCCCTTCCAATCCGATCTGAATCGGCCACTGTCCAATCCCACAATGCCCTTCCATACCAATGAGAAACAGCCAATCCCATGATCCTGTTCCACAGCCACCATCCAATCCCATGATCCACCTCCATGTCGATCTGCCGCTGTCTGTCCCACAATCGAGCGTGTTCATGACATCTGGGCGCCAGGGCCGCGGGGCCGCGGCTCGACCCGCTCTGAAAAGCCCCACTGTGGGTCCCGACTCGCCCCGAGGCCAGCCAGGCGCAGGCGACTCCGCAGAGGCCGTCTGTCAACATTCAGGTACGACAAACACATCGGCACTCTGTATCGGCCCCTTCAGAGCTCACGAGGGGGGGGGTCACGTCCCGGCAGCTGCATTCTCAGTGAGCCCCCCCGATGCCGGTATTTTAATAAGGGAAGCTGGGGACCCGGTGGATGGTCAGGCCCAGCCGCTCTGGCAGCTCACTAAACATGTTAATTGCTGTGTTGCCGAGACAGAAAGCGGTCGGCAGGGGACTCCGTGGGCGTCTCCCGTGTCACGCTGGCTAAGGTCCAGGCCAGAGACGCTGCCATGTGGCCCTCGGGGGGCCAGGAGTCTGCTTCTGGGGACTCCTGCCTCCGCCTGTCCCTGCTCACATCCAGAATCCGCCCACCAGCAATGGAGAGTGATAAACCGACAGTAGCCTCTCCAAGAGGCGGGTGTACTGGGACACTCAGACACTGACCCCAGGGCGAAGGGTGTGTGTGTGTGTGTGTGTGTGTGTGTGTGTGGAGGGGGGGGGGGGCTCTGCTATTATGGTCTGACCTCCAGGGAGACACCATGCATGAATGAATCAATGATGAGTGTCCAAGCCCACCGACTGCATGGGGGAAGACAGACAGGGAAATGTTTGTGTAGCCAGTGAATACGGTGGGGGGTGGATAGGCTTACCATGGCCCCGGTGACGGCGGGCTTCAGTCGCCTGGGAACGCCTGTCTCCGACGCGAGACCCCAATCTCAGTCTGCGGAGAGGGCACACGGCTTTCGGTGACACGGGGCCCGCAGGCCTGCCGGAGCAGGGAACCGTTATGCTGGATGGTCATTACTGGCAATTCAGGAAGTGCAACGAAGCAGCCATCACTCACCAGATAAGAGAAACAGACGAGGAAACCTGCAGGTGATTCCGTCTCAAGAGAGCCTCCCAGTAAGATGACATTGGACTCTGCAAGGAAGCCAGAGGAAAAGAGGAAGTTAATTCAGACAATCTGAGCCAATATTAAAGGATAAATCACAAGAACAAACCCAATAAATAAAACAGCTCCAAGCAAAGAGCTCCAGGGCAGAGGGGACACATGTGGACAGGAGGGGTCCAGGGGACACATGTGGACAGGAGGGGTCCAGGGGACACGTGGACAGGAGGGGTCCAGGGGACACATGAGGACAGGAGGGGTCCAGGGGACACATGAGGACAGGAGGGGTCCAGCCTCACGATGCTTCCAGTTTACAGACCTTAAAAGCCACATTTTGTACAATTATTTTCTACCATTTTTGCTATTGAGCAACCAAAGCTACATTCACTGTGAGTAATTATGATCAAACTGTTTACACGCACACACACACACACACAACACATGCACACACACACGCACACACACACCACACACACACGCACAACACACAGACACAGACACACACACACACCACACGCACAGACACAGACACAGACACACACACACACACACACACACACACACACACACACACACACACACACACAGGCTGGGGTGGAGCATTTCCTTTGCCCATTACTTCCGCATCTTAGCTTCCTAATTTCTCATCTCCGTATCTCAGCGTTGCCAAATCCCGCCCGGCCACCGAACACGCGTGCGCCATGTCGCGGACGAGCGCGATCCCGTCCGGGTGCCGCTAAAGGTCACACGTCGCTCGGGCCGACATCCGATCTGACGGGAGAGGAGCTGACCTCCGCTGAGCTGGCCGGCCTGCCGACGCGGCTTGAGCTGGGCAGACAGATGCAAAGCCCAACCGTAACAGCAGCACAGTGCTCACAGTTCAGCCCATGAGGACAGCAGGGTGTGGGGTGGTTAAGAAAGGATAAGCAATGGCATGATCTTGAGGAAGGCGCCTCATATGAACCGGAATAGAAGTAGAACCACTCATTGCGTAAGTTGTTCAGCATCAAAGCGGAATTTTCCGGGTGTGTGATGGACCTCCAACCCCCTCTGCTCTACAGCCTCCACTAAACAGCTGGTGGACAGTGATTGTGGTTTATCCGCAGAAACATGTGTACATGCATCTGCTTATCACAGCCAGACCAGTCCATGCCCCTCGAGAACCCCCGGGGGCCACCCCGCCTCCCCCCTCACGGCCCCCGTGCTTTCGACGCTGCATCAACGGCTCGGGACACGCGCGGGAACGGTGGCGCCTCCTGCATGCCGCCCTCGGAACTGACCACGCTGTCCGTGCGATTCGCTTTCCCCGCGTCGCTGATTCCGCTTCTCCGTTCTGCTCGAGGATCCGGTGTCTCCAGGAAGCGCCACGTTGCCCAACATTGGGACATCGGAGCGTAGAAACGCTCACTTGTGATTCCTAAAGCAAGCTGCCCCGGGGGGGGAGATGCCATTCTTAGCCGACCACTCGACACGCAACGTCGCACACGGGGACAGCTAGTGGACTGAGATCAAAATTAGGGACTTTTGCCCCGTCCAGAGCACCCCCACGATGCCCCGTGAGGAGGAGGAGAGGCGATTAGGCGCGGAGGTCGCTGCCACGGTCACTACACTCACCCGGCATAACATTCAAAGCCACTTTTGCAGTGCCTTGTGCAGGGAAACCTGTATTCCTCTCCACCTGGAGCATGGCTTGGTGTGTTACGACGCTCTACCTATGATACAGTCATTGTGATTTCACTCTGATTTCACTGCCTTTGGGCAAGGTCCTTAACCCATAATTGCTCCAGGGAATTGCTGAACCTCCTTTTTGCTTGTATGTCACTGAACCCCCTTTTTGCTTGTATGTCACTTTGGATACAAGCTTCTGCTAAATAAATAAAATGCTCACTTGCCTGTCTGCTGCTTTTTCATCAACAAAGAATTAATTTTTCAAAGATTACAGTGTACGTTGTACAGGTGATATATCATGAAGGGGTGTTTACTGTAAAACCTGTACCAACCAGCACATGACGGGCCTTGAGAATTTGAGGAAGCAGAAATGTGGCTGCATTTCCTGTGTCAGCAGACCATGTGGCCGGTTTAACCCCCTCATCATATGACTCTCACACCTCCCAGCAGAAGGACCTGAAGCGTCGACTGAGTGGTGACGTTCGGAGCGCCTGACCATCCCCAAGCAAAGACTGCGCTGACAGTAGACGCTATCAAACCTGCACTTGCATACATTCAAGATCTCAGCCTGGGAAAAGAAAATACCATTGCTTCATCTAAGTGACACAGGCTACAGAGCCCTGTGAACATTTCTAAAGATTCACGTGTGCCAAGGACATGACGTTCTTTCCAAAGTTGAGCATTGCTTTTCATTCTCACAATTTCTGGTGACGCTAGTAATGCAGCAGCAACTGCTGACGGAGCCATCAGCTGCATGCCATCAGCTGCATGCCATCAGCTGCATGCCATCAGCTGCATGCCATCAGCTGCATGCCATCAGCTGCAGCCTCAGTTCTCATATAGCATGTTTAGACTTGCACACGTTTACTTGCACAAAGGGCCTCTCATTTTCCAGATTTATAACAGTAACAAGATAACTGCCTAACCCTAACTGCATAATAACTACACCAGGACACTCACTGTGCTACCTTAGGCGTGAATATCTTTCAATGGGTTACAAATGGTAAATGTCTGTCCCTTTTTCAGACATTAAAGTGTATTTAGTGCAACATTTCAAACGTTACGCAAACAAAATTTCAGTGACTATACATATCTATGCGTTTGGTGCATAGATCAATCTGAAAATTAAACAGAAATTTTATTCTGCAGTAGTGAATGAATACTATATACCAGTCGACAATTTATATATGGAAAAATCTGCATTTAATGGTCTCCTTAATGTTTACTAAATTGCAGTCTATGGGTGTAAAATAACACCGAATCATTCTGTCTGTAGCTCGCTTCATATCTGTAACTGTATCGGTTAAAACCCCACTTACTCTATTTTCGAAAGCATTAATGGTAATTTTCCCTACTCTATGAAATAGTCGCCATATAATTCACTTTCGCACGAAAGCCGAAGCCTGTAAATGCTCTATGGCATGCGCATCGCCCCTCATGTCAGGAGATAAGATGCGACCTTTATACCCAGGGTTAACCGGGGTTAGACGGGTACCAAGGCAGCAGCTCCAGCAAACCCTAACGAAACGGAAAGATCTCCGATAAAGCTGGTCTGCCGGCGGATCCCAGCCATTGGGGTGTCTTAGCCATGCCCATTCATAAAAAAGGCAGAAGCACCGGGCCACGCTGACAGCAAAAGCGGCCGTGAAACCAGACCGGCCGGCGATAAATGATGCATCAGGCAGCTCGCTAACTAAACGGCTCTGCCCTCTGGGGCGACCGCCGCACCTACATTAAAAAAGCCTCCGCCACGTTACACTCGGGAAAGCAGCGGTAACAGGGCGCTCAGGCGCCTCTTCTATTGGAAGAGGGTCGCTCAGCAGACGGGAGAACCTCACCGACTGTCACCGCAACCGGCCGGCTATGGCTGGCCCTTAAGGGCTTCCTGACAGCAGCACGGCGGCTAGCGAGCTAGCCGCTCCCTCTGATCGATCCAGCACATCCCTGTAAGCGAGGCTCTGGGTTCTACACTGCGCACCCTTACATTAAACGTAGACTGGCGGGAGGCTCGCACGAAAAGGTGGCCCACTGGGCACCGCGCGACTCCGGCTCTGTTTTTGTTGTTGTTGTTATGAGATGGAGGGCGGACCCCCCTCCTCCGAAAAGGCGGAGGCCGCTGCGAAACACCGTCTCACCTGAGAGGGAATTCCAGCGGGGAAACCGACAAGGTGGCGATTCCGTCAGCTCTTCGTGCACCCCGTCCGAGGTCGCACGCCTAACGGCACGATAAACAAGCTGTCGACTCCCTTTGCCGTTTCAGTCTGTCCGCTTGTAAAGCAGAGTCGCCATCGCCGCGTATCTAACCCTGGACTCCGTGCGTACGTGACGTGCGTCTGCGTCATCACGCATGCGAGGCCTGAGAGGGGGCGGGACTGGGGGAAGGTGAGGAATAGTAAACAAAGTTGCCACCTCGCTGGTTGTTACAGTGGTACTTTCGTTTCCCCCCGATTTTAGGGAGAAATCATAGTCTTGTATCGCATCGCTGTTACACTGTATACATCTTCACCGATTAAAAAGTTTTTTCTAGGTCGTTATTAAAACAAAGTATTGAAAATACATAATACGTAAAAGGCTCGAAACGGCGAAAATTAATCATGAGTGTTTGACTTGGTAATTACACTTTTCACGCCCTCAGACTTAGAATGTGTGGTAATCGTGACTGTAAACAGACCAGAAAGGGGGTGGTAGTTGATGTATGGAACAAAAGTAATGTAGTAGAGCTCCGCTGAAAATGCACACAATACAGGAAAATGTATTTTGCCTACCACAGAGTCGATTTTACTATACGTATCTAAGAAACTAAACTGCTTGCTAAATATCCGTACGGTTTCCTTGAAATTACCATTCAGATGCACTGCTCATGCATTGTAATCACTGTCTCTGTGGAATTTAGAAATTTCAGTTTTTTAGTTTTAAATTGTATTTTTAAACTTTTTTTTTTAATTATTATTATTTAAGCTTTTTTCATTAGTCCTGGAGTGTTCAATTATTCGTTTCAACTAGTTACCTGTATAACAATTTTCTGCTGTTGATATAAATATACTGCCGGACGGAATGTCACCAAATCCATCCATCCATTCATCCATTTTCAGAAACCGCTTGTCCTATGCAGGGTCGCGGGGGTCCGGAGCCTATCCGGACGTTACGGGCGTAAGGCAGGGAAAAACCCAGGTCTTACCATCAACCTATCGCAGGCATGGAAATGGAAAAAAAAACAGCAGATGAAGGGAGGACCTTGCGCTCGCCTGTTATCACTGCATCAGTCTTGTAGGGGCCACCTCTACGAGCTCTGCCCAGGACCGCTCATGAAGGTCTGGCTTTTACTGCTGAGTTTGCCGTGTAACCGTTAAACGGGTCCAATATTGCAGCACCCAACTTGGCTGCCAAAGCAGCCATATTTCAAGAAAAGGATGAGCAGAAAGTACAAAAGAGAAGAATGCCAAGACACGGGACAGTACGGGCATTATTTTATGATCAATATATTTAATCGAGTCGTGGTTGTTAATTACACAAGAATAATACTTATCCACACTATTTTCTCTCAAACAACAAAACAAATAGTTTCATTGGTCATGTAATTTTGTAAAATATGTGAACATGAATCTCCACTTGGTTTGGTTTGTGCGTGCGGGTAACTTACATCCAGTTCCTAAAACTCTACTGAACCAATTTGGTGACTAGTATATTAAAGCATATTATCTCATACACTTAAACTGACAAGGACACGGTTACTGAGAGAGATTTTGAAAAATATGTCCAGTATTAACGAATCTTGGAATATCGGCATATGACAGACAGAAGTCTTTTTTTTTTTTAATCCCGCGGGAGTTCGATAATGTCCCGTGTGTAGTGCAGCAAAGAGAACGGCAGAGAACATCACTTTCAGCTTCGGAAAGCCAACAATGTAGAACCATCGTTAATAATCTTAACACAAGCAGGATGCTGCAGAATTATATAGAACAGTTTAGAATATACCAGCTACAATGGTGTGAAACGGTGTGACCTGATGAAATGCGATTTTGGAGCGCATGACGTCCAATTATCTTCTTCTGAAATAAAATCTTAGATGTTTTAGATTTAATGAAAATTCTATACTAACCCCCCACTTCCAGAATGTGTCACTTGGATCAAATGTCAATGATGTACTATGGCTGTTCCTACATTGGGTGGTGGTGGTGGAGGGGGGGGGTTGGGGGGGCTCCCACCATTTGACTCTTTAATTGGACCTTAGAAGAAGCTCTAATGCTAACGGTCAGTCATCCTCCTCATGCTACAGCTACATGTAGGTGCTGCTGTGGCAGGCTCTCTGGAGTCCCGGCTTTGTGTGACACCCTAAGGACTGTGGCGGCTACTACGAACATCGTGCTATGAGTGTGTACATGTTCAATTCATCTTCAGTCTAACCATTACTCCCTGTGCCTTTCCCCTGGAGTGCAAGGGTGAGGGCTGGGCCTCCATTTGACAGGCATCACCGAAAGACCCCTGGTCTCCATCGGACTGGTTTCCATCCTTTATATTTTTTCGCTGGATCAGTTCATGTTAGGTATCTAGCTCTAGGGTACCAGACCAGTGTCTCTCTGTGGACATCCAGCTTCAGATTACAAGCTTCTGTCCTTAATCACCAAGCTACCCTGGAACACGAAAGGCTCTCCCCTCAGCAGTGACTCAGTAGATTCACCTACTCCGCCAGCCGCCAGGACTTCCCATATGTATATAAACAGTACAGAGAGTAAGGGTTGGCGCTATGCCATCTGATCTGGTGGGACAACAATATGTCATTAAATAGTAAGGAATGCACAAGATGCCATGTAACTTTCCAACAAAATCTCTGAGCGAGAACCTGTGGAAGTCACAGCCAGCTCGATACGTATTTGTTCAGCACAGGACATGAAAAAACATTCTTGTTTTTATCCGATATTTTAAGATCAACCAAAAGGACTATAAAGAAAATTTACACAGCAACAATAACCAAACATTTTTTAATGGAAAAAGTCTCAGGGAAGGAACTATCTTTCCTTGTTTTCCATCATCCAAGTTAATACTTCTGCACAGCCACCGCTGAGTGGTAATATTAATTCATATGGTTTAAACAATACCACCCTGCCCTGGTAAGAAAGCAGCCTTTTACTGTGAGCAAACCTCAGCGGTCTGTATCATGGTGTCCATTACACAGGAAGTCTTCCCGCTCTGCAGTCTGACAGTTTCCGCGAAGGGCGCTAGCGGGTATCGTCTGGTCCTGTCAGTGTGCGGGTCTCTCTTCCAGAAGCAGGAAGCGGTGTTCGGGAGTGGGGAGTGTTTTCTGCACGGCCCGCACGAGGCTATCCTGAGAAAAGGCCTTCAAGGTGGCTGAGCTTCTTTAGGTCTGGACGAGCTTGTGGGCCTCGTAAATAAATCTATACACTATATTTCAATATAATCAGCACATTTGATTCAAGAATATCTAACATTTTATATTTTGTAGACAGTATACAAGTCCATCGTTCTGTACTATTAAAACATGTGCAATCGTTTACTACCAACTTCAACAACACATCGAAAAGGTAAAGACTAGTAGTGGAACGTTTAATTAGAAAATTTAAACAATTCAAATAACGACTGATTCTTCACGATTCGCAAAACCTAAGTGCTTCGAGGGGTCTCTACCAGAGCTACAGCAGGGCGCCTCACGCTGGCTACTCTACGACATGACGGTGCCAGGTGGCCTAAACAGAATTCACTGATCTCATGTGTGAAAAGAACAGACTGCGAGATTACATCTGCCACCAGGCACAGAAGTGGCCTTTCAGTCCGTATCGGTCGATCCGTCCTTCCCCCTATGTTGAGATGTGACGTCGGGGGATCTGGACAACCAGGGCTTTTGGTTCTCAGGGTTTAAAACAAACCCTCGTCACGTCAGTTTCATCATGTACCGAGCATTTTCATTGGTTCACTGGGGCCTCCTTTTGGCAACAGTATTTTTTTCTATACAAAGTCTTTTCCCCGGGTTCAGATATCGACACGTATCCAGGAGTGATAAAACCTGGCGTTGTCTGAATCGGTTGTGTGCCTCGTGTCAGAAGCAGCGTCCCACCTCCCGGGGGGAGGAAATCCAAGCTCTTGTTAAATTCTGGCTTTAGTGTTCGAAGGCAAGATGTGAGGCGACACCGGAACCACTAAAAACTAGATGATCCGGTTCTGTTGCAGGTCCATTGTTCTCTCCCCCCACCTTCCCAGATGCAGAAAGTGAACACGCATTCTGTATGGACAGCAGCAGCGTTAAGATGAGTGTAAACATAAAACATAGGAACAAAACACCATCGAGTGCTATTACTGGTAACCACTATTTGCGGCGCATGATGTTTTCTACCAGAAATTGGCGATGAGACGACAGCAGGGTTCAGTAGGGCCACACTCATAGCTAACCCTCCCGAATGAGGCCTTTCGCGAAACTTCATCTTCTAACCTGCATTACTGGAATGAAAACCCAGGTGTCACACGGAGGTCATATAGAAATGAAGTGGGCAGAGCAGTCAGAGAGACAGCAGCTCTACATTGCGCTGTGGGGCCAAATTAACATGTGTTTGTCAGAAACTGTCCGGCCGGCTCCCGCAGTTAAAACGTTTTGCTGAATCCAAATGGAAAAATGAAGCGGATGTGATGAAGCCAGCTGTGTGTGGGGGGGGGGGGATTCATGCAGCTTGAGTCATATCTTCACTGGCACTGCTGAGCATTTATGGATTGGGAATGACTATTGATAAACAACTGAGTGAACCAGTTTAACCAGGTATCAAACACATGGCATAATCAGTTATCATTAGCGCATTATGAGCGTTACTCAATGCATAAATCCCTTTTAATAAGTGCTATTTTTGTCACATCTAACATCTTGGCTGCAGTTTTATCAACCACATTCTGTGCCAATGGAGCTGGTATTTGTTCTCTCTTTATATCACTTCTCCAAGGCGGGGGGCGCTGGGTTGATGTAATCTAAATGGCAGGGAGGGGGTCTTCATTCAGGCTGGGGCAGCTGGGGGGCGGTTTCCGGAAGCATGCCGGCTTGCAGAGTCGGGGACTACGTGCTTTTTTTGTTCGCTAGCAAAATTACAAAAAAAAAACAAGCAAGACAAAGAAGCGCAATGGACAGTCAGTGCGTAGGCAGTCAGTGCGTAGGCAGTCAGTGCGTGGACAGTCAGTGCGTGAACAGTCAGTGCATGGGCAGTCAGTGCGTAGACAGTCAGTGCGTGGGCAGTCAGTACGTAGACAGTCAGTGCGTGGACAGTCAGTGCGTAGACAGTCAGTGCGTAGACAGTCAGTGCGTGGGCAGTCAGTGCGTAGACAGTCAGTGCGTGGACAGTCAGTGCGTGGGCAGTCAGTGCGTGGACAGTCAGTGCGTGGACAGTCTTTGAGGTAAATATGCGACAAACTCGAGATATTAAAAAAAGCTAACGCTGAGTTCACCGTGACTGTAACACTGAAAATAATACTACTTCCACTACCAAACTCTTGAAATTAGCACTTCCTATTTTTTTTAATCGTTTTTGTCTTTTTTTTCCCCCAAGTCAATCACATGAGGCTAAATCTAAGGGAATGTGTGTCGGGGGTGTGGGGGGGGGGGGGCCCCCCTGGGTATCATGCTATGCTGTGAGCAGAGGAGGAGAGGGAGCTACTGCAGACGTCTCTACGACAGGTACAACCACACATAACACGCCTCTCTTATTACAGAGGCTCCAAAACATATCAGCAGGAAACTACATACATTACTCAGGTTAGCTATTTAGAGTCTTTGAGGACTATTCCGCTGTCATATTTCATATTTATTACGATTTCACCTGTAACCGTTTCGTATTTTGCGCTACGTCTTAGAGACGAAAACAAAACTCTGAAAAAATTGCTTTTGCAAAAAAGTAGCAAATTTGGTCAGTGTCTTTTTAAATGATTATAGTGCTTTCTGATGGCTTAAGACAAAGTCTTCAGTTAATCTCACCCAGTGGCAAACTAGAGAACAAAGGGGCATTTAATGACACCGCAGCTACAAACTCATCTCATCCCGAGTTTGTTTTTTGTTTCCTGTTATTTAAAATGCAACAGCTAGGGCTGTTAATTACAGTACATTTCGAAGTAATGTCCTTTATCAAAATACATAAAACGTTTATAAATTCTTCTTTCCTTCCGTAAAAATTTCTTTTGAGGAGTTTCTGAGTGTTGGGCAGCTGTTAGACAGCTTCTCCTTCCCCAAAGTGTTTTGAAAAAGGGGGGGGGCTCTGGCTGGAGTGGGAGGCAGCACCCCCATCTGGCAGGGAGAGGTACTGCAGCAGCTCGCCCACCCCGCCCCTCCTTGCGCAGTTCCTTTCCGGAGTCCCGCATCTCCATCATGGCTTGTCACTCCTGCGTCGAGGCCGTGCGTCAGAACTCCCACTCCAGGATCTCCTCACGGTTGGCGGCTCGCTCCAGCCGGTGAATGATGCTGTCCAGGTTAGCCATCTTCTCACTGCGCCTCTGCGTGCTCTGGCTGAGCTTGGCATTCTGCGAGGGGGCCGCGGGGCTGGGGCTTGACCCGAGGGGGTGGGGGGGGGACA
>JAABNY020000039.1:1329112-1339436 GCA_015164015.2 Brevimyrus niger
TGCTTTACTTTATCCTGGTTGTGATGTCAGGAACGGGGTCAGTAACAGGGTCAGTGCCCCCACCCCCCCCCCCCCACACACACACACACACACCCGCCGACATCATCACCTAGCACGAGTTAAGCCCCTTGTGCTTCCAAATCAGTAACGTTTCATTAGTGCTAATCAGCTCTCGTTTGAGTTGAGATACGACTGAATGCACATTTGGCTTTTGGTAAACCTTGGATCAGGTAAAGTCGCTTTTAATGTCAATTTGCTGGGCGAGGCGACCTGAGCAGCAGCATGAAAGGCCCTGGAAGGTTCTGATGCGCATCACTGTCAGCAAGAGGGGGCTCTCATCCTGACGACTGTCACAGCAGCAGCTTCCTTAGCATACAAAATATAACCTCACATCATCTCCGGTGTTTTGATGTGAAAGTACACATGAAAGAGCTTTTTAAGTCATTACCTGTAGGAATCATTGTTTGTGTGTGTTTCATTTTTGACTATTTTAAGGGTGGGGCATCTTGAGTATATTTTAAAGGACCCCCCTCCCCCCCCACACACACACACAGTGCTCCCTATAGTGTTTTCCTCTGAGAGTGAGAGCTAAGAGTGGAGGGGCCTCGGGGAGTGAGACTGTCTATATTTCTGCTGTGTTTGTTATGTTAAGTTATGGAGGAGGTATGAAGATTCAGGTCATCTCTGGAGGGAGAGTGTGTTTTTTTGCTTATGTGGGGTTGGTGTGTGTGTGTGTTTGTAATTATTACATTGTGGGGGACAGATTTCCCTGCAATGTGATAAAAAGCTGCCATTCTGACATTGTGGGGACATTTTTTCAGTCCCCACAAGGATGACCTCAATTTTATAAAAATCTCTGTCTACGATAAAAAAAAATAAAAAAAATGCCATAAGTCTAGTATTTTGTTTGGTTAGTTTTGGTAAAGGGCTGGGTGGGGATTAGGGTTATCAAACGTTGTTGCTCCCTGAGGGAGACCAGCATCGACTGCGGTATAGATTGACCTGACACAATCCTCCCTCGACAGGACACCAGGGCCGAGGCGTACCAACCAATCAGGACGCTGCATGACCTCTCAACCCCCCCTAAAAATACGAAACCTTTTCATGATGAGAGTCTACAGCCCAACAGTTGCCGGTGAGGCGCCCCTGAACACTTACAAACAGGATCATTTATGTCCATTTCTCTAGGAGGCCTCACTTCCCAATCCCTCTGTCCATCCGCAGTCCACATAATGTTCTCCAAAGCTTCTCCCCAGCTTCTCTTTGCCCAGAACCCCGGTCTTCACTTCTTAGCCACGACATGTTCCTAACGCCAGCCTTCCTGAAACAGCCCCTCCCTACTCTTAGCAGCTGCCTGTCTGCCTGTTACATTTATTACATATTAACACCACGGGCTCTATTAAAAAGTTTCCCCCAAATGAGTCACCTCACTTGACAGGGTACATTTAAAAGTAGAACATATGTTTAAACAAGAGAGAAATTAGAACACATGATTTATTATTAAGATTCGCCATTGTTCTTTCGTCGGCTGGCTTGAGGTAACAATCAGGCTGTCTATTGTCTTGGTAATACAGTGGCGGACGCTGTGATTACGTGTGATTGTGTTTCATTATTGCGAAGCCTTAATGAAGCCTCGCAATCATCGCCGGTCACAGCTCTCCGCGGAAGGACCTCGGGACACAGGGACCGCACGGGTGAGCTCTGCGTTTCACGGGAAGGTTCCAGGAACATGCCGGAATGTTCCGTGTGGCCCCCGGGAAGCAGGCAGCGTGGAGACTGGCCCACTTTCACGTGACCGCCAGCCGTGGGGAAGCATTTCAGGTCGGGTGAGTTAACCGCATTTCTAACCAGCCGCACAGCACCCCCCACCCCCCACCCCCCAGCCTCAGCTCTAGTGTGGGTTCCCTTACGGGACTGCTAGGGGGTGGGCATACCTGTCAGCCAGCCCTGCAGCCCGTTATTCCTGCCCCATGAGCTCGCTCCCTTTATTTGAACCATAAATAAACGGCTTTAAATAGAGCAGCGTCGATGGGAATATGCCATGCAGGTGCGGGCCACCCTTCGTCAGTGCCAAGCACAGCCACCAGGGGGCGAGCTGGAGCACTGGCTCTGAGACGGGGGGTTTGACCAAAACCGTCTGTCTCTGCGCTTGATGAACAAAGGCCTTGATGATCCTCAGTTCGTTGGAGGTTCGTAGTATTTGCTGCACTTTTAAGTTATAATATTTTTTTTAATTGCATGACTAATTTCCCCACTGGAGCGCCTTCCCCAGGACTCACTCACTTTACTAGTTGCACGTGTATGATAGACCAGTCTGGCAGGGTGGGGGGGGACGACTTCACTCTGCCCTGCTGCACAGATCAATTATTATCCTGCGTGCGTTTTTGTTCCCGTAGCGATGCATGCGGCGGGGGGGGGGGAGGGGGACATGCAGAGTCCTATTTCATTACAGAGTCCACCGCCCACGAACCGGCTCCTTTTAATACCGCAGACACTTAATGCCAACGAGTGCGGGTTAATCGCTCTGTGGTGGCCTTGTAAATGCCAGCCTGGGGGATTCCTGACAGGGAGCACTGCATGGAAGTACCACTAGGAGGCGCCGTCGGCAGTCTCCTCATTGATGGGGTCGTCACCGACGGTCTGAGCGCATCACTCGCAGTGAAGGTGCCCGCGGCTGTGTCTTGACGTGACGTGCGACTGCCACGGGAATGCAACCGCGTGCCCGTCTGCGGCTCCCTGGCGAGCGGGTTACCATGACGACGGGCTATACAAAATAAACGTGGCCAAGGAGAGGGGCAGGGGCCACCAAGGCCATAGGCACGTGTGACAATGTGACATCGATTTGAAGACCTTGACATTACGCAAGAACGCTGCTGGAAGTGTCAGCAATACGGCTAATATTTTTATTTCGTTTTAGAGGTATTTCATTTGGAGCTGCTAGGTTTGGTATCACGGGGACACTGGTTTCTCCGTTGAAAGAAATTAAATTAATCTGTTTAAAAGTACAATTACTGGAGGCATCTCGGTTGAGTACAAGGGTAGAAGAGCAGAGACGTGAGTTTGAGGCCCCACCAGCCCCACACTCCCGCTTTCCTTACAGCTCAGGTGTTGCCCCTCTAACACTGACCTTCGTCAGTTGAGAGAGTGACTTCTCACAGGGATGCTTCTGAAAGATATATTTCGTGTTTTGTGTTCTTAGTTAAGAAGGTTCTGCGACTGCAGACTTTAAATTGCTCGGAACTAGTTTCTTAAGGCAGGTCATCAACCAATGCTAACAAACTCCGTGGATTTTTGTGTGGCTGGTTAATATTGTTAGACTGTAACTATCAAGCCGTCCCAGGTAGAGATGAAAAGGAATAATGAGCTGATGTGAGATCTGCAGTGAAATGGCGTGAAGGGGATGACCGGCTGGACGGGCTTCCTCTGTTTTGCAGGAACAGACGGAGCGGGGAGACATCTTTCGAATGCAGTGGAGGCAGGGAGGGGGGGTGACTGTGCTGATGAGGTCACGGGGTGGGGTGGGGGACGCAAACGGATGGAATGACAAGGGCAACGGAGTGGGACATTACACCCTCCTGATGGCCCCAGAGCACTTAATGAAAAAAAATCCAGGACACAGAATGGAGGGGTGGGCAAAGTGTCTCTGAGGGGTATGTCCATGTCCTGCGCGTGGGGGCGATGGATTACAATGTTCCGCTTCATGCTCCCACAATCCTGCTGTCTACAGGCAGGGAACAACCCCCCCCCCCTCAGATGCTCGGGTCTGCCTCTGAGGGGGGGGGGGGCCCAGGCTTTGGGGCACATCAGGCCCATGTCACATGCCCGAGACTCTGGTCACCACAGGCAACATTTCAGTTCCCAAAGCTGATGAATCCCTGGCTCTACCAGACAAGTGGGTGGCCGTTTCCTACCCAAGGCTGCCCGGCTGGTGTTCAAGACCTGGAGGAACCATGGGTGGCCATTTCCTACCCAAGGCTGCCCGGGCTGGTGTTCAGGACCTGGAGGAACCTCTTCTCTTCCCCAGCCCAGTTAGTTAGCGCTGCATTAGCGCCTTTTCAAACTCCGCACCCATGTGCATCGACCAACAGCCGTTCCCCCTCTCCAGTACTCCGGACAGGGTACTCAGATTCGCATGCTGCTCACAAATCCTGAGAGCCCTGGTTCCAATTGTGAATCCGGGCTTTGTGTTAGTGCCTGCACTACCCCGCCCCACCCACCCCGGGCATGGCACTCGATGGTGATGCCATTCCACCGACAGACACTTCCTAATGTGTTAATTAACAAACGCTAGCAGGCGGCACAGCTCCAGCAGCTGACCTCGCACCCCAAGTTTGGATTCCACTTCACGGAAGGAGATTAAAAATAATAATAAATTATAATTACCCACAAAAAAATCAGCTTATAATTATCGCTACTTTGCAACATCATGGAAGAACAAGTTTAACCGTCCGGGTGCCGCATTGTCTTGCTATATTTCTTTACATGTTGTGAGGGAGATCTTTAATGAATATATTCTTAAAAAACATTAAACAGCTTATTATAATTCTATTTCAAAATGTACTGCAATAGTATTGCATGCAAAAACACCTTGCATTTTGCAAGGGAAACATTTTAAGTGACCGCCACATCTTGCACTAGTTGCGATTTGCAATTTAATTTTATTTTAATCAATAACATATTGTATTGGAGGAACAGTCAAAATGAGCATCACCCCACAGAATGACAGTGGATACACAAATTGATTTTCACCGAGGAACTTCAGAATGAAATATTTGGAGAATACAGGCATTTGAGCCTACACTCACACACACATTAACACAAAACAAAAGAAACATGCTCTGCTTCCGAGTAACCAGCCACACAGGGGGCGGTGATTCCCCACCTCTTCCCACAATG
The DNA here is from genome assembly GCA_015164015.2 of Brevimyrus niger. Lineage (NCBI taxonomy): Eukaryota > Metazoa > Chordata > Actinopteri > Osteoglossiformes > Mormyridae > Brevimyrus > Brevimyrus niger. Next base: position 1,334,009 of record JAABNY020000039.1, read on the forward strand.
CACCAGGAGCCGACGCACACAATACCTCGAGGCTGGCCCTTCCTGGGCAGCCAGGAAAGCGGGGACTAGGTAGAGAGAAAGAGAACAGAGCAACACCCAGCAAATGGCAGATATATGGATCCAGCCCCCATTCGTACAGATTCCCTTGTTATCTATGATTTTCCTCCTGAGGACCATATCTCCCCGTGTCACCAATCAATGTCCTGCGATTGCCAACACACAGAATATCTCACTTGGGCAGCATCTGCTCAGGCTCACTGCTCTGCTCCGGTGCCTCAGCTCCTCCAGTGTAACCCCAGCAAACGTGACTCGCTGCTGCCGGGCAGATCTGACCTCCCTGAATGCGGCGTCGTATGAAGCACTGGCTGCAATTACTCCTGGACCATAATGGCAGAGACAGGGGCACTTTAAACTATACTCATACAGGGTACTCGGTATATTTAGTATTTTTTTCATCCTTTGAAAGTTAATTGAAAGTGAGACACAGTATGATAGATGCGGTACCCAGAATGCAATTTGTATGTAAAACACCAGAAGGTATACAGAGAGGAGTGGTATCCGTGCATATAAAACCAGCATGCGCTTGCAGCAGGGCATCGTAAAATTACTGAGCGGTGAAGCTCAGTGCAACCCACTAACGGGTTAGAATAAAGAGTGAGCGTGGCAGAGGAACAGAGCCCCGAGTTAACACTGACCATCGGGGGAACAGAGCCCCGAGTTAACACTGACCATCGGGGGAACAGAGCCCAGAGTTAACACTGACCATCAGGGGAACAGAGCCCGAGTTAACACTGACCATCAGGGGAACAGAGCCCCGAGTTAACACTGACCATCAGGGGAACAGAGCCCAGAGTTAACACTGACCATCGGGGGAACAGAGCCCTGGGTAATGCTGATCTTCAGGAGAACAGACCCCGAGTTAATGCTGATTGTTGGGGGAACAGAGCCCCAGGTAATGCTGATCTTCAGGGGAACAGAGCCCCGAGTTTACGCTGATCATTAATGAAACAGAGCTCAGAGTTAACACTGACCATCAGGGGAACAGAGCCCCGAGTTAACACTGACCATCAGGGGAACAGAGCCCCGAGTTAACACTGACCATCGGGGGAACAGAGCCTTGGGTAATGCTGATCTTCAGGGGAACAGAACCCCGAGTTAATGCTGATCGTTGGGGGAACATAGCCCCAGGTAATGCTGATCTTCGGGGGAACTGAACCCTGAGTTTACGCTGATCGTTGATGGAACGGAACCCCAGGCAATGACAATTGTCAGGGGAAAAAAGTCTTGGGGTAACATTGATCAGTTAAAGGAACACAGCTCAGAGATAACGCTCATCACCGAGGGGACAGAGCCCCGGGTAATGAGGATCATTGGGGGAACAGAAATGTGGGGTAACACTGATTGTCAGGGGAATAGATAAAGGTGATGGGAGGATAATGCTCGGCACAGGCTCATCTTCCCACATCACCCACAGTAAATGCATGATGTGAACATCTGTGAAGTGACTCCTCCCCCAGCAAGTGAACCTCCACAACAAGCAGCCTGTTCTTCCACATCAGAGCATCGCTGTGAAACAGCCGCAAAGTCCTCTTAGCATTGAGCTGCTGTGAGGCGCGAGGTGGGGCAGAGCCGCACTGTGAGAGCATTCGCTCATTCATGCCTCTGCATGGGGGGGACCACACATCTGTTGTATACAGTCATTCTTTTTCTAGTATAAAATGATAGACTGTTTGGTTACTGGCCACATAAGATCTGGATTGGGGGAGGGGGGGCGGGCGGAGCTTCCTTATTGAAGGTTGGGGAGATGGATGTATCAAAATGGAAGGACTACCAGAGCCAGCCTGACCCACTGCTGTGGGGGTTCATTTCAAGTACTTGGTTACATTTTATGTATTTAGCAGAAGTTTTTGCCTAAAGAGATGCATCTCTTTCTTGGGCTTAGGGGCCCAATTGTGACATAATTCTGTTGATACTAGGATTTGAATTAGCTGTCTTCGGATCACAGACATCATAATCTGCTAAGACAGACATGGACCGCCGTTTTTACTGAACCTTTAGCGAAAGCAGGTGGACCCATTTGATTGCAGAAACGCAGAGCTAGGTGCAGGAACAAAATCAATCTAGCTTGGTCTCATTGACCCCTATCCTTACATGACTAATGTGAGAGGTCACCACACAGGGTACTATGGTCCAGGCAGCTCGGAAGAGGTTCAGGTCCAAACCGCAAGGGGGGAAATGGGTCCAGGGACTAGAAGGGACCTCAGCCCAAAATGTGGAATAGGACGTTGAGGACAGGCACCCGGGGGGGGTTAATGATGTTTTGCGAAGGACCCATTCACTGAAGGGATGTTTCATAAAATTCCCAGAATTCTAAAAGGCATCCATAACATAAGGTCGCAGGTGCAAACATGGTGACATCACATTCCCAGCAGCCTGGCAGCAGTCATGCTGGCTTATCATTCCCGGCGATAAAAACACACAAGGCGCTCAACTTCCCCCTGACTTCTCATATTTTTACATAGAAGCAACTGGAGCAGAGGGAAGGAACATGTGCAAGGAGGCCATTCCAGAGTTTTTAATGCAGCAAAGTAAACAGCATGCTTAATCCGCACAGAAAGGCCGATGCGTCTGGCGAGGATGGGGGGTGGGCCTTGCCCCCTCCCAGACGGCCTTTTTCCGGCTCAGGGCCTGCACCTAATCCTAGCCACTCTCCCACTCACGGCCCTGGAAAATGACTTCACACAGCTGTCTCAAATGCCCAACGCAGCGATTCTCACCTCACTGAACTCGGTGTGTGTCTGTGCGTGTGTGTGTGTGTGTGTGCGCGAGTGGGTGTGTGCGCGTGCGGAGGGGGGCATCCTTCTTTTGCTTACCTCATTAAAAATATGTATTTTTTTTTGTCGAGGGATGTTGTCTTCGAGTACCCTTAAGGAACAGGAAGGATACATTGATGAGAATCCAGGAGAGCCGAGAGTCTTGATTCTAGGATTGATGTACAACCAGCAGACCTTCATGGCAGTGTGACTAAATGGAAAATCACCTCAACAACAGCGGAGGTTGTGCCTGCCCTTCAGACACAGTTCAGTTATAATGCATTTCTTTAACACATTCATTAGCAGAATGAATGGAATGTTCTGTCCCAAGATGAGCAGTGATACAAAGAAACATGTCAGAAATTAACTCCTAACGTGCTTCACAGAACTACGGCCACAGACGGACACGTCGGGAGTGTACCCTTAATGTGCTTCACAGAATCATGGCCTCAGAGGGACACGTTGGGAGTGTACTCAATATGCTTCACAGAATCATGGCCTCAGAGGGTTACACAGAGAGTGTACTCTATGTGCTTCTCAGAATCATGGCTACAGAGAGGCTTGTCAGGAGTGTACTCAATGTGCTTCACAGAATCACGGCCAGTGGGACATGTTGGGAGTGTACTCTTAATATGCTTCACAGAATCATGGCCACAAAGGGACACATTGGGAGTGTACTCAATATGCTTCACAGAATCATGGCCTCAGAGGGATACACCGGGAGTGTACTCTATGAGCTTCACAGAATCATAGCCACAAAGGGATACGTCGGGAGTGTAAGCTAAAAGTGCTTCACAGAATCACAGCCACAGAGGGATACTTCGAGAGTGTACTCTTGATGTGCTTCACAGAATCATAGCCGCAAAGGGACATATCGGGAGTGTACACTGCAAATGCTTCACAGAATCAGACACACAGGGGTATGCTGGGAGCCTACTCAATGTACTTTGCTGAATCATGGCCACATACTGTATGGACACGCTGGTAGTGTACTCTTAACGAATTTCACAGAATTATGATCACAAATGGACATCCCTAGAAGGGATGGTCCAAGACCACAGACAAGTGACATAATGTAAATATTTGAGAGATAGGACTACCAGCATCTTAGAGCACTCATGAAGGTCTTTGTAGACCCACCACACTTTGCATTACAGGCACACAAAGTTGTGGGAGCTGCTGCCCTTTAGTTACTTCACCAAGCAGCCCAGGCAAGTCAAGCAACATCCTAATAACTCTCTTTTATTGCACTGAACAGCAACCAGCTACCCCAGAAGGCAGAAGAACACGTTTGGTGTGAGCTGAGACAGGCTGGACTGGTATGTAGATACAGAGGGAGTCTGCAGGACCTGTGCAAAGGAGGCTGGTTTTCTTACGGAAATTCAAGGCCTTGGGTGTGAGTAGCGAACACATCCATGTTATCCCAGCGTGCCTTAGACAGTGCCATGATCATTACTGCCCTTGCTGGGGAAAGGGGTCGTACCAACCTGGTGGGCTGAACAAACCCGTGAAGAAAGCTTGTTCTGTTGCCGGGATGAGTGTGGGAAGATAATGCTCTTGTCATCGGCTCAGGAGCCCTTTCAGTCACGGGCTCATCTTCCCAAGAGGCACCGCTGTGTGTATGTGGGGCCGCTGCCTGCCCCCTGCCATTTGTTTGCAGAACGACCCCAGGCTCCATGTCGCCAGCCCCACCCCACACCCAGAGGACACATACCAGGCTCTCTTTGATTCACAATGATTAACACGTTACTCATACATACTGTTTGTGAACCGCAACCGGGAACTGCAAAGCTCAGTGTTTTTTCTGTACAAAGGCTACATGCTATTGGCCTTGATTTTAGACCCAGCGGTACACTGACGCTAGCCAATGGGGGGGGATTAAATCCTTCACATAAATACATGAATGGTTCACTGGGGTTCCAAGGTTTATGTTAAGGGTCATGAAAAAGCAAACCGACAACAGGCAATAGACAAAGTATCAATGAGCCTGATAAGCGAAGCACTGGTGAGAGAAAGCAGGTGGACCTGGGAGAAACCAGCCCACCTTCAGCCTCTACAGTACAGCGGGATAAGGACAAATGCTGGGGACCACTGAAAATAATAGAAATGACAGTAATAATGAACATGGGTAAGAGGCCCGGAACAGAAGGACAATCGGGGTACGTGGAGTTTTTTGCTTACCCACTGCCCCCTGAACTGCCCCCAGGGGCACCTGGCACACACGAACCCCTTCAGAAGCCCCCCGCAGTAACAGGGGCTCCGCGAAGCTCCTTTGGCGTTTCTGGGAACCGGCTGCATGGCGAGTTCTCACACGGTATCGATTGTTACAGGCCAAACTGTTTCAGCCGCCTGTTATCAATGACGGGGACCAAACAAGATAGCAGGGGCCCAGGGGCAGCTGTGCATTCAGCACTGGCTGGCAGACTGAGGTCGCGGCGGGCATTGCAAGAGCACTCCAGAGCTGCGGGACGGGAGTCGGAGAAAGCGCTGCTTCAAGAAGGAGAAGAAGAAGAAAAAAAGCGTCCGCAGGCTTTTATCTTCTCACTGAATGCCAGCCTTACGGGGACCATTTCAGACTCTGCTTGGATTCATTCACGGTGGTGTTTTCGCTCAGT
>JAABNY020000039.1:1367562-1378472 GCA_015164015.2 Brevimyrus niger
CGTTCTCCTCCCCCCCCCCCCAGAGACACTCAACTGGGGGCGGGGGGGGCGGGGGGGGGGGGGGGGGGGGGGGGGGGGGGGGCATGGGCTCAGCCAGCCCCCGGAGCAGTACGAGGAGTTGAGGGGACCCAACCGTGACACAATCGCTCTGCCCGGCCACAGGATTCGAAACAGTGACTTTTTCGGACACGAAGACCGACTTCGCAATCTTCTCAGTCGCAATGCAGGCACATGAAACGGCTGCAGCTTCTGATTAGTTTCAGTCTCCTACAAACAGGGCCAGCGAACAAAATACCGGACCGAACGTGAAGAGGGTAACTGTCCAAACCATGGAGAAACACTGGGTACATTTTGAGAGGAGGTCCCACTTTCATCCCTCCGCATGCGGTGTCTGTGTTCCGCCGGCATAGCATTCTACTGTCGGGACCAGACAAGAACCGAACGTAACTCAGCCCAAGAGGACCCAGCCTGAGGCTAAACCCAGGAAACACAGCCAGGGAGTGGCAGCCAAGCAGCAGGACCCCTAGGCCAGGGGTAGGATGCCTGGATCACATATAGATTCCAGAAACACCCGTTCAGGCTAAACTTCGCCATCTTCCTGTTTGGATGAAGTTTCTGGTCCAAATGGCTCAACACATTGAGATTGCAGAACCCCCCCCCCTCCCCCCAACAGGTATGGCTCAGTTTAAGACACTCGTACAGAGGACAGCCATAAAGCAGCCCCTGTCAGCACGTGCCATCGTTTTAATCCACCCCAACTGCTCACGAGCCCTCGCACTACAACACGGAGGCATGAAAACAAGTGTCGAGTTTGCAACTGAGCACCAACGCAACTGGCAGCGATTCCTGGCTCCACTGACGCGTGTCTGCTCCGCTAAGGAGAAGCTTAACCGCGCCGCATCCCAAAGCGCTGGCAGACTCTCATACGCTCATATGTGGCGTGATGTTTGCATGCGGCCCAGTAGGGCCGCCGCCGGGGCAGGCGAGGCCCCAGCGGAGGCAGGCAGCTTCTTTGCCGCGCAGCTTCACAGCTACTCGCTGACCTCAGCCTCGCGTGTGCTCCACGGCGGCCCGGGGAAAAAGCGACGTTCCTACATCCCGGCAACTCACACAAGACGGGAGCGACACGAGAGAAATCTGAATTTCTCGATCTAGCTAGTGGTCATAGAGCACGATATTATACCTAGAACGGAAAAATCTGACGATTCCTCTTCTTTGAGAAGGTCACCGTGTCAAGACGAAAAACACGGATGGACGATATCGGGTTTCCTGAAAGAAAAGGGACATAAATACTAGCGAACACTAAGAAAACGAGGCTTCGCTTCAGACTCCGGCTGTCCACCGAGAAGCCGTCGCCCTCACCGTGACGGCGTTCACTCATCACAGAGGTAAACCCCCCCCGCTCATCCGCACGCCGTCATCCGCAGCAGCAGAACATCGTCCCCCCTTCTGAGATTCCCGTAGTTCACACGCAAAAACTCAAAAGCGCCCCCTTCCAAAATCAAGCGGGGAATCTAAGCTGAAATATAAAGCATCACCCTCATGCTCATTAATTCCATGCAGAAACACATCTGTCTACCAACGCTCACACCAGATGTCGAGAGGAATTCAGGGGGAAAAAAAAAAAATCAAGCAAATGTTTAATACGCACAAAAAACAGCACCGAATATCGTCAAAGGACGTTTACTAGGCCAGCAAGGTTTCATCTGCCGTCATTACAAATGACACGACGAGCTGTGCTTCCCTTCCCAGATGCGCATGGCATTTTGCACATGCAAACACTACTGTAATGTGGAAGAAAATGTTTGGGAAACTGTATTTTGTCATCAGGGTTAGTGTGCGTTAAACGAAAAAAGACACCACACAGAGTGAGCAGTCTGGCAGAAACGGGTCATGAAGGCCCAAATTACCAAAAGGCAACGGTAAGGATATTTAAGTTACGAACACCCTCATTTTAAAGAACTTTCTTTTAAATGAAGAAATTCCGCTACATCTAAATGCAGTGATGGGTTTATGTAATATGTTTTCAGGTATATTTGGGAGCCCAGTCATAAATCTGGTAACCGAAGCACTTCAAAGGAACTTGTCTGCCGGTCGGAAAAGGTTTTCACTGTTTATTGGTGTCACCATGATGGTATTCAGCTATCAAAATGGCTGCTTGCAGAATCACGCGTTTTAGCCCTCTGATTTTATCCTTATTGTTTCTTTGGGTTCTTCCACTTCATTTCATACCAAATACTCACCTCATCCAGGTTTCCATTCAAAATGCACAGGCCTGCGGTTTACTGCTGCCCCGCAGGAAAAGCACCTGCGGCGAGCCGGTGATGGGGGAGAGGGATCAACGATTCTGCCCATCTAGGAAACTGCAGCGGAGTCCGTGAGGTCTCACTGCATGCACGCTGCATGCATCATCGCATCTCTTAAGTGCTGCCACGACGCCGAGGGACATGTTTCACAAAGCATTTGAGGGCAGTCGTGTCAACAGCACAATACATGCGCATGTAACAAAACAAACCCATATCCTAAAATCAGCAGGTCTAGCATTACAAGATCTTTTTACAGACAATTTCTTCTGTATATATGTAACTTGATTAGCCCATCAACCAGTTTTTCTTGAACTGTACATAATAATAATTATAATAATAATAATAATAAGAAGAAGAAGAAGAACACGATTTTTAAAATATATCTTGCAAAAACATTTCACATCCCATGCAGCAGAAGTGGATTACCGTTATGCATCTTAAATACAAAGCATACAATAATTGATAATTCTTTTCGTAGGCAGGACCATCTCGTCCTTCTACGTTTTTCTTCGCGCTGCCTTTAAGGTTGACCTGGGGTAATGGACACAGACTTACAAGAGCTCCTACAAACGCCTATTATTTCAGAAAGACACGCTACAAGAAAGACTCCCCAGCCTGAAGTGCTGCACCAGCTTCCCCTCTTAAGGATCACCACAAAATGCGCCGGTGATCGTATTTATAAATCGCTTTGAATAACAAAACAACGTTTAAATAACGCGACTCAAAACATCAGCCGCTTTAGTGAAAAGGAGCGAATGCCAAGTGTAACAGGGATTGATAGCCAAGTCTGAACGCTCCCGACCGCGATGCTTTTCCCTGAATTCGCGGTGCTGCCGAGCGTGAATGAAAGTCAGCGCCGTTCAAAGCCAACAATGGCTCGTTTGACACCGTGAATTTCGCTCGGGCTCCGGGAGTAATGCACCGCGGAGAAACGGGGCCACACAAGGCTGCCCGGAGCAGAGCGAATTCTCTGGCCGCCAGGGTGCTCCGCCGGTCCCGGTTCACCATCCCGCTGTCATCCCTCATGCTGCGGGACATCAATCATGCAGCAGCGACTCTGCTCTCGCGCTGCCCAAGTCTGATTTACAAACATTAGCGAGGAATACAATTACACAGTCCCCGGCCGAAAAGTGCTCACAATGCGCTTGGAGAGAAGGACTGGGGGCGGGGAGAAAAAGGCGAGAGGTTTGCATTTCAGAAGGTACAATAAACCCATTTTATAGAACAACTCCATGATGCTGCACATTGTATGGCATTGGGATAAATGCGAAAACTGTCGTCACTAACGGAATTTTAAACTGATATAAGATCTGGCAAATATTTAATAAACTAAATTAATACTCATGCTGAACAGAGAATCTAATAAATCGCAATGAATAATACAATCCACTTTAAGTAACTAATTACAAAGTTTATTCATAGCTTGGAGATGGCATATAAAATAAAACGGTATCAGTTCACATGCAGTAAATTACCCAATGATTAAAACACAGTAGTCTCCTAAGTTATAATACACATCTCAATACCACGCGGTCCAATAAAGCAGGACTCAAACACGAACAGGTAGAAACAACGTTATTGTAAGGTGCACATTTACAGAAAATGTCCCACTCAGCACAACCAAGCTAAAAACCATTGCCCAAACCCACCAGTTTAAATAAATGGACGGCTAAGAAACAGCAGAAAATCTATGATATTACATAAAAGAACTGCGTAAAAATAAAACACGGAAACTTTGCGCAACTCTAAGAATTTGGCAAAGTTCCCTAAAATGCAAAAGCCGTTAAAGAAATGCTTACTTATAAAAAGCGACCGTTTAAGCATAGAAAACCCAAACTGTAAAAATACCATCATGTCATCTGACATTAAGAACATCTTTCAGAAACCTGGGATTTTTTAAAATTATTTTTATAAAGAAAACAGTTACATCCAAAAGGCAAAAGCCGGATGACATTAAAAGTTACAATTCTCTCAAAAAGATCACCAACTGCCACGGAAAACGAGCCACTGAAGGTATTAAAGCTAAAGCAAACTGTGCTGCTTGATGCGCAGCCTGAGCACGGAGCGCCCGGAGCCGGAGCCGGAGCGCCGAGCTCCATGGTCGCTCCGCTGCTGATCAATGATTGAACTGAACAAAGGCAGAAGAGGATCAATTTCTAATATCTATCAATGCAACACTCTTATTTTCCCACTTAAACTTCCAAAAAGCACATTTCGCTTCAATTTCCGATAGCGCACCATCTACATGTTCTTATTCCCACGAAAGGTGAAAAAGACCACTAACCTGAAGCCGTCGCAGATCAAATTTCTTCCAATATTGAAACATCGATCCCACATCGGCGGCCATCTTGGGGGATATTGAAGAGATTTTTTTTTCTCAGCGGCTACACTAAATATATGGGCTGGATTCCCTTCAATAAACAGCGCTGTCGGCTGCTCGTTCCACACCCACCCACCCACACACACACACCTTATCAGAATGTAAAAAGTCTATAACTACATTGAGAAATATACAGATGCAGAGTGAGTTCCAGTATTTCAAAATGTACTGTATATCAAAAGGATTTTCCTTAAAAGGTTAGTGCAGTCCTGGAGATACGTGTAATGTGCAATTGCACTTGATTTCGGTTTGGTAAAGTTATCAATACTGACGTAACGTTACGGTCAATGCTGCCTGTTAATGGGAAACGGGCAGCTATATGAATAACAAATGTGCACTGTTTTTATATTAGTAAGAAGCAAAAGTTGCGATAAACGCCACTAAGGGGGTAGCATACGTACAGCCGCGCTACCTGCAGGCACTAAGGCGCGCGCCCGGCACGTACGACTGAACAGGAAGCAGCAAAGAAATGCTCAGCTCCGCACATCAGGCTGCCTCTGCTTGCTTGTTTTTCCTCATCTGTAACTTTTCTGAGAGTAGCAAAATGCCAACAATGCGCAAACGGCATATTAAGAGGTGGAAATCATGCAGCATGGGTAGCTGAACATTTTAACCGAGGAGAGTGTGCTTTTCTATAGGTCTTTCTTTCTGGTCCTTTTGTGCAGCAGATTCTCTCGGCGCTTGGCAGCGCGATGTGGGCTCTGACTAGTGTCAGTCCGGTGCCATAAGGCCAACACCAATCAGATCCGGCCAAAAAGAGGGGCAGGTGCAGAAGTCCTCATCTGTATAGTGCACCCCCTACAGGACAAATGTCACGCCTGGCGTTTAACCTACTGGACAAATGCCGCATGTATCCTTAATAACTCATAATGAAATGCCCGGATCACGATGAAACGCCATGATTAACAGCTTTGATCATTTATATTCCTTAATTTTTTAAGGAAAGGTCGAACAGATATTTAAATGCAGATCTTTTACTTTAAAGAAAGCTACTGTATGATGCGCAATATTAGAAAGTCACGGTTAAAATCCCTCTATTTAAGCAGCATATTAAAATAAAAACAGGAAGATCTTTTCCTGAACTTGTTCGTAGTCTTCCAATAAATATAAACCAAATAAAAGCTGATAAATTCCTTCTTATTGTTTTATGTGTAGGTTCTAAACGTTTTTTTGTTTTTTTTTTAAAGGAACTATAATTGAACGCGCATAAGTCCCGTATGAAGAGCTTACCATATTGTGCTGCCTGTTACGTACCGCTACGTTGTTCTCAGCTTTTCAAATATGCTGCTTTTTTTGGGAATTATTTTACAATTTTAAATAGTTTTCTGAAGGTTTTTGGATTTAGCGGACATTTCAAATTGAATTGATGTCTAAAGTTTTTAAATGATATAGAATTAGAACAATGTCATTTAGCTTTTTTTTGACTGTGGAAGTGAATGAGACTAACTCTGTCTATTTGGGTTACCCCATAATTCCTTTGTTGCCCAGTATTGTATTAACACGTATAATGCAATGTCTTCCACATTGATTCATATTACATATTCCATTATTGGGTATTTTAGTTCGGTAGATATGGAATACGTATCAACGCAGAATACCTTTCCTACTGATTAATACAATAGGCCAACTTGTCCCACGGACAGCTCAGAAATAAACACCGTTGCTTAGTCTCTGTTATTTCGGTCCGCTTTTCAGCTGGCTGGTACCAGTTATCCATTGTTAACTATCATAGCTACTTATTTCACCGAGCACTCAAAAACGAATAATTTAAGTATATAGCAAAGTAAATAACTCACGGGACCTCGCGCGTACATATCCAGTCTGATAAAAAACGACGACAGAAAACTGGGGTAAAAAAATCGGAGTCTCAATGAACCAGAAATTAATTTGCTTTGGAGGTACAATATTATCAACTGTCATGGTGCCGGTGAAGAGCATGAATAATAACAATAATCACAGACAAGTCATTATTCCTTGTGCAAGTAAAGGCAAGTTAAACAAAATTCAAATCAAGGCAATCTTTAGGTTGAAATATTGATATTTTCTTGCTACGCAAAGCACCTAAGGGGAATCTAAAAGGTACTTATTAAAAGTTTCAGTTTTATTACTTTTTATTTGTTGCTTTAGGGTGGGAATAAAATGCATGAGTCTTATAAGAAAGTAATAACATTTCTTATTTGGCAATGATTCATCTTAAATTTGAAATTTAAATCAGCGTTGGTATAAAAGCGGGCTTTATTTTAAGCCGTTTTCACATATACATAGAATTATAATGTACAATAATACGATAGCCTACTATACAAAAACTCCCAGTCACACTGTGGCACATACAATACCAGGGCTTCCCTTATTAGGGTTCCAGTTTGCCATTAGTATTAAGAACAGTGTTGCTCTGAATGTGTGCTCTTTGCTGTAATGTGTTTAAGTTCCGGAACAAAGCTTTTGGGAGCCTGTTGTCGGGGTAAGGACACCATGCGAATCTCCCTCCATGCAGTGTCTTCCTCCCCTGTGGTCTGTAGTGTGGCAGTAGCGTGTCGTCCGTCTGCGGTCACTGCGGTTTGGGCAGCCGGTCAGACCGAGACAGGCGTGTGGATCAGCAGACCCGCAAAATTAGATCAGGCAAATATCTGTGTCTTTCGGGACCCCAGAGCAAGCCGTGAATGCTTTAAGAGGAACTGTGACTTATTATGTGAAGCTGCAGCGTGAAAGCTCGGCACTCACACCGCCGTCGCATACGTGTGATAAACGATAATTGAACGCAGCTGTGTTTTTGGCCATAAAAAGGGGTCTTTTATCTGCATGTAACAGCAGCCGTCAGCAGCTGGACTTATTATAGGTGAGGAGGCCTCGCCATCTGCAGGCACGGCGAGAGCAAGGAACCAATCAGACCCCAGAAGGTCACAGCGGTGTCAGGTTCATATATGGGTGTGTGGGTATCTGTAGACGTTCTCTTGTTAGGGGTCTGCCCTGGGTTTCCTAAGCCGGTAGCTATGCACAAATTCCCTTCAGGTTGCTGTGAAGCACAAAATGAAAAATCACACATAAAATAAAAAAATTTCATAGTGTCAATTGTTTTCATTGGAATGACCCATCAAACCTAACCCTAACCCTAACTATATACCAAAATCCGCATTTTCCCCATAATTAAGGCATGGCCAACACATTCATGTGTTTTGTTTGACATCAACACTTTCTCAATTCAGTACCTGAATGGATGTATAAAATATTTAAACAACAGCCCATATATAGGATGGGTCCCTGGGAAAAATCATGCACCTAATGGATGAAATATGAAAGGGTCTTTGATGTGAAAAATTGGGTTGCAAGTTTAGGGTTTAAGGCTCACCATTGCAATTATGTGATTCAAACATTAGGTAAGGGCTTGACTCACAGTAAAAACAGAACTATGGTCATGGTGAAAATGGATGGCACTTGAAAAAAATAAAAAATGTAATCTGGGGATTAAGTTTATATTTCACGGTTGGAGAATGGTACGGCCAAAGTTACAGTAGTAAGGTTTTAGACAGGTGTTACAAAGTCCAATAAACTATACCAGGTCCTTTACTGGAAAACAGGTATCCCAAATATACGCTACATTTACAAACAGGAATAGCTAGCAATATGTTGTTAAAATTGGGCTTCCGGTGTGTATTTTCCGGAATCTTGCAATTCGCCAAAAAGAATTTTGTGTCATAGATATTTAAGTAACTGTGTTCTAAGGAAAAAAAAACAAAGCTGATTCTGATGTAATGCTGAGATGAGGAATTCCTGCAAATGCAAGCTTAACAGCACCTGAAAATGTTTAGAAGAAAACACATCACTGAAAACTGCACGGGAGAAAATGTGCTTTGAAAACTTGGGCAGTAATGGCTCTGCCGTTTAATGTTGTGATGCATGCATTGATTTACTTTATTAAACTGTGTCCCACTTCCCTGCGAAGCTGTCTAATGCTTGGGAATAATGACCCACGGCATACTTCCTGGAATATTTTGAAATGATTGCCTCCCTGATGGATTCTGAAGTATTGATTGATCCTCCGAGAACCAAAAATCAAATACACTTGACATATGGGGCATTAAATGAATGTGCTCCGGCGCCATCTAGTGACAGACATTGAGATGAGCGCTTAGAAGGCATCTGCTCGCCGGTGGGACGGCGGAGACGTTAGCACTGCTGGGAGCAGTGCGGGAGAGCCTGGTTTTGGATAAACTATAGCCTTTATCAGGTTCTGTAGAACAAAAGTAGACTTGGGTGAAACTCTGGACTAGACACAAGAGACCACAAGAAACTAGCTGGTACTGGTGGCTTGCGACTCAGCGAGTTAAGATGCTGTACCTATGACTGGAAGGTGTCAGATTTCAATGCAATACATAGTAACTTAACTTTGGGCTCCTTAGCAAGGCCCTATGTCCCCACTTATTGCAGGGACTGTCTGACTTGCGCAAATACTCAGCCAAAGTCCACCTTTCCTGCAAATAATAAAAACTATTCCTCCAGCATTCCAAAAACTCAGGTGTGCAAATTTTTGCTTCTAAAGTGCCCATAGCATTTCACAATTTGCATGTTCGCCCTGTCATGGACTGGCATCCTGCCAAAATGAGTCCTCTACCTCGTACCCTGTAAGGGACTGGCATCCCGTCCAGGGAGTCCCCTGCCTCATGTACAGTATGGCCCCCACATGCTTGTACTCATGCCTGACAACGTTGGGGCATGCTCCTAAATAGACAATGAATGGTGTTCTGGAAGATCTATTACCAGATCTGGACCAGGGCATCACTGAGCTCCTGGACAGTCTGAGGTGCTGGCCTTGTTGCATGGACCAAAACATAATGTCCCAGAAGTGTTCTATTGGATTTAAGGCAGGTGAGATTGGGATCCAATCAATGGTATCAATTCCTTCATCCTCCAGGAACTGCCTGCATACTCTCGTGATATTAGCCCAGGCTTGTCGGGCACCAGGAGGAACCCAGGACCCACTGGACCAGCGTAGGGTCTAACAGGGGGTCCACGGATTTCATCCCGACACCTAATGGCGGTGAAGGTGCCGTCACCTAGCCTGTAGAGGTCTGTGTGTCCCTCCATGGATAAGCCTCCCCAGACCATCACTGACCCACCATCAAAACGGTCTTGCTGAACTAGGCACATAATGTTCTCTGTGGTTCCTCCAGACCCTTTCACTTCTGTCACACTTATAAAAGGCAGGTTCATTTCAAATACGAGGTCGCACATACGGTAAGCATTTACAGAGCCAACAAGGGGCGGACAGGGATCATGTGTAACGCCGATAATTATACAAGCCTACTTTCGGTGCACGACACAATAACTGGCAACCAGAAGGCAGACAAGGAATATTTACAATATCGCGGAGCATGTCGGGTGCTGCAAATAAGCGCCCAGTAAAAATACATTAAGGTTACTTAGATCGACATTTATGCAGGTCTATGGTTTAAAGCATCAGTCACACCCCAAGACACCATCTCTCCATTGCACTACTAAGAACGCCGGTTAGTTCCCTAAACTTTTATTTTTGTTGGTATTTGCAGTTGTTATTGGACCTACAGTCTGCACAGAATGTTTATCGGGAATTGTATTTCGTGATTATGTATAGTGCATATTGTTGTGCAGTTAATGTTCTATGTACAGCTTGTACTTATTTAGTGTGTTAAAATGCTGGGGACGTCTGAGCCCAGACTTTCACTCACTAGTGCACAGGTTCTACTGATGTAACAATAATAGTGATTTGATTTGATTTTTTTTAAGCGTATCACTATAAGACAACGATTGAATCAAAATATAGATATTTGAATAAAATTGCACTATAATAAAACATTTTTTTTCTCGAGGTATGATAAATTATTAAGTAAAACTGTTATATATTTGTTAATAATTTTTTTGTATTGTTACTAATACATAATATTAATGGAAAGTAGCATTTTAGACGAAAACTGTAAAAACAAAAATAATCAAGCGACTTTAAAAACAGTAATTGAATATTTTAAAAGAACCAGATAATCTGCGTGCGTCTTAATTTTATGACTGTTTGGGAAAGCCTGCTGTTGTTATCTTACATCATCGGTTTAGCATGTGAGCTTTAAATCTTTATAAAGGCGTAGGCGCCCCCTAGCGCTGATAATCTGCCAGGATTTGATCTTCATTGCGTATATGAAATGACAGCAAAACAGTCCCAGAGATTTAGTCCCAGAGATGCCAATCACTGTGCACTC
>JAABNY020000039.1:1387236-1398474 GCA_015164015.2 Brevimyrus niger
CTATTTGCACTAGTGCTGACAGTGGTGTTCCTCGTACCTTGGCCTTCCTGGGGTGAGGGGGGGGGGGGGCACAAACCCAGGCTTCTGGACCTGGAGCTGGAGCCCTGCAAGGTGACCAGTACTGGGTGAATACGGTTTAAAAGTACAGAGGCATGGCTCTTGTAAACTGAAATTTTGACAGTGTTAATTGGGACTTTGCCATTCTGTTCATTTAGCATCCTCTGGCGCCCCCTGGAGGATGGGCTCCCCCTTTTGGTCTGGTAGGGGTTAGGGCTTCCTCTGCTGCCCCCTGGAGGACGGGCTCCCCCTTTGAGTCTGGTCCCTCCCAAGGTTTCTTCCTTCCCACTGTCGCCCTTGCTTGATCCCTGGGTACTTTGGGTGAGGATAATGTAAAGTGCTTTGAGACGGTGTAATGTTGTGAAAATTCACTATACAAATAAAGTTGATTTGAAATTGAATTGAATTGAATTGAATTGAAAATAAAAGTGCTTGTTGTTGGTCATGTGCTGTTAGAAAACAGCAAAGGTACAGTGTCCTTTAAAGCATATGTATTCTTTACATGGTCTAAACCCTCAAAGGGTAGTGAATTCACAGATGTGAATTTTGTCTTATATATGAGCCTCACTGAGAGGCCTCTGTGCTGACATGCAGATGGGGAGCCTTTAAGCGGCCAGAGGGAGCAGAGGGAGCATGATGATTTTCCAGTCCTGTGGATTACGGCTCTCTGCCAGGCATGTGCTGTAGGATAACGTGCAGTATGCGGTCGAGCTTAGCTGCCAGGGCTGCCAGATTGCTAATTCATTGCTAGGGTACTGGAACTCAATATTAAATGGGCCCCGGGGCTAAATTGTTTAAGAATTTTGTATCAATGAGTTCTGATACTCTTGGTTCTGTTTTCGGCACTGGAGAGATTAAGAAAATAGGTTAAAAAATATTTCTTTATTGCTACATAAATGATCTCTCTCAGAGTCTGTATGGGTCTGGCTTTTGCTGTCTTTCTCGCTCTCTTTCACATGCAGCAACATGCAGCACGCCAACACACACATACACACACACACATACACACACACACACACACACACCAACACACGCACACACATATACACACACACACACGTACAGACACGCACATGTAGGGTAAACATATCCTTATGGGGACCACTCATTCATTTCAATTGGAAAAATGCTAATGCTAACTATGACAACCTTAACCCCTACCCTGCCCTAACCATAACCATAAGTAACCAAGCAAAGTACATGAGTTTTTGCATTTTTAGTTTTTTCATAGCAGTCACTGATTTATATAAAACAGAGTTTCATGGGGAAACTGGTCCCCGTAAGGGAAAAAATATGGGTATTTATCACATTATGGGGACATTGTGTCCCCATAAGGATAGGCACACACACACACACACACAGACACACACACACACACAGACCATGCTTTTTGTGAAGATGGCTGAGAGAACAAAATGTTCAAAAGTGTAATTACGTTTTGCTAGCGTCTGCTGACAATGCTCCCTGCCACAAATGCAACAAGTGTTTTGATGTAGGGGCAGAATCTGTCGAAACATCTATTATAAGTCCATCACATGCATGTGGAGGAATGCACAGTTTTCACTGCCCAGCTCACAGTTTATCTGTCCCAGCCCCAGGTGGGTGACACATGCTAGCAGCCTGCAGCCCAACACACAGAGGGAAGTAAATTATATGAATATGGATTAATGATTGAAAGCAACCATTAGCCAGCCGATCGTTATGGCTGCGTTCATACATTCAGTCTGAAAGGGTCAGACCATCATCTGTTTTCACAACTCACAGATTTGGGTAAACTAAGGTCACCACACAGTATATTATTATCAAAGATAAAGTACTGCATTCATGAACACTGTTTATTACATTTGTTTTACAGTTCGATCGCCCTCACCGCAAAATCAGCCTATAATGGTGAATTGTTCAAAACATTGCGGTTTCTTTAGCTATGAAAAATGTTACATTTTATTAATCACATCATAATGTATAATGCTAAGCTGTCACGTGCGGGCGGGGAAGGAGGCAAGGGCAAGCGCAGGAAGGAATGAAAAGGGCTTCTGTTGGGGGGGGAAGCTGAAACAGCAACGGGGCAAATTCCAACCACAGGGGCGGGAGGGTGAGGATCGGAAAGGGTTGGAGCATGAGCTCAACATCAATGACGGGACTGGGGAACACAAGACTGGGAAGCACATAATGCACCACTGACGAAGGAGCAGACGAGAGTCAGCTGGAGTGAGGAGTGAGTCACACGAGGGCTGAAACGAGAGGGGTACCGTGTCTTTCCGTGTTTTCACTAAGCTGTATGTTACCTGCTGTGACTCCTTTACTGACCACGCCTCTTCAGTGTCGCCCCATCACTCATTATTTTCTGTAAATCCGACAGAATCTTCCACAGCAAAATGGTGGCTGTGGGTCCCAATGTTGGGGGGGGGGGCGAGCGAACAACCTGGCTGAATGCGAGTCAGTCACCTGACGGGGGTGTCTCTCAGCCCGAACAGCGAGATGAGTCAGGGTTGGGACCCAGGCATGTGGGGGGGCCTTTGTCCTACACACACACCTTTTCCATGGGAGGGGCGTCGTGTTGCCAAGGGAGTTTAAAGGGGCGAAACGGTAGAAGAAGCCTTTCTGGGTCTCAGATCATGTTGGTGGCGGTGCTGTTGTTTTCTCTACAGCTTGCAGCCCTGGCCAGGGGCAGAAATGCCCTCACCGGGGGAGGGGCAGCTTTGTGCCAAGCCCCTGTTTTCGTCTGCCAGTCCGTATCCCTTCGCATTGTGTCTGCATGCTCTGGCCCCGCCGGTCGTTAGGCTCCTCAGCTGGCTTTCCTGATTAGCGCTGCAGTGATCTGTATGTTTATAAACACGCACTGCGGTCTGTCCACTGGAGTCCTCTCACTAAGCCTGCCCCTGTGCTTAGGTTAGCTTCCTGTCCTCTTCCATCTTTGTGGTTAATGGCTACCAAAAAACAAGACCCCTTTCAGCCAGTAAACTTCCTCCGGTAGTCACTCACTTCCTGAGGTCAGTCTGATTACTGTCCCTCCTTTTAATGCTTTTTGACCACCGAGAGCTCGAGCAGAAAGTGACCAAGCGTGAAGATAGATCCCTGGTAGCTCAGCTGAGGCCCCCACCCCCTGCATTCCTTGAAACTGGTCCTGCTGCACCGTGTCTAATATGGAATGACATACAGCTAAATTGTGTTATGAGGTTAGACAGCTTGGAGACCTGGTTTTCCTTCCTGTTCTGCTTCCTCCTGTGATATTTGCACTGTCCATCATGTAAGATAACTGCTTGCATAACTTAGGCTGTGACGGGTGCGGACTGCAGCAGGCCGGACTGGAGAATCAGCCCGGGTCCCTGGAACGGAACCATAAAGCATTTGGGTCGGGACTTCGGGCAGACGTACTGCTGAGAGCGGAGCCTGCAGCAGAGACCAGGCCTCAGAATAAAAGGGACAAAACTCTCTGCAAAGCACTCTGGGTAACATGCCCGACATGTAAAATTACGGCCTGGTGCTTTTCTCTTAACGAGTCAACCGACAGGATGTCTGGCAGCGGCTGACCTTCCTAAACGCCACAAGCACGCTGCAGACGGGAGTAACAGCAAAGCGAAACGTTCCGCTGCAGAGTTTTATTCTCTAGTCATTCGGCTGCCATGCATTCGAGAGAAAAAAGGCAGAGATGAAAGAACAAAAAGTCACAGAGGGGTGAGGAGAGGAACTCCGTGATGAAGTCCCTAAAGGGCAGAGTTTCCTAAAATGCCGCTCAGACAGGCACCGGCTGTGGATCATTTCCAGCTCGGGAGTTTCAAGCCCTTTTTGTCTTTGCTCTGGGGGAACGTTGATGAACGATGCCACAGTTCAAGTCTTATTACCCTGATAAATTTATTACTGACATTTCAAGAAGAAACTAAATAATAAACAGCATGCTGAACAGCTTCAGCCCTGCCTGGTCTCTGACTAACATCAGGTCAACTTCCAGTGATTAGCAGTAGCGAGTGATTAGCTGCGGCAGCTGCACACTGGCGCACTGCGCTCACTCAGCTCTACATGACAAGTGATCGCGCTGACTTGCGTCTTGTGTTTTGTGTCTTGCTGTTTTTTCTCTATGCAGAGCGATCATGGTCTTTTGCGTGCGCTTAAGAAAACTCGCTTAACATTTTGAAGGGCTTTGAAATGTTGTTGTGGAATTTTGCACTTGCCAAATAGTTTTCCTTTTGACCGGCCCACAGCTAGGCGGCCCATCGAGAATTCTCCCGAGTCTCCTGATTGGCCACTGTGGGCTGGGCCTCAGCCATACCGGAAGTATGGTTTATGCCAGACTAGAGCTGGGCGATATGGCAAAAAAAAATATTTTTTCCTGTATTGACCAATATTGATAATTATCTATATTATAATTTCACAATGCTGTTCCATGTAATAATGTAATAATCAAAATAATAATAAAAATAACCCTATTCTGACAATCAGAATGAATACATTGAAATAAACAATATTCGCAAACAAATACTGTTTACATACAAAATTCCCTTAAAATTATAAAAGGTTACTGATTTTCAAGTATTCAAACAAACATAGCTCAAATGAACAAAACCATATAATAATGTAACAATGGGCAAAACTGTATAATATTGCAAATATGTTAAAGGGCAAACATAAAGTAAAACAGGACAGAACTGACCGCAACAAGTACCTTTCTCTATTTTTGGTCTCTTAAAAAACTTTTTAAAATTCTGAGGTAGAAAAGTATCTAAACCAAACAAAAAACACTTATTCGAAAAAATGCCAAATGCTTTTTTGTCTGGCGCTGCCGAACGTCGCCACGCGTCACCATGTCACATGGTACAAAAGCGCGTCACCATGTCACATGGTACAAAAGCGCGTCACCATGTCACATGGTACAAAATCCTCAGGAGAGCGAGACGACTTGAGGCAGACCGTGCAGCACAAACTGGAACGGAAACAGAAACAGAAGGACCCCAATGACACAGAAAGAAAGAAAGACTCACTCACAGGCCCCGAAAGACAACCAAGTGGCTTAAAAGCAACTCGCTCAAAGACTTGATCTACATCTTCTTTCTGGTGTAAATGAGATGCATGTCCTGCGCCTGTGAATATTGCAGGGCAGAATGCGCAGGCTCCCTCGCGCCTTCAACCTCCATCCACTGAGCACTTGTCACTCCGTCCTTCACGGCAGACAGCAGCGAGCAGCTCTGGCTGTTCTAAAAGATAATTACATGTTATCAAATCACATAAACAAAATTACCTATCATTTTTCTTAAGGCAGAACTTTTTTTGCGGTCAATTTGTGCCTCAGATAAAAGATATTTTGCAGACCTGCCTGAGAGTGGGGTGTGAGGCCGCTGCTTGTGAGGTCGTGCTGATGTCAGACAGATATCTAACTAACGGGGGGGGGGGGGGGCTGTTCCCAGTCATAGCCCCCAGCATCCCCCCACAGATTCACCTCAACCACTATGGGCCTTCCTTCCCAATCTAGCTGATGTGCTTGTTTTTCCATTGTGCGTATAAAAACAGAGTTTAGCTAGTGCACCTGGAGGGTGTTCCACGAAGCAGGATTTCTTAGTTAGCTGGGTTAACTTAAGCTAGAAGTCATGACTGTCCAATAACAGTTTAAGTAAAGAGCATTCCTATTGGACAATCAGGATTTCTCGCTTAAGTTAGCCCAACTATCTGAGAAAACCTGCTTTGTGGAACTCCGCCCTGGTCTAGTTAAAGCCTGACAGAATGACATTGTTAGGTAAATATAGTGCCTGTTGGCATGCGAGTCACAGACCCCAGCTGGAGAGCATGCCCACCCCCCACCACAGCTGATGGGGGCCGTTCATTGACAGCCACTTGCTTTGCTTTTACTTTTTCTGTCGGTGCTGATGTAGCGTGCACGTCATGTAAGATAAGCACACAGTCTGAATCTCATCGTTTATAAAGAACACTGTCACTTCACTACAGTTAAACATAAACTACTAGATTATCCTAACAGCATTCAGCCTCTTTCTAATCTCCTATCTTGTGTTGCATTTCCCAAAAGCTCCTGTTTGCCGCTTACATGGTTGGACACATTCAGTTATATGGTTCCAGTCATGTAATTTGCTAAAGTAGTTAGCAGTTTTGCTTCAGGGAAACACAGCCCAAGATGAGCGAGGAAATCCCAGAGCCATTCTCAAGCGGCACAGGACAGAAAACAGAGGGCGGCCAGAATGGGATGCCGGGCCGTTGCACGCAACGCAACCTGGAGCTGAATCTCAAACCCAACGCGATCATCAGTGTCACTTCACCTCCTCAAATGAGGAATAACCCTCCCCCTCCACCACGTATCTGCGGATTATAATGGCTGTCGTCCTTTGTGAACCTCCCAGATTCACTCCAGTCATTGTTGCCATGCAGTTCAGCTCCGCCTCTCCTTGGTCGACGGTTGCCTGGCAACCGCTCTCCTCAGCATCCAAACAAAGGTGGCAGGATGACGTCTCATGGGACTCGGCTTTCTCAGCTGTTCCTCCGCCCGCTTCTCTTCATCCACGTTCTGGCCGACTTGTTCAGTTCGACGCCTGTTGCTGTAGCGCTTGGCTAATGTTGGCTGATCTCTTCACTGCCCGCCTCTGCATACTGAAGTACAGTCAGTCCCCCCCATTTACCGGTGATGCTCATTCCTCTGTGGCCTTTTTCCTGAGATGTTGAATTCTGGTGCTGTGCAAGAACCCAGCTGGATCGGAGCCCAAGCTTGCTGCCGGTGATCTGTGGTCCCCAGAAGCGGCCCGCATGCCCCCCGGTACGGGGGTGAGTTGTGGATGAAAGCTGCTGCTCAGTGCCACATCTACCCCCTAGAGGCTTGGGGGGGCACAGCTGTTATTCCCCTTTCAGTATTCATTCCAGCCATGACTGAATGTAAATAATTTTAAATGAATAATGGTAAAGAGCACTGCTGTAGATTTAATCAGAATCCCACAGGTGGCCAACTCTTAAAGAAGGGATGCTTTATTGGTGAGTGATGTTAATTAATGGTATTGATTTGGCAGGGAATGTATATTATTTATTATGTGGGAAATTCCTCATCTCACTGTCAGAAACGCGACTTTTGGTGCTTAAATTTGTCTCCTTTTTTGTCAAATTTGTCCTCTGACAGGGACACGTCTTCAGTCTATTGACTTTGAATCCACATTGACACTCTCCATGACGTCCCGGCTGCAATACAGAATGTTTACTGGTATCTGCATCCCCCGTCTCTCACTGTGAGGAGGTTGCATTTCTTCCCTGCGTAGCGTAAGTTTCCAGCAGTCACTGCCACGCCAAAGCCTCGCAGTCAGCCTAGTCACCGTCTCTAAAGTGCGGGAATGTATGTGAGAGCGTGTCCCTGGGGATGGACGGCCGTCGACTCCGGAAGGGCAGCTGCAAGATCGATGGCTCAGAGTCACGCTCACAGGCATGGCTGTGGGATCACTTTCCTCCGCAGCTTTAGTGTGAGCATAAGCAGGGCTGGATGATGGGGCCGGATCCCCATCGCACGCCTCCTCGGGAGAGCTTGCAGGAGCCAGTCTTGCTCCCTGCCGGAAAGGGGGCGAAAACCGGCTCCTCCTTTGAGTCCATTGCGGCTACGGAAGCCCAAAGCACCTCCTGGTCATTTTCTATGGGCTGCGGGTCTGGAGCAGCCCTGCTCTCAGGGGTGTGTAATTAAAAGCAATCAGACGGCGATTAGTCAAAGCCAGGAACAAGAGTCGTAATTCTCCTCGGTCTTTGTGTCACTATGAGCCGAGTGAGGAAAAAAAGTCCGATCTGCCATCTGTCGACACGATCCCCTTATTAGCTGGACCGCAGTGACAGCAGACCCTGCTCCCCACTGGCCCGCAGTGTTGACAGCACATTACCGCCCCCCTAATCCTTGCTGTCACGGCACATTGGCCGCATTTTGTGTATTACGGGACAAACGCAGGACCACCAAAGGTCCGACGTTTCGTGTTAATATTTGCCTTGGTATTCTGACGCTCGGCCCCTCGAGATATTCACGGCGACACTGCACCGTGACTCTCCGTGCTTGTGTGTCACAGTGGGTTGTGACTGTTTGGTCTGTTCCCATTTGGCCGCTGGGTTTTTATTAGGGTCCATAAGCTGTCATCATAGGAATCCCATCTTGCTTGAGTAACAGTGATGTCAGTAAAATCTTATCCCCACAGCTCAGAAATGCGGGTGGGCGGCGTCAGCGTTAGCGACGAGAGGTTGTTGACCACTCGAGGTTCTCAACCTCAAAAGGACAGGCGCCAGTTCCTTTGCCAGGGCAATCGTCATGGCAATGGGACCTGTGACATCTGCAGCTGATCAGCGCAAATGCCAATGAGAAGAGGCAGGAGGGGATCAGTGTTTTCGATGAGGCTAAACAGGAGTTTCTCCATGATGTTTTGAGTGAACATTGAGAACAAACCCGAGTTTCAGCAGTTTTCAGCCAGTGAATAACTGTAAACAGCTGCATTCTCAGATTGTGCTCAGTTGAGCTTTTAGTCTAAAACCCAGATCCTAGTCTTCAGGTCTTCCCCTCAGCTGCACCCCCCCAGTGACAAGTCAGTGTTGGCAGGGTCACTCTGCTGACCCTGGGACTTGAACCAGGGACCACCTGGTGACAGCCATACAGCAGCTAACTGGCAGAGCCACCCTGATGAAGTCCCAGTGAACTCAGGGGGAAATAAAACGCGCGCTTGATTATTTAATAACTGGTTCAATAAAAATGCTCAAGCACGTTGAAATGCTGTTTAGGAGAGAAAAGCGCAGACGGTGCCGGTCCCAGGCAAGGCTGACAGGCTCTAGCTGACCCACAGTCGCTGCCTTAGTTTTTTTATCAGCCATGTATGGTGCCTTGTTCTGTTTACAGAAGATGCCTTAAATAAACGCCTGCTGGCAGCAGATGGAAAGTAAACAATAAATACCATTCCGTAATCTCTCCTCATTACACCTCCAACAAAGTTGTGCCGAATGCCGCTATCCAGTGTGGCGGTAAATCAGATTCCCTGTTTTCGAAATAGGCCAGTCGTTTGTCTAAAACTGCCGCTATTGCTGTAGCTCTTATTGATGTTGTGGCTTCGCCTGGTAAAGGGGACATAATCAGCGAGTAATAACTGGAGCGTAGCCTCGGAGCGGAAGGATAGCGTGTGTTATTACTGCTCTGGAGGGGCCTGAAGCTCCGGGGATCTCCGCTGGGCGGATTTACCGTTTGTCAAGCCTGGCGACGTGGCGACAGGGTCTCATAATGCTCTGCTTCTCTTCATCGTCCGCAGTGAACAAATGTCCTCGCAGCCTGGACTGTGCCAGAGAGGGCCGCCATTTCTGCCAACCTGGCTCCACCCACTGTGGCCCATGCCTCACCCCATTGGTGGAGAACGAGGAGGGACGGTGTGTGGTTAAGAAGAGGCACACCAATTTCGGGATGTACCCCCACTCTTCTGCTGTTTACTCCCCCTCCCCCCCCCCCCCATCCCCAGTACAGTTGCTTGGCACTGTGTTGTGTTTCAAAGGTTTGGGTTGGCAGCCTTTGTTGTGCTTTGTTGTTGCTGGAACACTATAGTCAGATATGTAGCTTTCCAGACTAGAATAGAATAGCTACTTTTATTATTGTACTTTTATTATACATATCAGAGCGAAATCAGGTTGCATAGGCTCGCCTTCGACCCAGCAGAGTGTATCAATACTAATACTAAATGGAGGAGAGGAGATTCACACTGGGAAAAACCAGAACAGAATGGCGCTTTTCCACTGCCACAAAGAACCAAGCTGGACCCGAGCCATGCCGTGAACTGGTGGTTTTCTATTGTCAAATATACGGGCTTTACCCAAGCCCTTCCCAAGCCGTAACCATGGCGACATATCCCTGCTTACTATCAGGGCCGAAAGCGTGACTAAACCAAGCCGGAGTTGTCACTGCCATCTGATTGGTCAAAATTAATGCCAATACCAGTGTTCTATGCATGGAGTCAAGGAAAAAAGGCATATTCTAAATATTATTGATTATTAGTAGTATCACACATCGTGATATACGGTATTGATGCATTTCCAAAAAATTCCAAACTCCTATTCAAAAAAACTACTGTAGAAGAGCTGAACAGAATATATTCGTAATGTAAACCTACTCAAGCTAATGCTAATTTGGCATTTTATGTTTTGATAATATGGGGATTCTCACAGGCGTGCTAGAAGGTTTGGAAATTAGCACATAGTAAATCATGTGTAAATCGTGCGTAAATAATGCATCCCTTTTGGTTTTACGTCACTGTCAGTCTCCAAACCCGGCGACGCCATTACCGAGTCGACCCTTCTGCAGTGGAAAACTGAGGCGAGCCGGAACCGCACTGTAACTAGTGTCTCTTTGCAGAATGAGTCAGGTTCGGCTCGGTTCCTGTACGCCAGTCGAAGATCACAAGAATATGTCTGTACTAGGGCTCACTGGGAGGGTGGCTGGGATTCAAGCTGGGGTGTATAGGGTTACCATACGTACGGGTTTCCCTTTTTAAGGACCCTGTCTGGGCGTCCGGGCGGTAAAAAAATTGCGACTTTGTCCAGGTTTAGTGATTCAGTCTATATGACCCAGTGCTGAAGTCCATATTGAAGAGAAAGGCACCGATTTTCAATGTACAGCAGCCACTCAATGTCATCACACAGCATCTGCAAGGTCTGTGTGTTTGCTTTAAAACTTAAACGATACGCACATGCCTGCATGTCACGCTGCTCCCGAGTGACGTCAACTTCCGGAAACCGTTGGCATCTTGACACTCCTGTTTTTGTTTGAATGGTGAATTATGCCATTTGCTCGAAGACCAACAAAACTTAGCTTAGTGCTTTGAAGCTTTTGCTGAAAAAAACTTGCATAAACATATCATGTCAATTGTGTTTATATTGTAAAATTAGAGTTAACTGTAAGGATGGTGTACGTCCGGGTTTCCCTGGACACAAATTTTCATTTTACAGGGCAATTAGGGGAAAACGTAT
Organism: Brevimyrus niger; assembly: GCA_015164015.2. Classification (NCBI taxonomy): domain Eukaryota; kingdom Metazoa; phylum Chordata; class Actinopteri; order Osteoglossiformes; family Mormyridae; genus Brevimyrus; species Brevimyrus niger. The sequence continues at coordinate 1,398,241 of JAABNY020000039.1, forward strand.
TAATATTCACGAGAGAAGCACCTGATTGGTCAGAGAACGTGAAAGTCATTAATATTCTGATCCCCAGACATGTCCTCTTTTTCATCTTACCAAATATGGTAACCCCAGAGGTATATGCTACCATAAGGGAAGTGGGGCTCGTTTTCTCACCATCCAAGACACAAATCCGATCGGGCTCGTCATGTTGCGGAGGTGCCCTGATCAACAGCCCCCTGCGTGCACCAGCAGGCCTTC
>JAABNY020000039.1:1398574-1417730 GCA_015164015.2 Brevimyrus niger
GAAGGCCTGCTGGTGCACGCAGGGGGCTGTTGATCAGGGCACCTCCGCAACATGACGAGCCCGATCGGATTTGTGTCATGGATGGTGAGAAAACGAGTTGAACAAACACGACAAACATTTAGGTTTTGCAAATGTTTGTTGTGTTTATTCACACGAGGAAAATATTTTTTTTTCCCTTCATTTATCATATTTATACGGACCCCTCTGAGAACCCCTTGCTCACCCTTTGCCCCCCCCCCCCCTTAAATAAAAGTCTAGTTCCTCATCTGACCAAAGGCACCAGAAGGTATACCCACATTTGTCATGGCACGCTCAGAACGTGGTACGCGGTGCTTTAAAAGGCCCGGACTCCTGCCGCGTGTCAGCCCGGCACGTGACCGCATTAGCACCTGCTCGCAGGGGGATGGGACAGAGGGTGAGTAATCCCCCCCCCCCCCTCCCCCGGCCCCGCGGGGGTGCCAGCACCAGGTGGCATGTGGCCCAGATCCATCCTCCACGTGCCCGTCGGCTGCCAGTGAAACGTGAGGCTCCCTGGCCACCCCCCTCTCCGAGCCATGTGCTGCCTCGCTAAGATGACGTGTACCACTGCCCGTGTACCACTGCCCGTGTACCACTGCCCGTGTACCACTGCCCATGCCTTCCCAGACAGAGAACCTCACGCCTATTTTGGATTTTTGTGTTTTGTCCTATTGCACTTTATCTCAAACGACCTAGGTAGCATAACATTATCAACTTTCATTCGAAAAGACATCTTAGCTGAAGCAATTTCGCCTGAACATTGTACCTGCCATTGTTGTGCAAGGCATGTAATGGGGTGATATGTAACAAAGAAAAGGTCTCAAGTCCGTTTCTATCCCGTGGTGGTTCATTCCCCCTGGTAGTGACAGCCAGTGACATTTATCAAGGGCTGTGATGATGCTGGGTCTCTGCATTCTAATTGCAAACACATTTACTTATTTATTTAGTAATCATTTTCATCCAAAGCAATGTACAATTCAGAGAACAGGGTCCGCCATTTCCTGGAGAGACTGTAGTTAAGGGCCTCGCCCAGGAACACACAGTAATACGATCCCTCTGTTGGCCCCAGGATTTCAACTTGCACTCTTCTGATTGCAGGCTGCACCCTACACACTGCATCATATATATACAACAGGAGTCAAAAGTCTGGACACACCTGCTTTTAATGCATCAATTATAATTATAGTAATTATGAGGGGAAGGGGAAGTAACATCACATTCCTGCTGACTGTTCAAACCCAACCCTGAGCGATAAATATATTATAGCCCGCCCACAGCTTCTACATCTCACAGGCGTGGGAGTGCAGATCCAAGCTTCATAATGAGTGACCCCTTCAACGGCCGGTCTGCAGCATTATTAGTGTTCGGCTCGTCCTCTTGACAGATCACTGCTATCTCTGTGGGGTATATAACACAACTGAAATCTGGATCCGCGCCAGCGGGAAAGGTTGGCACAGCGGGTGATTCTGTGGTCATGGTTTAAGTAAGACTGGAGCCCTTCTCAAGGGGCACCGGTGGTACGATCACTGGGCCAACCGCGGGATTCGAACTGGCAGAGATTCACGATGGGCCTCGGGTGTTGGCGCCTCAGCTGTTTGGGTCTTCAGGCTTCGGGTCGCCGCTTATGGTCGCTTGCAGACTCTCTGGCTCCCCTCCTCCCAGTTGCCTTGGTTACTGGCAGCCCTGAAGGAGTGCTGCCTCTGGCTCGCCGGCCGAGTTCCCTCTTGCCCCCGCACTCCGCATCACGGGCGCGCTGACCGGCCCGCCCACTCCAATTACAGTCATGCTGCTGCTGCTGCTTACGCGCTCGCACGCGCGCATGCGGGCAGGCAGACAGGCGGGGGAGGGGGGGGGCGGGGGGCAGGCACTCTGCAGCAAGCTCTGTGGCACCGCAGCAGATACACTGACATGCACACTGACCATGTAACACGTGCCCATCGTCAGTGTAACACGTGCCCATCGTGTCTTCGTACACACACACACACACACACACACACACACACACATTCAAACACAAACACAGCACAGAGAGGAGGCATGCATACACCCAGACCACCCGACCCCCCTCCCCCATACCAATAGTCTCAGCAGACCAGGTACAAAAGGCACAGAGGAAGATCATCCCCCACAAGGCAGCAGGACCAGACATCATCCCTGGGGGGGCCCTCAAAGCCCTCAAAGCATGTGCCAGCGAGCTGCCTGATGTAATCACCCCAATCTTCAGCCTTTCCCTCAGCCAGAGCACTGTTTCTACCAGCTTCAAGACCACAACCGTTGTCCCCCTCCCAAAGGAAATCACAATCACCACTGCACCACTATGCCACCCAACCAGCATAAATGAATAACAAAAAGCCAACTCATGTCACTATTTCTGGTCTCCTTCCATCGAATATGTAGATGCTCCCATGTGTATGAATGAGCTATTCACACCTTTTATGGTGCTGATTGAGATGTATCTGGGTTCACAGTTTCGATGTTCATCAAATTACCACGTGAACGCGATTTGAATATGCGGTGATGTGGCTAATTATAATGTGAATAGTGATCTTTAGGTGAGAGCGGTACTACACGTCCCCGATGCAGGTAAAACTAAGAAAGGTGACATGGTTTACCTTTTTTGCTGATTTAACCTGATTTTAAAAACTTTAGTACTTCTGACAATGGACATTTTGAAAAGAAGACAGATTATGGATTTAGTCAGCATTTTTTTTCATGAATCTACATAAAGATTTCGACGACATATAAACTGAAATAGATGCGAAAAATATGCTACATCGCTGACGATGCACTCGACCCCGGAGGGTTAACAATACATTTACAACAGAATTCAGAGTACAAGAACACAAAATGTCCAAGAAGGTGAGGCTGGCCTCTAGCCAACCTAGAACCCATGACAGAGAAGTTGCTTGGGCCAGGGCCACCTGCTCAGCCTATTTAGCCACACAGTGGCCCGAGGAGAAAGGGAGAAGAACAGAGGCACCAGGGAAACAGGATGGCCAGCGAGACCTGCTGGTCTAATCGAGAAATGACAAGACAGGGACCAATCCTGACATGTCCACCTGCGGTGACATTCCAACCTTGCCCCCGTATCTGAATTTACCACGTGAATCTCCAGATGCCACCCTGTATGTTTGTATTCTCTTGTCTGACTGTCATTCTGAGGACGTGTAGAGGGATGAGGGGGAGAAGGTATCTCCATAGATCCTGCCCTGGCCACGCACATACCACAAGGCCCCAGTTGCCATGGAGAAGGGACTAGTCCAGAAACTGCCTGTGTCGTCAACATCAGTGTCTTTTTTTCCTTAGGGGGACACTGAAGTAAATGTCATGTCTGTCTGTTTCCTCCTTTTGTCTCTTCAGACTCCTTAAAATTCATCTCCGTTGTCAAAAACTGCATAAACTGCAAGAGGATTTCATCATAAAATGCTCTAAAATTTGCTTGTCAATCGATGTCAGTTGATTTTATCCCTCATTTTTCAGCTAAGGTGACCAGTCACCCCGAACTTGATGAGGAGATTGATTTCCTGTCCTCCATCATCGCCAAGCAGAGGTCAGAGGTCAGACAGTCAGGTAGGACCGCCCACAGTCGTTATGTTGTGAGTAGTTACAGTGACATAACTGTGAACTTCTTTTGTCCTTTGCTAAAGCATTTATATTTTTATTGCAAGCGCTTCAATTAAACAGGGTGTACAATGGAGAAAGCAAAGCCAGCCAGTCCCTGGGGAAATTGAGGGTTTGGAGCCTTGCTCAGGGGCTCAACAATGACCACTTCATCGACACTGAGAGCCACACCGGAAAAGAAACCTCTTCTTTATAGTTAAACATAGCTCACTATGCTGAATATTGTGGAAATTTGCCGCACCCAGAAATCACATGCCTAGATGCATTCTATGAGTCATGTTGTTGCTGAAATATATCCAGGGTCCTCTTTGCAGAGAGTAATGACTATTTAATGACAAAAATGAAAGCAAGCATACAAAGGTAGAATGATTTTCAATGGTCCGGCGTCTCCTGTTAGCGAAACGTTTAGCGCTGCTAAAGTTACATAAATACTTAAATGAGGGCGACTGGTGTGTCTGTAGCAATTAATGATGGTTCAGATCATTAACGATTATGATGAACGGTATGAACGGTAATGATTAGATAACACCATATTGTAAAGATATGGAAAAAAGCTAAAAAGGATAACACCATATTGTGTGGATAGGGGACAGAATTGTATAAATCGAATCTTAATTAAGGAATACTGACATGGGAAGCTGGGTATTCTTCAAGCCTCAGTCACACTCCATGCAAGGTCCTCTTCCTATCAGACCTTTGCTCTATTCTGCCACTGATGTTAGATATATATGTTAGAAATGTAAGTATGATTGTTGAGCTTATTCAACCAACGATGAAGGTCCAAGTAGGGTCCGGCTTTCAGCAGACAGACTGCAGGACACTGAGGTAGATAGTGAACCAAAGAACAGTCCAGTCAAGCTTGATCAAGCAAAACTAACTCAAATCCCTAAGCTAAGCAGAACCAGGGAGCCCTGCATTGGCTTCCCGTTGAACCCCACAATGGGTGCAAACCGTTGCTCATTTAAAGTTCTACATAGTCTTGTCCCAAAATACATTGTGTGATCTTTTAGTCCAGGGCTTCTTAAATAACATGGGCAGAGTGATACAGATCTAATCATTGATTTATTTATGTTCCTTTGCTCATCTGCTTCTCTTCTCTAACAGCAGAACCAGAGAAACGTAAGCAGAGTAACACCACCCCCGTGCCTTCCGACCATCCCGGGGTGGATCCTCAGCCAACCTCCCCTGGCCAGACCCCCCCGATTTGGAGGGAGCCTGTGGCTGCTACATACCCTTCAAAGAACAAAGTTCTGACTGGTAGGTATGCAGCCTTTGTGAAATTCAACAGAAGTACACAGTGCACAGAACTAGCCCAGCTGTGAGGAACCCAAATTATATCTGCAGCCTGGCGACACAAAGAAATATCACAATGCTATAGGGATGGTGGGAGCTCAGCATCGCCTCCTGCAGGGGGATTCAGGCCACTAGAAGGCCCCGATAATTTCATTATGTCTTGGTCGGGTTCAAACGGGCATCAACTAGGCGACTAGTTTAGCGTAGCCATTCCTAATATCAGCCCACTTAAATTAGCCTCCCCCTTTCTGCTGCCATGATGGTGTTAGCACTTGTTAGCTCACGCAGGTCTCCCGGTTATCCCGCCGCAGCGCTAATGCAGGCCGAGGCCAGCTGGGGGCAGCAAAGGGCCAGTGCCATATTGGACTGACAAGGATGCCCCTTGTTGGACTTTCTTGCATCAGTAAGAGGAGATGTTTGAATCGATAAGTTCTGGGGCCTTCAAATCAAAGGTTAGGCAGCCATAACGACGCCTTAGCCTAACTGCTAACAAAAATCACTCTGGGATGGATGTGAGAGTCATTTAGTGTGTTGAAGAGCCAGAGAGCATCTGCCTAAAGGCTGATTCTTACCTCCACGGACCAACGCAGTAGCCTGATACGCCTCTCCACTTTCACTTACCTCCATTAGGTATATTTGTATTTAACAAGACTAAAAAAAATTCAAGTAGTATAGGCACTAACTTTAGAAGGGAAAATGCACAAAAAGTGACTGCAGGAGTTTGGCTTTGCTGCCTGCTGTTCAGTTACCACGCATATGGGGTCACTCTGTGCCCAGGAACACCCACGTTTGTCACATATCGGTCACCAGACTGCCCCCTTTGTCTGAGAACCTGCACAGCTCATCTTGTGGGATTTTCTTCTCCTCTTGTGCTGCGCCCTAACCCCCCCCCCCTTCTCCATTCTCCTCTCTCCATTCACAGTCATGACAGCTGCCTTCTCCATCCTGTGCACCTTGGCCTTGACTGTGGCAGTGGCTTGTTGGATCAGGTGATTTTTTATTTTTCTACCCTGCTGTTTGTTTTCAGCTGCTACAAAAAGTCCCTTAGAATTTGGATTCTCTGGAGTTCCGGCGGATCGATACAATGGAAGATTAAATAATAGTTTCTTCCCAGTTCCTGTTTCACCTCAGTATGGATGTTTTTAATCTAACAACCCCCCCCCTGGTAGATTCCTTTCTTCCTGTTATTGATAAAAACTGTATTTACAGCCCTTCTTATAAAGATCTCTCTTTAAACGCAGTTAAAGCTTCAGTCCCCTTCCTGGAGTTCACTGGCAGGACAAACCATTGACAGAATACGTACTGCAATAGATTTAAAGACAACTTAGGGCTCCACTTCACATCCACGTTAATATTCATGTATAGTTATGCTAAAATACACTGAATGCCTTCCAAAATGTGTCAAAGCTTTCAGCTCCCCCCCACTCCCTCATCTCTTGCCCCCAGCAGGCTCCGGAAGGGCGCCCGCCTTGCCCAGAAGGTGGATTACCCGGCTTTGGGCCTGTTGGGTTCCCACACCTTTGACGGCACACTAGTGAGTGACGCTCAGACGCGGCGCAATGTGGGGCGGTCAGCGGGCTGGCTGCAAACTGAACTGCCTCCTCGTGTCGTTCTGCTCCAGACAGGAGATAAGAAGCTGGCCCACAGCGCCCAGATGTATCACTACCAGCAGCAGAAACAGCAGATGCTATCCCTAGACAGGTGACTTTCCGCGTCTGCACTCTGATTGGCCGTCTCCCACAGAGACCAGGAAGCGCTCCCGTTTTCCGCACACACTCAACGGCAGCCCGGTGCCAGACCCACCGTTAATGTTGCGTGCAGGGCGCCGTGTCGCCAGCGGGTGGTGAACTCGGAAGGGTTGCAGGAGAGTCTGACCATGCAGTGACCTTTAACCTGAAGCGCTGCAGCGAAATATCAGGCTGCCGGGTCTTGCCGAGCAGAAACGGCGACCACACGCCGAAAAGGAACAGCCACGTTCATCTCTCTGACCGGTTCCGTCTCCTAATGTTTCTCAGACACAGAGGCGAGCATAAGGTTCCGGACTCTGGAACCACCTCGGACGAGGAGAACGAGGACGGAGACTTTACTGTGTATGAATGTCCCGGCCTGGCTCCGGTAAGTCTGCCATACTGCTGCCCAGCCAGGCTTGTCTCAACATGGATCCTTCTCCAGATTCTGCAGAGCTCTCAGAAATGGGGCGGAGCTGTATCAACATAGCGGAAACACGCAATATTCAAATGCATTTGAACCCGCAACCCTGAAACTTTGATACCATTTGCCAGTGTTCCACAGCATGTGCCCATATGTGTGTGTGTGCAAAGCAGTTACTGTTTTTAGACATTTTTGAGCTGTGATCATCTGTTTTTTTTTTTTTCCCATTAGACTGGAGAAATGGAAGTGAGGAATCCTCTGTTTGATGACTCTACTCTAACTCTGCGGAGGAATGAGGAGTAAAATGCTGGACTGTCTCTCTCTCTCTCTCTCACACACACACACACACGCACACACATGCACGAATACAGTCCATGTATTCATATCTTTGTGGGGACTCAATTTATTTATATATGCATCTCTAATCCCAAAAATGATGACCGAAACCCCAACCCAGCTCCAACCATAACCATAAGTAACCAAACAAAATACAGACTTTTGGAATTTGTACTGTTTTGGTTGCAGATTTTTATATGATTGAATTTCCCCTTGTGAGGACCGAAAAAAATGCTCCCCACCATGTCAAAGTAACATCTTTTGGTCACACTGTAGGGATATTTGGTCCCCTCAATGTAATGTGTATATGGACCACACGCGCACACACACACACACACACACACACACACACACACTGCGGACACTGGAAGATGTCCGCCTGCCTGCCAGGTGCCCCAGCAGTATCTCTGAATCAGGCAGTAAGGATGACCAATGTTCAAGAAGGAACTCCAGGGAGAATGTGAGCAGTGAACAGCACCACCCCCTGGTGGAATCGCTGTGGTACTGCCCCCTCTATCTTGCCCTCGGTCCCCACGCCAGCAGCTCTCTCAGATCACTTCCCGCAATGTCCGCACCCCTCCCACACATGCTCTCCCTTGGGTCGTGTTGCCTGCCCGCTTCCGCCCCTGTCGAGCTGATTTGCCAGTGGTTCATTCCCAGAGATCCACTTCCTCCGATTTGCCTGTGAGAGTTAGCAGTGAATCTGTCGGCGTGTCACTGGCCCGGCGCGAGGCGCGGTGCTGTAATGAGCAGCTGCCGGCGCAGATCCCCTTGCCCTGTATGCAATGAGCCGTATCACTGACCACCCAGCAGCAGACACCCAATAACAGGCTTCTACCGCTTGTCCGCATTATTTGCCAGGGCTGCCATAGAGACCTGCGTGTCTCCTTCATTAACCTGCGCCACAAACACTCTTGAGCACAAAAAATATGCAACACAATATGTATGCTATGTATTTTTGATTTCTATTCATGTTAAACTCTCAGTTTAATTTCTGAAGTTCCGTGTTTGCAATGAAGATGAAATCAAAGGTAAAATTTTTCTTATAAATTTTTCGAGGGTACCCATGTGGTGTCTGTCAGCAAAAGCTCCTCACTTGTAATAGTTTGGGCTGCCATGCATTGCTGAAAGACAGATCACATGACCCAACTGGTTGTCCCACATAGGTCGTTTGCAGTTGGCCTATCTTGAGTCGTGGAAAGCTGCTGAGTGGTGGACCTTGTTACCAGGGGGACACTTATTCTCATCTCCCATCATGCATCACTCCCTGGGCCACGTTACCAGGGAGATGCTTATTCTCATCTCCCATCATGCATCACTCCCTGGGCCTCGTCACCAGGGGTATGCTTATTCTCATCTCCCATCATGCATCACTCCCTGGACCTCGTTACCAGGGAGATGCTTATTCTCACCTCCCATCATGCATCACTCCCTGGGCCACGTTACCAGGGAGATGCTTATTCTCATCTCCCATCATGCATCACTTCCTGGGCCTCGTCACCAGGGGTACGCTTATTCTCACCTCCCATCATGCATCACTCCCTGGACCTCGTTACCAGGGAGATGCTTGTTCTCACCTCCCATCATGCATCACTCCCTGGACCTTAAATGTATATACATAAATGTCGCACATAGAAAATAAAGGAACTGTCACAAAATCAGCTAAGCTTGTGCTTAGGTTAGTTTTGTTTTTTTTTGCTTTTGCTGTGTACATTGCATTCACTTCTCAAACGGAGTCACCGTCTAGCACAGTTGCCTGCCACCACAGTCTCAGGAATGCCACTTTGCTAGCGCCTTGCGATCGTGTGCCGAACTACACTTCCCAACAGCCACTGCTCAGCAAGAGACACTGGTCCTCTGCTTTGGTGGCTGCCTAGAAGAGGAGGAGCGTCTGCTTTGGTGCAGGGTGGTATTCCTCCTTTCGAGACCCTACACAGTCGGATCAGTTATGAATTAAATTAGCCATAATCAGACTGAATGGTGTCTCATTCACAAATGGGGATGTTTCGCTTCTGAAAAAAGGAAGACACTAGACATTCCTTGAAAAAATTGACATTTCGGAAAGCTGGGAGTTATATCCAAGAACAGTAATATTATCTAAATGAAATGTACAGTAAATGCCCTGTGGTCTGTTGCATCTCCAATGGGGCACAGCAACGTGTCTGGCTGTTGCTTTGCCCTACGCCCCTGGCTGAATGTTATTGGCCAAGTAGATATAATCATCAAGAAAGGCAGGACCCTTGCATGAGTGTCGGTGTAAAAATCTGCTGTCCCCTTTGCTTCTCCAATCAGCCGATGCTATTCTTTTTTCTTCTTCTAAAAAGAAATTTTTAACGGGCCTTGTGTCAATAAAGTGTTTTGATTAATGACGTGTTTAATAAATTTAATTCCTAAGTATGAATGCATTGCCCAGTCAGGTAACACTGAATGTACTCCTTCATGCAAACAGATTTTTCATTATTATTATTATTATTATTATTGTTATTTTATTATTTTGCCTAGGTACTGTACCTACGTTGGCCTGCGTTGCTTAGATTCTCAATATTTTCAGACATTATTATTTTGGATTCTTGCTGAGGAAGAGCATCAGTGCTGCTTTCCATCATGTCTTCATCCTGGAGGTGTCTCCTCCTCTGACATGGGAGGTGTCCCCGGAACCCCAGCCAGGCCAGGCCGTATTGACTGTGAAACCTTATTTTTGGGGCCCTAGGAGTCGTCTGGCTTGGGGCCCACAGAGCCTGCAGTGTTTCTTTTGCGCTGGAGCTGAGCTAATGGCTGGCTCGTACTTTCCCCGAGGTCCGCACACAGCGAGCGACGTAAATTCCATCATCAGGAGTCTGGCGGACTCTGCACATGCAGCAGTGATTTTTTTTTTTGCCCGGCCGACATTATCAAGTGCACGTGCACAAGGAAACTGACCTGGTATTTCCAGTAGGTGGCAGCACTGGACACCCGAATATCTAACTTTTCTTACGCTGCAGTATAATGTACTTTCAAAAACAGTGCTATTCTAGAATTTTAAAATCTTGGTGATACAGTTTGCCAAGCAGGTGCTTGTGTGCGTGTGTGTGTGTATTGTGTGTGTGTGTGGGGGAGGACTAATTTTGTAACTAATATTTCTAAAAACTGTGGTATGCCATGTTAGCATAGTGCCACCCAATCTGAGTAACATCCTCAGAAGTAAAGCACCCATTCACTACTCTGCTTATTTTGTGTTTTTGGCAGAACCTCTGCCCTCTGCTGGTCTGGTGGAGTACCACGGCTGCATGCTCTGACCGCAGCCATCTGCATTCACAGACTGTAGTATGTGTGACTGTGCAGACTGTGACGGCAACGCTGAAAAGCGAAGTGTGAACTGGGTGTAAGCGCTGACATTCACTGTCTTTTGGGAGGATGAGGGATGGCACTAAGGGGGGGGGGTAAAATACAAATGAAACCCAGAGGAAGTGAGCGGCGTGTGGGGGCAGAGGGACCAGAAGCTGCGTGTGGGGGCAGAGGGACCACAAGCTGTGTGTGGGGGAAGAGGGACCACAAGCTGCGTGTGGGGGCAGAGGGACCACAAGCTGCGTGTGGGGGCAGCGGGACCACAATCTGCGTGTGGGGGAAGAGGGACCACAAGCTGCGTGTGGGGGAAGAGGGACCACAAGCTGCGTGTGGGGGAAGAGGGACCACAAGCTGCGTGTGGGGGCAGAGGGACCACAAGCTGCGTGTGGGGGCAGAGGGACCACAAGCTGCGTGTGGGGGCAGAGGGACCACGTCCTCATCCAGGAGTGCAACGCTGAGGTGTCTCAGCTGGTACTTCTGTAATCGTGAAGCTCTGTAAATGTGCAAATGTTATATTAATTAATGGGGCTGTCTGATCGCATGTTAACACTGGAAAGTTGTAGAAATCAAGCATAAAATTCAATAAATATTTTTATTATACGAAAAGATGGAAGCAGTCCTGTTTATGGGCAATATCAATAGGGCCTCGCTGCTATTCACTGAGGTTCGAGGTGTTCAACACCAGAGCTTTAGCTGGAAATATGAAGGTGCTGCTGAAATCCATGGGAGAAAACGGATGATGTCATGGACACAATATTTAAAGGGGTAGTTTGTTGCTGTTTCTGAGCATCATGAGCTTTTTTTTTTTTTTTTTTTCTTCTTAAAAAAAAGCTTGTGACAAATATCACTCGGGAGGACCAGGTATTCAGTGTTCCTGATTGGCTGGGATCTGGGAGGGAGCAAAAACGTGGACCCAAGGACCGTGCATGTTTACACTAGCTGAGTACATATATTTAGACAGTAAAAATACATTTAGACAATGATAGACAGTAAGTATTATATAATAAAATACATTTAAAAATAAAGATTTCTTTTAAATTATTTTACTATTGATAATAAACCAATAATAAATTATAATAATATTGTTGTGCTGATTGGGGACGGAACGGAGACAAAGGCGCAGGCGTCGGGGTTCAATTGCAGGTAAGGCAGGCAAAATGCAGATGGCCAATGACAATGACCGGACTGGGGAAACAAACTGAAATGCAGACTAAATACAGAGGACTAATGACAACAACCAGAAACAACTGATCACACGGGGATTCCACACAGGGTTAACAAGGGAGTGTGGTACCCGGAAGGAGTGGACAAGCGGGGCGCTCACGGGCATTTTACTTACACAAAAATGTTCTGAGGGCAGAAGGAAAAATGATTGGTTCAGAGAGATACCCAATCAGATTGTAAACAGGGTGGGTTGAAGCATCTAGAAGAATCAACTAGATAGATGTCTTGGTCCCACCTCCTCTACAATCTGATTGGACACAATTTGTTTTAACTTCACAAATTGTTTGGATACATTTATTTTCTCACTTTACAAATTACTGTGTTGATAAATGTGCTTAGATGTGTTAAGTAAAGTATATGCTCTTCTTTTTAAATGCTAAAAAAACATATTTAACTGTAATTTTTTGGGGTCGGGAACCAATTGGTTTTCTTACTTCTTATGGAGGAAATTCGATCACAACTTTTTAAGATTTGATCTGGAGTCTTAGATCCAGATTTGCTGTTCATCAAAACCTTTGGTTAATGAATTTTTATGCCTTTTGCATTCTTTTAATTTTATCCGATCAGTATCGTTTCCAACACATCAGAAATGTCATATGCTGGATCCTGTATTATCATCCAGCTTCTCTCTCTCTAAGCCTCAAGTTGGTTGATACTGGGAATTCTGATCATTTTATCTTTGTGTTTGAATCCGCATTGGGCTTTATTTTGATGATCTAATGCAAAACCTAAAGCATACAGTGGAACTAATTGTTATGAGTGTTTCCAAATCCATTTTGCTTATTTGACTTGCTAGGTTGTCCCACCTCTCTTAATTACCGAAAGGCGTGTTTTGGGTGTAACGTGCAATGAGCCAACTGAAATAGCACATCACCTCACTTTTAAAAAGCAGTGGTGCATGATCTACGGCGTATTGCTATTACAGTAGTGCATTTGCCCGGCAAGACAGATCCTTTTCGCCGAGGAAACAGATGCCCTCGTGTGTGAGGTGGAAAGGTGCGTACACATCATCCACTGGAGCAGCTCTGTCCCCCCGGAAGCTTCTTGAGGTGAAGCAGGCATGGAATGAGGTAGCAGCAAGTCCTTTTCTGGCATCATTAGATCATCCAAGTTGCTTTGGAAGCTCCTGACCCCCGGGATCTTGAATAGAACAAGCAATTACAGAACATGGATGGATGGATGTTGCTAGACATTCTGAAATGTTTAAAGCACTGTACTGAAATTGATTATGAATGGTCTCCACATAGATTGATTTATACATTGTGCATTTACCTAGACAAAGTTACTTAGATCATATCCTTGGTTTTTCAAAATTGTCAAGTAATGAAATAGTCACTGGGCCTTTAATGCTGAAATTTCTAATCATGGCAGAGACATTCAACGGGCTGGTCTTATTTGACAATCTTATGTTCATATTTGTACACTGTGGGTGACGTCAAAAGCCTCGCTGCATTTCTTTGATGGGGAAATCAGAAGTATCTGGTGGGAAACAGATACGGGGAGAGCTTTCAAACTCCACACAAAGTTATCATTGTCATCAATCTTTGCTGTTGGCTTGTTTCACATATTCATTGTTAATACGTGATACTATGAAGTGTTGCATTCGTAAGTTTTCTTTCCAACCCAGTCTGACGTCCTGGGACCAGCTTTAGTCCCTAGATCCTGCACATGGAATCTTATCTAGCTCTGACCAAATAGGGAATTCCCCGGCGTCACGTGTCCAGTAGGCAGTGGAGCATGTAAACTGCTCCTCCGTTAGTCGGTTGGGGCAGTGGAGGCAGCAAAGTCAGTGAGGTGAGAAGACTTGACTTGAGTAAGGAGACAAGGAACATCAGGCGTACCGAACTCTTGGCGACCAGCAGCCCCAGGCGCACCACCGACGGGCTTATTGCCTTAGTTATCAGCAATGGATCCACAAACTGGGGAGCCAGCTTGCATGGCCTGACCTTTAGAGGCAGGTTCCGAGTGGCAGCCAGACCCTGCATTCTGCTCAATAAACCGGATCCTGAGAATGGTGTCTTGCCATGCTTTGTTGCGTTAGCACACTCTAAAAACTGATGTGTTGAAATCCTACAAAATTGTTTGTTGTTACAATTTCCGCACATATTGTGTTAAATTGTCCAATAAATATGTTAAAAAATAAAAATCATTTCACACATGTGGCCCACACAACATGTGTTAAATCATTGTCCAGTTAGGGTGTTTATTGCGGTGCCAACCTTATCATCCAAATCTAAACTCACCTCAAAGGCAACACTCATTCCTTTTGATTGAGACGGCGGAGTCAGAATTTATGAACGCCTGTCACAAAGAAAGATCTACAGTATTACCACCTGAATTCCTGGTCGAGGAATGAACTGTGACCATGCAGGGACAGCAAGCTGGAGACCTAGGCTGCATTCCTGCAACCATGAAAATAAACATAGTATGGTTTTCTTATTAATTAGGATAAGTCATTCTATGTAATGTACAAATAGAATTTCCAGAAAAGTTGGGATATTTTCCGAAGTGCAATAAAAACAGTTGGTGAATTGTTAATTCTCGTGAACCTTGATTTGATGCCTTCAACACACTCAACAAAAGTTGGGATATATTAATTTTCTACGTAGTATTTGTAAATGTTGCTACATTCTGTGTTCACCTAGAGAAAGCTACCTAGATCAAGTCCTTGGATTCTCAAACTTGTCAGATAATAAAATGGCCACTGGGCATTTAATGCTGAAATTTCTAATCACGGCAGAGACATTCAACAGGCTGGTCTTGTTTGCCAATCTTATGTTCATATTTGTACACTGTGGGTGACGTCAAAAGCCTCGCTGCATTTCTTTGAGGGGGAAATCAGAAGTATCTGGTGGGAAGCCGTCCAATACGGGGAGAGCTTTCAAACTCCACACAAAGTTATCATTGTCATCAATCTTTGCTGTTGGCTTGTTTCACATATTCATTGTTAATACGAGATACTATGAAGTGTTGTTTTTTGTAAGTTTTCTTTCCAACCCAGTCTGACGTCCTGGGACCAGCTTTAGTCCCTAGATCCTGCACATGGACACTTCTATACCTCTTACCAATTAGGAAATTTAAAATTTTGCGTATCTCTTGTTTGCGTCCTTCCCTGTCTCACGCCATGCAGCGTGGTTTTATATGAATCTACACCGGTGTCGTTTTCACATTTCTGGCACGTGTATATATCAGAAACAGAATTTTTTTTTGTTGTCACCATGTACTTTAATGTGACGGGAAGCCAAAGAAATGAGAATCGGAGAATTCCGAGGCTTTAAGTGATGTAATATGTCGGGTGTTACAGTGAAGCCACTGTCTCAGTTACTTAAAAGCCATGTTACATTCTACAGTCCACTTCCATCTCCTTCCATCACAGAGTAGGTCATGAACCCTTTTACAGCAGTATTACCAGCCATGGGATAAACTCACCATAGTAATTTATCAACCCTAAGAAGGATCAAAGCTAAGCAACGCTTTACTGGGCTGGGGCTTCAGTGACGTCCTTTACCTCATCGTCCGCCAAAGTTCTGTGTCAAATCGAAGGGGAAACTTCCAGAAAGTCCTGAGCATTGCGCCATTCTCAAAACTGCAATCTGAATGGAATCTCCGGAAGTGCCGGGTGCAGCGTGCTGTGTGACATTCCGAGGGCACGCCAGGTATAGCATTAGGAATGGGCACAGACACATCTCAAGACTGATGGTACAAAGGTTTTGGGGACAGATGAGATGAAAGTGACTCCTGATGGAGCAGATGGATGGGCCAGTGGATGGAGATCCTCTTAAAGCACCAACCAGGCGGTGGAGGAGGGATGACGTGGGCTGCAAATATCAGTGACGGACCTGTCAGACCTTTCTGACATTCAGATCGTGTTAAACCTTACCACAAGGTCTACTGCCAATTTCTAGAAGATGCCTTCTTCAGACACTGGCTCAGGAAGGAGTCAGCAGCTTACTGAAAGGTTATGATTTTCCTCCAGGACAATGTCCCTCCCTATGCATCAAAACATTTCTTAGATTTGCCTAGAAAGGCTTGAAACGTAATTGAATTATGACCCGTCCCTCTTCATTGCCTGACTCAACCTCATTAAGAACTACTAGGCCTTACCAAAGTGTGGGATTTACCAAGGTAGAAAGCTGCAATCCTTCTCAGAGCAGTGTCCGGGAGGGGGGTCCTAGCTGGCTCAGCTAATATAGGACAGGATCAAATCAAAAACCTGATTGGTTCAGTGGGCATCAGGCTCATGATGATCATTGAGAAGAAAGTTGGCCATACTGGATATTAAACTTGGGAAGTGCGCTATACAGAACAATAGCTTGTTATTCCTTATATATACTGAATAACAAGAAATATTTCTTATTATTATATATGCTGATGGTGAAGAGAAAAAATCCACTTAGTTTCTGTACACTGATAATCAAGCATTTTTCTTTCATTTTTGTTTGCAAAAGTCAACATTTCCTCTAAATAAATATTACTTGGTGCAAAGAAACTTCTGAATCCATTTTTATAAATCTGCCCAATTTTTGCTAAAAATGATCTCCAGGAATAGTACTTGCCTAATAATTCTGCACATAGTGTATTTTGACCTCCTGGAACCAGCTTTAGTTGCTGACCCCTCTGAGATAACAAAGCCCCAAAAGGATACTGTGTACTGGTCAAATTTGCATTTATATGTATTTTTGACACCATTGCACTTGTTCTGCCAAAAGATCTGGGAAATGTTTGTCATACTTTTTTCATTGTTGACGATTTGACGAGATCCAGGGTCCTGGATCCTGAATAAGTTCTGGAACGCCACGGTAACGTCTGTAAGGCCAGAGGGCATCACAAAATACTGTCCTGTAAGTGCGCTGAAGGTGGTCTTCCATTCGCCACCCTGCAATTTAAATATCAGTGACTCTGATGTTCAAAGTTGCATGCTTGGCCACTTGGAATAACTTCTTGTACACAAGCATTGTACATTTCACTGGAAGCGGCACAAATAATATGTCATTACGCTATTAGTTAATCATGAACCAACTTGTATTTAGAGTATTAATTAACTGCACACTATGTCAAAGTTACAATGAAATGTTATGTCCAAATTATTAGTGTTTATTCAGCATTTGCTGTAAGCTAGTCATTATGTTAATGTGATGTACTCCTAGTTGCTACTGTATTAATCACTGTATATATTTATTTATAAATAAACCTTTCTTAACTACTCCCAGGAAGCAAATAAAGAATAACACAAAAACAGTCAAATATTGAACTATTTGTTCATCATTAATGAATTGTGACAGATCTTTTATTTCAAGCAATTACTATATTAGCTATCATATCTGCTAATTGTATAAACCTTTGTGAACTACCGAAGGAACGAATAATGAATAAGCCACCCATCCACCCATTATCCACACCGCTTTATCTATCTGGGTCGCGGGAAAGCTGGAGCCAATCCCAGCATCACCCGGCGACAGGCGCGGTCCACCCTGGGCAGGCCGCCAGTCCACCACTGAAATAATGAATAACTCAAAAGGGGAATACTGATCTCATGTCTATTCATCATTAATGAATGGTGACGCATCTTTTAGCTCAAGTTGCTACTATATTTGTTCATGATTTGTATTTCAGTGGTAGCCGAGTTACTATTAAGGAACATTATTGTGAAGGGCTACCTGTTTGTCAAACCAAGAAATGCAGACAAGACCAGGTTTAGACATGCTGTTGGCATTAACCTGCGTTTTCAACTCATTAAAACACGCACGTGCAGACCAGAGCATGTGAACGGAGTGGAGCGGTGAGTAATTCCGCTCCATGCCTGCTCCCGTTTGAAAGAGGGACAAATAATCTGAATGCCTAACAAATGTCACCTTGAACCAAAGCCTTATAGCATAAAGAAATATGAGCAACGGCAACATTGTCACTCAGAACAGAAAATATTTATTTTTAAACAACATATAGGCAAAAACGGACAGGTTTGGCAGGGGCATTCTAGGCAAAATAGGCTTAAAAATAAATCCTTAATAGCATGCAGGCTAAGCATCCACGTATTAAATTCCTATTTTTTTTTCTGTTAATGCTCTATCAATAGCAGTCTGAACGAGCTGAGCAAAGCCTGAACCAGCAACGATGTTGTAGGGGCGCATATCACTGGCCACAAAAAAGGTCACACGATTCCTTGAATTTTTCCTTGTCAGCTGAACTTGGCTTCTCGTCGAAAAATCTGGCCATCGAATGAGACGAGGCCTCAGCCTCTCTCAGCTGGGAGCATTCATGATTCCTCAGTCCAGAAGTACTGAAATCGGCTGAATTTCCATGTATAAACCTCCTCACAGGAATTGTAAGCTGCAAAACACAGTCGATCGCCATTCTCGGCTCAGTCGGAGTGATCAAATTATAATTTCCCATTCGAATGTTTTCACTGGCAGACTTCTTATGGAGTCCAGCCATTCTGTTGGATCAGTTTTTCAGGGATAGATAAACTGCAACAAAATCACTGCAGCCGCCTAGCTGTCAAATGCTCTGTGCTGCCTTCACTTTTGTTCAATCATCATCGTAGCCGAAAGTAACCAAGTATTGAGTCATCAGGGACGGACATGTGCAGGCATTGCAGATGCCGTGTGTCACAGGCAAGGATTTTTGTTGGCTGATGCCAGTTTGTACTTTTTAAAACTACTAAAGTAAATGCAAATGCTTTTTGATTAGACTTCAGTTTCATTCCAGTATCATCATCCCCGTTACCGTAGAGACCCATTCCCGCCCTGTGCCCATACCGCATGGGCCTCCCGCCATCCCATCCCATCCTGTTTCCGTGGAAAAATCTAAATTTCCACTCCAGTTCCCGTCCTTTCCTAGTGTGAGCACACCTGCTTCAGGAGAGGAGGCATTTGCCGTGGGCGTTGAAGACCTAGGGGATGCTGAGGTTTTGGATGGTCCCGTTGTGGCCTCCCAGTCACTTTCCCCCGGACCGGAGCGTAGCATGTCGGATACCGAGAACACTGAAGAGACAAGTTTGCTTAGGAAGTTTGCTGACCTGTTCTCAGGCCGGCTTGGGAACACTGATTTACTGGAGCGTGTCACTGAGGTGACTTCAGAGAAGCCTATTAACCCCCCCCCCCCCCCCCCCCCCCCCCCCCTTCCCCAGTCGAATTTTTTTTGTTTTTACACAACTTTATAACACGGAGCGGTTGTGGGGGTGTCAGGGAGA
>JAABNY020000039.1:1453498-1467029 GCA_015164015.2 Brevimyrus niger
TTGAGTAAGACCCTTAACACCCAGCTCCCTGGGTGTCACAGAGAGTAAGTTGGGTGAGACATAAAGAGAATTGGGGGGTAGCATCAGTTGTTATTATTTATCACAACTGGAAAGAAACAGGAGGGTTCTGGAGCACCAGCAGCATCCTCTACTGGCCAAATGGGGGCAAACCAGACAGGTTGTGATACACGTAGCTAATTTGATTGCGTAATTAGTGGATGGGAACGGCACAATATCTTATGTGTGCACACATGCAAACAAATTTTTTACTTTACTCAAGGTTTTGTAAATCTGACTTTTACTTTTTGAGTTTTCATACAGACATTTCCACTGCCGCAAGAATTTAGAAACATTCTTTGTAAAAGCTCCCAGCTCCTGGTTCCCAGTTGGTCTCAAGCAGGGAGTTTTGTAGCTCCTGGTTCCTAGTTCCTGGGTGGTCGCAAACAGGGAGTTTTGCAGCTCCTGGTCACTTTCTTGTGTCGAGTTCCCACTGCACAACAGGAACTGGGACTTTAATACTAATCAGGGCAGGGTAAGTTACTTTAAAAATGTAATCTGCTGCAGTTATTAGCTACCTGTTGAAAAATGTAATCAGTAGTGTAACTCCAGTCCAACACCCAAGCCAAGTCCAACCCTCTGTAGATATACAAGCAGCTGTAGGTTTTTTTTTTTTTCAGACATCAAGAACCTAAAGGCCCATAGTCAACTGAGTTAATGTGTGACAGGATGTTGTGCGGGTGTGACAGGGGGGCAGACAGCTCACGTTCCCCCAGTTCCATTACTGCTGATGTTTTCAAATGGCTCCACATTTGCCTTGTCCGGGGAGCCTTCCTCGCCTCCAAAAAAAAATCCACCTTCTTCATTCTCTCATTCTCATCATTCTCAAGCAGCAATTCACCAAGATCTGGTTCTGCAAGTGTTGGAAGATCTTGTGAAAAATGGATCACCCCTCCAGAAGTGAAGAAGGGTAGGGGGTTGGATACATGACGAACTCCAGCTTCAGAATTGTTGGGGATGTCAGGCAACTTGTAATTTAAATCCAACATTACTTGAACCAGTCAGAGGGAACCCTTGTACAAATGGGCCTCACAAAGTTGACTCGAGTGTACTCCTAAGATGCAACCACTGATTGCAGAAACCCTTCAGGCTTACGGTTAGTTGGCTAACTGAGCTAACACGTTGTACAACACAGTACATATCTACTAACATCCACACAGCCCAGTACAATCTCTTTTGGAGGTGACTCTGCGTCTTAGCGATGGCCAGATGACCTTCCATCAGGTGGTCATGAAAGTATTCCAGCAGGGTGCTACAAAGCATAGTCAGTATTTATAGATGGAGATCTTTATGAGGATATAGGTGACACGAGGATTTTTTATTCCTGAAATAGATAATGTCATCATGAATACAAAATTTGGTAAAGTCAATTCAGGAGTCACTCGTGATCTTGGTACATTGTGAACTAATGGTTGAGCCAGCATCCTATAGTGGTTCCCGCCAGACAGTGTGTCTGGGATAGAGTTTGATGCTTATGGACGATTTCAAATTCATAGTCTTGGTGCTGAAGGCACCATTAGCCATTAGCATCCAGCATCACTTGACAATCCTTGGTCCATGTCAATAGGGTCCCCTGCCTTGTCAGCGCAATCAGTGGTTCCACAATCTTTGTACATCCCTGGATGAATCTATGATAATAGCCTAACATTCCAAGAAACGGTGTGACCTGCTTTGACTCTACAGGGTCTCAGGAAGTCCTTTATGGCCTTCACCTTCTTCTCGTCTGGGCTTAGGCCTTCTTGTGCGAAAATGTAACTCGTGTACCTGAAAGAGGTTTTGCAAAAGTGACTTTTGAGAGCTTCAAGGTCAGCCCGACATCCGCCACCCTGGTCAATACTTTGTTGAGGCCGAACGGCATCACCCTGAATTTGCACAAGTTTGAGTGACAGATGATGGCGGTCTCGGGGCAGGATTCAGGGGCCCTGAATACTTCCCTGTACCACTGAGCAAGGTCCAGAGTTGAGCTATACCTTTCCAGAGCTAAAATGTCCAGTGACTTGTCCACCCTAGGAAGAGGGATCCTTTACTGTGGCCTTGCTCACTTTTCTCTAGTCCACACAAGAGTGGCTCCCTGTGCGAAGGAGATGCGCGTAGTCCATTAGCAGGTTCAGTTACTCCATCGGCTGGCATTTTAGAAACCTGTTCTTCAATTATCCTCCTTTTCTCCGAAGAAGTGTGGTAAGGTGGCCGGCACACTGGTTTAGCTAGACTTGTGTTCACTGAGTGTTCGGCTAGTGAGGAGCAGTAGTAGACTGGAGTATTTGGAACAGTAACTCTCATTCTGTGCAGATACAGGTGATGGAAGCTTTCAGACATCTGAACTCCCCCCACCAGGTGTGTCATGAAAGTGTCACAAAAGGGGTCCATTGGACCCCTAAACACTATCTAGAACTCTCTACTAACACACAGACAATTCAGTCTTATTTAAAATTTTACCAAGAATGAGTCTCAAGAACATTTTAATGAAAACCAAGACAACCTAAATATCCATAAAAATTAGCAGTATAATCAGATTCACTTGTTGCCACATGTTGTGCCAATATCATTTCTTTGGAATACACAGTTTTTCCATTCAGAGACAGACGAATGTCTCCTGATGGTCAGTTCTTGTTCCCTTGTTCGACTCACTCGTTTTTTTTTATCTTTCACACAAATGCACCACACTGAGTTGATGAAGCAAAAAATGGTCATGATTGGCTCTGAGTGTCATGACCTGCCTCGTGTGTGCCACGCCCCCTCATTACCTACGCATGCTACCCCGATTGTGACCACCTGCTGCCTGTTCTTTTCTGCTTGTCTTGTGTATTTAGCCCGCTTTCAGGCCTGTTTCCTTAGGTCTGTCATTAACGTGGTCCACCGTTTGCTTCCCTGTGTCCTGTCTGCCTTAATAAACCCCGTTCTACCCTTATTTACGGCTCTCTCGCCTGCTTCCCCGCTCGTCCGCACGCCGACACAACACAGAGCGCATACAGAACTAAAACCGCGGAGGTATACTTAAGAAGGAACAAACCGCAAGCTTATTAGACAACGGATAAATCACAACTTAATACCCTGCCGTGGGTAACATTTTAAAAACGTTTATAAAGAATTTATTATTCGATTTTATGATTTATTTATTTTTTCATACACATTCAAAAATATTTGAATATTCAACAATGCTGACTCGCTGTAGCTAAAAGCGTCAGATGAATACATTTATATTCTAGTGCACTGGAGGCGGCACAGTAGTGCAGTGGTTCGCGCAGTCGCCTCAACCCTCTGGGATCTGGGTGCAAGTCTCCGTCAGAGCTCCATGTGTGTGGAGTTTGCATGTTCTCCCTGTATCACCGGGGGGTTTCCTCCTGGTACTCAGGTTTCCCCCCATCCAACAGTCCAAAAACATGCTAAGGCTAATTGGAGTTAACAACTGCCCGTAGGTGTGCATGAATGGTTGGTGAGTGGGCCCTGCGATGGGTTGGCGCCCCATCCAGGTACAAGTTGTTCCGTGCCTTGCGCCCTTAGCCTCCAGGATAGGCTCCAGACCCCCCGCGACCCTTAATAAGATAAGCGGTTTCCGAAAATGGATGGATGGATGGATGGATTTAGTTCACTGCTACACTTTTAAAATAAACCTAGGTGTGAGGCAATGTTTTACCACTAGGGGGAGGTGATGGAACAGTTATTCAACCCAATAGTTTGCATTTATATGATGTCGTTCTTCAAACCATTGTGTTTTTATTCATTGGCCACTCAAGTACTTAAAGAATAAGGCGTAACCTCAACGTATCCAGATCAAACACAGGGAGATACTCTCTGATATTTAAACTCATTGCAAGAAGGGACCTGTATTTAGAATCATTATTAGTTTATTAGTTGTTAATATTTTGATCTTATTACTTGTGTGATGTGAAGTTTAAGGACCATTAATAATGGCAATTCATGTATACCTAAAAAAAAACAGCAAAAAAAGTTAATTGTTGGAGACTCAACAAAGGAAGCTGAAAAAATGAACGGCTTAGGACTGACAGCTAGGCTAGGTGACACAGAGCCCTCCAGGATGACAGCTCTCCTGTCTTTGACAGACTAACATTGTGCCTGGTACAAATGTCACATAACCATTGTTATTCTTTAAAAAAAATCACACACGCTGTTCAACCAAAAGCCAGATCGTCTCGGAACAATGACGGGTGAGGCTGTGCCCTTCTTTTTCCCCTGAGTTATCTATTTTTTTTTTCTAAAACTGTAAAATTGAAGATTGACCCATCTCTGCAGGGGATATGGTCAGATGCTGCTTCTGAAGGGGTCCTAATCAAACAAGGTGAGAGGCTCAGTGGGTTTGGGTGCTGTGCCTTTGATTGCTGGTTCCAATCCCAGGCTCAGCAGAGTGATGTCACTATTGGGTCTTTGAGTATGGACCCTAACCCCCAATCACCCCAGAGACTGGCTGATGCTGCTTTCTCAAGAGAAGGTGCTTGAAACATTCCTCAGAGACTTTGGTCCATGTTACCATGATAGCATCATGCAGTTGCTGCAGATCCATCAACTGCAATTCACCGCAGGGCTGAAATGAAATATACTTATTTGCTGTTGCTGCTGCTACATGGAAATGTTTTTAATTCCCACTGCTCCAGAGACACCGGGCAAATGTTTCACCTTCACAATGCCAATGCTCTCGCGAGGCAGCTACCTACTGGAATGCATTGCTCAGGGGTTAACTTTAAAAGACCAAGAACAAAAAAACGAATTTAACACACGCCTACACATTTTCATTGTGCATTATGGATTACTTAAACGTTTTATAAACAAAACCAAACTGATGTATGCGAAGACATATCAATGGGACAAATTTGTTTTAATAAAGAGGCAAGGATACATTATTTGCGCTACAGTTATCTGGGTGTTTCCGTTTGGAATATAAACATGGATTTGTGTTGTAGAGGAAGTGCAACCGATGAAAGCAAAGTGCAAGACAAAACAATTTAACAGGTTATCGTCCTTCTCGGGGCACTGTAATGAAAGTACTAAGAAAAACAGGACTGCTGAAAACTCTGTGCGTTTCTGGAAGAATAAACATTTATAGTATAATTTAATTTGTTGATGGCAGCGTCAGCACAGAGTAATTGCACCTACAGCCTGGCTCTATATTTAGCGATGTATGATCGATACATTTATTGGCAGTGACTTAAGAGAAACGTTTTTGGAAGGGGTATTTTGCGAATCCCCGCAAATATTCTTAGTTACTATGTTAAAAATACCGTCGGGGGCGGAATTAGATCCAAACAGGCAGTTTGCAACTATGTCTCCGCCCTCTAAGTGCGCTACATCTTCCTGGTCGCTGCCTTGTTGGTGCTTTTTGTTTATTTGTAATACATAGCCATTTAATTGTAACTCACATACAATCTGTATCTTACCGCTACTCGTAGCAAACCATAGCCCGGTTTCTAATGGACACCACGGTCCGCCTTATACGTATGCAGCAAAAGGCTGTTGCGTGATGTGGGGCTGGGAGACTTTAGGGATCCGCTTTCTATTTTTCCGATGGTCGCTGTGTGTATGCCGGCTCTAGATGTACATTTAGGGACATAGCGCCGTGGCACCATGGATTCGTGCTGCATTAATACCGGACCTTGCAATCGCCGTAATGAGTAAAATCCTCATCTAAGCCGAATTGGGGGCAGGAATAAAAAAGGACGCAAGCGGACAAAAACAAAAACTAAAATGGGATTCCTCCACCAGCTCCATCTCCTGCTGTGGAAGAATGTGTCCCTGAAGCGAAGAGGGCCGGTAAGCAAACGTTTGGTGTCCCCGTTGGAAAACGGTTTTAGCCGCTCGCAGAGATCCGGTTCTCGGCGGTGCCGGGCCTTCGCACGCCGCGCGATCCGGAGGGGATAAGCGACGGTCGGCGGAACTGAAGGAGACGGGCGTCGGTGGGGGGGCTCCAACAGCTGCATTACATTTTCTTCCAGTGCAGCTGTGTTTATAGATCCCACAACATGATTTTCGTTTTTCTGTGTTTATAGCGATTTTCGAAGAGGCAACTTCGACCTATTTATTATAATGTGTGGTGTGTACTGTTTGCTCTCCCCGCTCGCACCTTGCCGGCTCAATAACGACACTTTCCGTGAATTAAAACACAGATGGGGACAGCGGTGGCCTAACAGCTGTCAATCTTATAAGGAAAAACGCGTGTTTATTATGAGCTGTACAGCGAACGTCTTCTTTAAACACGTAGCGCTCCTTCCGCTGTCAGTTGTGGGTCCGCTGCACTTATTCTCAGTATTATGAAAGGCGAGCCCAAGTGACATTACTGGAAGTGTCAAAATACAAATACGCATGACTTGGCCTCTGTGGTTGCGAGGAAAGTGTCGAAATAGCGAAGTACTGTATTGATTTGATACATCTACAGCACAGATTAGCAGAGATATCAGGGATCATATATTAACTGAGGTTTCTAAAATAAAATAATAGAAATTATTTGCTGTAAAGCCAAATAATGATCTTGGGTTAACTTGGATCCGGGTATCTTTGCAGCGTAATTTTAATACGCCGTGAGTGCCGTTAATTGTCAGTCCCTGCCGTTTTGGATTGAGGTCTTTGGGGACAAGCTGAAGACATTCGTGGGGGGAGTCTGGGTATCTGTACTGTAGTTCTGCTCTGATCCTCTGTAGGATGGATGTTTGAGCTACTGCACGGGGGCTTATTTTTCCTGGTGATTTTCCCCTCATTTCTACATGTCATTGAGGTTTTTACTTTTAGTATTTAATCCAGATTGTAGCACCAAGATCTTCTGTGCTGCGGGGCTGGGGGTTCGATCCCCGTCACCTGGCCAGTATGTTTCCGCCTTTCTATTTCCTTCCACAGTTAAACTGGTGTCTCCAAAAATTGCCCAAAGTACGCGTGTACCGATGGTGGACTGGCAGGCCAGCCAGGCTGCGCTGTGCTTCCTGGGAGGGGCTCTGGGCTCTGCGTGTCGGTGTTGGAGAAGCAGTCTGCCAGTTGGAGGGACGAGATACAGAAGCCGTGGTATTAATACCGGAGACAGCTCTGTAAAATGCAGCCCGGCTTGTCCCCTTTCAGCTGGCGTCACTTTTTGAACGAGTTTTTTCTAACTATTAGCTGCTGGTTGGGAGGTGCAATGGTTAGTGTCCAGGGAGCAGAATGAAGCCCTACTTCACTGCAGGCGGATTGTGACCCTCGTGATTTCAGGCCTGCGTCACGTGGCTGTAGGTCTTGTCCTGGTGAATAACAGTAGCAATTTGCTAGTTTTCATGTGAAATCTGCTGATGTTTTTACAGAAGACATTTTTTTTTTGTTTACAATCGGTGTCCTCTCTACATTTCTCTTGTATTGTCTTACTCATTGGAGAACCTCTCATGCCCCCCACCCATGGTGGGGCCCCCCTGCACACCGAATATAACAAATCAGCTTCCGATGGTGATGCGGGGTCCTGTTTCTTATAGTCTAAATAGGGTTCTTCATTCATAAAGAATAGATCATAGCTCAGCTTTCATCGCAAAGCCAGACTGAGTCTCTGCTTTGGATGGTGGGTGGGTGTTTATCTCTGGTTGTTTGTCTTGAGTGGTAATGAGTTACTGACACGGTGTCTGCTGTACAGTCCTGCTTGTCTTGCCTTGGCAAAATGAGCCAGAGTATCAGCTTCTAAACACCTAAAGTAGCGTCCGCTTGTTATACCTCGGCGGGGGGGGGATTTACTTTGGCCCTCATTTGCCACAGTTGTCTTCCGCCGCCCCTGTTACATTCGGCTCACTGCTTCCACGCTTGTTTTCCGGTTCCTTCCACGTGCTATTTTTATCGACGCCGACCTCGTAAATCACCCGCACCGCGTTCACTGGGGACCCTGGAGGAGAGGATTGCCGCTCTAAAAATAGTCGCGGCGATCGACCGCGTCATCCGTCGGCTCCGTGCTGGGGGGGGGGGGGCGATGATTTGTGCGAAGTGAGCGGTCAGCAGATTGCGGCCAGACCCTGCCCCCCCCCACGCGGCTATGGCGATAAAGCCGATTAACCTGCCGCTCGAACGCTCCCAGCCTGCTTGCCAGATGTTTATCTAAGAAACGGGAAATAAGCGCGGAGGAAAAATGGGACCGGCGTCCTCTCGCTCGGTCCAGGTGAGATGGTGGCACCCCGCTGGCAGCGGATAGCAGCTAATAGAAGTGTGGTTAAGAGCACCGATGGGCAGCGTGGATGATTTACCAATGTGTGCTGTGGGTATTACGTCATTGTGAACGGTGAGCTCCTCCCATACACACACGCGGCCACAGGAGCAGCATCTTAAAGTACAAGCCCTCATCCGGGCTATGAGCTCATGCTGATGTCCTCCTGGCGCGCTCTGCTGAGTGAGAGGGAGGCCACGCCTCCTCCTGGTGCAGTGTGGGACAGTGGGGGCCTCCACAGTGGGGGCCGCGTTCCTCTCTATCCTCGTCCGCTGAGTGGGAGACTCGAATGGCCTCGCCTGCAGCCATGGAAAGCATCCCCCCCCCCCCCCCCCACAGGGACAGGGCCACACGTGTAGAGTCGCCGACGGTTGTCATGACAACCTGCGGCTCCCTCTTTTGGTGTAACGGGTCCGCATGTGTCGGTGCAGCTCCTTGAGCAGTGCCGGGCCACCTGACCGCTTGGGGGGATTCGCCGCGACTGGCCTGGTGCTCCTGGGGCCGCAGGACCTCTGCACGGTGGACTCTTGGGCTTAACCATCTGGTAGTTGCAGGAAGCATTGTGGGTATTGAATGTCCAGTCATCTGCTGGGAAGCAGGGGAGCTGTTGGGTGGGACATCAGGCTTCCGTCACGTGGTGGCTGGGCTGACAGTGGCCGGGGTTGCTTCTGATCCCCCTCTCTGCCGATCTGGACGTGATGGGAGATTAAGAGGCTTTATAACACCTGATATCTGAGCTCTGGAGAACGCGGAGAGATGGGGCACCCCGTTTGGGAACGGGGTCAACGAGACGCACGGACGGTGGGAGCTGTTTCGGCTCGTAGATGGAAGTGAGCGCTGCACTGGGGGGCTGAGACCCAGGGCCAGCGTCTGGTCAGCTTTACCGAGATGAGGCTGGGGGCTGAAAGAGAGCATGGACCCGAATACAAGACAGGCTGGACTCCCTACACTGGATAACCTGCCATGGGAGGATGGGTGAAAATTTAATAGGATTTGCTATTTACACCTTATCACATTAGATAGACAAGATAAACTTAATTCATCCCAGGGGCTAATTTCTGAACGTTCTGTAAATGCCTTTCATTTCTAGTGTGATTGCTTGGTTTTAATATCGGTGTTTTTTAATCAGTTTAATCATTATACTTTGTCTTGAACCAAGTTAACAAGGAGCTAAACAATGATGAGTATTGTAAGCTGGTCCATCGGTGCTGCAAAGGTCTCTGAGGCAAACAGTACCGATATATTAGCTTCCTTCTCGTGTGGGAAGCGTGTCTCTTTTATTTAAGAATACATACTCCAGACACATTGGTATGATTCAAAGTTAGTCTATCAAATGAAGTAACAATTCAATATGCCAAGATGCATAAAAGCTCATTAAAAATTTTGAATCAAATTGCTACAAATAGAACTATATTGCTCTGTCTATTGCACTGTGTGCAAAATGGTCCCCAGACACAATGTTATTGTTTGTCATCAGAACTGCAGCATGAGTGGAGCATGGAAACGAGAGAAAGTCTCGCCTGTTTCTGCCACCACAGTTAGTCAGTGACTGTTTCTGCTGCCCCCAGCCCGCTGTGTATTCCTGGCGGGCAATGTGTGCTCTGAGGGTCAGTGTGTATTCTGCATGACATGCGCTACCTGTGATCAGAAGGTCACTATTAGTGTTGAGATGCTAGAGTTAGCAGAGACATCTACCTGTTTTGCACCCCCGCCCCCCATTGCTTGCCTGTTTTATCAATTGTACATCACTTTGGATAAAAGTGTTTCATGAATAAAATGCAATATGTAACACTGTGGGGAATTTTTTTTAGCTCATATTAAAACGTATGAACAGCCCTGTTCAGCAGTTAGGTGGCTAATTATCAGGGAGGACACAAGCGATTAGCGGCCTTCTGCCCTTTGGCTCTCTCGCCACGTTTGATAGCGAGGCGTGTCCATCCCGTCGGCGTGCTCGCGAGAGGCCGCCATTAGGGCAACATGGGAATACGGTATGCATGCAGAGGCCGGCCCCTGCTGAGCCAATGCACACCGTTTAGGGCAGACAAGCAATTTGGGGGCTTTATGGGTCATAAGAAATACCGTCAGAAAGAAAATGATAACTACAGTAGTTAATTTCCTTATGCGAAGGAGTGAATTAGACGGAAGTACAGAGTGGGGGCGCCGAGGGGCAGGCAGGGGTGGGTCTGACTCGCTGGAAATCTCATATTTCGCATATTTTTTTTGCATTTCTTGTGGTTTCAGTAACGGGAATAAGACAAGAATAAAGACCCCACCCCCACCCCCCACGGAGAAAGCCTAGGGAGTTTGTTTTGGTCAGCTGGATATAATAAAACTGCATACCATGCAGAGTACGGGGAGTACAGTGCAGTACACTATAATGGGAGGCGATGTACAGAAAGTCCACGCGTACAGTAATAACAGTCATTAGTGTCCAGGGGAGTGCAGATCGATAGCCGTTACACATTTGGGCAGAAGCCGTTTGAGTGGCCTGGGCTCCTAAGCTCCAACCCTAACCCTGTCCAGGGAGGAGTTGGAACAGGTGGTGTCCGTGAAGGAGGATGAGCTGTACGTTTCCCAGCATGCCTCTAGACCCTGGATTCATAGCGGTCCCGGACTGGGGCGCCTCTGCGGCTCGCTGATGATCTTCTCCCCCTGCTTCAGCTTCCCGTGCGGCGCCTGGGACCCGCAGAGGTGGCTGTCTCTGTCCGTAATCACCTCCTTTGTCTTTGTGCAGTCGAGGTCCCATGACTGCACAGGATGACTCTGGCTATGCCGCCTGTCGCCTGTGCCCGGACCGTCGAGGGGGATGTCATCGACAGTTTCACAGCTTGGTTTCCAGAGATGATTAGTGCAATAAATACACATTTGTATATTTTCACCACAGTACTGTACTTATTTTCAGGCTCACCTGCTTATTTATTACCGTCCTCATACGTTTACTTATTTTTATATAGAAATTGTTGCAGCGTTGTGTATTGTATATTTTTGTATTTTATGTAGCACTGTACTGTGATGTCTGGTAACTATACAAGTAACTAATTCCTGGATAATAAAAATATTCTGATTATGATTCTTTAGAATGATGATGATGTTAAAGGTGGAGCTTAAGTCCCCAGAGAGGATCTGGTACGGCAGATCCACGCCAACTACACCATCCACTGAACAGTCAGCCCCCAGTCGAATATGCAGGGGCTCGAGAACTTAGGGATCTCCCTTAAGGTTTGATGCAATGAGGGGCTGACATGTCTTCCTCTTTTCACTCTTTTGTAAGTTACCACTCTTCTCTGACCCCAATTAATCGCCTGTAGCTCCAGCAAACACACCTTACTACAGTATGTAGGGACCTATTCGGCTGTAAATTTGACACCTAAAGACGCACCAAGTGAGACTTTTCATTATTTATTTTTACTTTTTGAAGCCTTGATGGGCATTGCTGAATGCGGTCCGAAATAGCTTAACCGAGTTTGCGTCCATAATATTTTCGTCCCTCCGCTGGATGCCGTGCCGCGATCGGCGGTGTCGTTATACCTCGAGAGGAAGAGGGTGAACAGCGCAGAAACTGCGGGGAATATTCAGCGTGCAGCCCGTCGTCTGCCGGCACGCACAGTTTTTTTTTTTTTTTTAAATATATATAAATAATAATAAAAAAATTTAAATAAGAATATTTTCTTTTCTGCCGAGGTTCCGTTACGGAGCGGCCGCTCTTCTGACGCTAAGCTCTCTGCGTGTCCCCAGCGGCACTGCCCTCCCCGCGATTGCCGCCGTCTGCGCTCTTCCCTAGTTTAATTTCGGGTGGACAACGTGTTAATTTACAAGTTGTCCATGGGTAGTTAACCACCTGGCTCCGTCGGCCTATTTGACTGGATCTCACGCCAGTTTACATAATTCGGTCCGTGTCTCGTTTAGCAACCAAATTATGGAGATTAAAAGTCCTTTTTAATTAAAAAGAAAATGTTAATAATTAAATGGATTCGTTCATCCCTCTTCCGTACCACTGGCAGCATAACCCACCTCAAAAGGTCACAGTGATTAAAATGAATGATTAGTTTGAACAGTCCCAGAGGTGGAGTAATAGCTGAATAGAGACAAGTTGGGGTAATGTAACTGCACAGGGCTGTTTTATCTGACCCTGCCCACAGGAAAATGGAAATTTCAGCCAGCTGAAGTCCAGCAAGGACAGAATGCTCCTGCAGGGACCAGCCGGCAGAAAAGCAGCCATGTTCCATTTTGTATAAAGTTTACATTTCATTTGCTAGCAGTGACCCCCCTGTACTTGGCCATGCGAGGCTGCTGATTTGCCATTTGGGGCCTTTCGGAACGCGCTTCTCGCCCTGTGTGTTTTCACGTCCGCCCGCGTCGTCCTCTGGCCCGCTGGTTGCTTCGGGGGACGGTATTTATTTCTTGTCTTCAGGGGGAATTTATAACATTGTAATCACTTACAACATAGATGTGATGTGACATAAGGCCTGGGTTTATTTCATTGTACAGTATATGAAAAATATGGAAATATCATATGTGCGTCAAATGTTTTGAGTCAGATGCTGTAGAATTATCACCTGTAGCTATTTAATTATACAGACCGTGCCTTCAGCTGCATGTACTGCCCGTTTTACCTGATAAATATTGATATTGTAAAGCATAAAACCTTCTGCTTTGTATGACTCAGTGTTTCCTCCTTTTCTATGTTACATTTCGGGTAGAGAACCGGCAGGGAGTCGCCCTGTAATAACATGGGTGTCTTACTTGGGTATTTGTTATATTCAAATATTCAGATATTCTCTCCAAGCGGATCCTGAATGAGGCCTGTCCTGTTATGCGCCTGAGGGTCCTGAATGAGCTGGCCTGCCCTGTCGTGTGCCTGAGGGTCCTGGCCTCCCGCTGGGACCAAATGAGTTTGAACTTGTCAGTTTCAGACACTTTGACCGTGTGATTCTCCCTGTGACACCGGATCATTACGCAAGGCGAGCTGGATTTTCTAGGAGGAAAAGATGGCTTGTAAACCGAAGATGTGACAGACCCCGGATGCTCCCCGGATAGGCTGTCAGGCTCCCTGGGGTTAACAGCTGGGCCACCGGGCCATTCCTGTGTGTGGGTGGGCTGTCCTTGAACTGTGCACGTGAGGAGGGGGCAAATTATTGAGCACCCTTCTGCCTTTGAGGAGTTACAACACTTGAGGAAGGCCAGATGATATTTGCATGAACAATGGGGGTGTGGGCTGGGGGGGGGGGGCGGGAGGGAGCAGAACCGGGGGCATTAAGAAGGTCGGGGGAAGTGAATACGCAGGGGCGAGACCATCGCCGCCAAGCACCGCAGGCTGACGGG
>JAABNY020000039.1:1521813-1532654 GCA_015164015.2 Brevimyrus niger
CTCCCCTCAGTGCAGTGCACATACATGCAGTGTCGCCCACTGCCTGCTGGGCAGGAGCCCCTCTCCGCTCAGTGCAGTGCACATACATACAGTGTCGCCCACTGCCTGCTGGGCAGGAGCCCCTCTCCCCTCAGTGCAGTGCACATACATACAGTGTCGGCCACTGCGGGTTTGGCGGGAGCCCCTCTCCCCTCAGTCCAGTGCACATACACGCAGTGTTGCCCACTGCCTGCTGGGCAGGAGCCCCTCTCCCCATCGTCGCCCCAGACGCATCCCTCTGCCTTTTGCCGCTGCCTTTCTGCCTTAGCACCTCGTGGCTGTGGCCCGGGTCGTCTGCCCCTGAATCGGAATCGCTTCACGGTCGCCGTTCGCCTGACCCTTCCTTCCCCGCCCTGTCGCCCAGGACGAGCCCACCACAGGCATGGACCCCAAGGCTCGCCGCTTCTTGTGGAACCTCATCCTGGACATCATCAAGACGGGCCGCTCAGTGGTGCTGACCTCTCACAGGTGAGGCACCACCCTCCCCCCCGCGGGTGAGCGTCTGAGCCCGTGTGCTGCCGGGGTTGGGGGTCCTGACACTGCACCCTTCCCTCCCCAGCATGGAGGAGTGCGAGGCTCTGTGCACCAGGCTGGGCATCATGGTCAACGGCAGGTTCAAGTGCCTGGGCAGCATCCAGCATCTTAAAAACAGGTCAGATGTGCGCTGCTGCTGTCGCCCTGAGGGCTCTCTCTCTCACACCCATCTTTCCCGCTGCTGTCGCCGGCCCGCAGCATCGGCCCTGAGGGCGCTCTCTCTCTCACACCCATCTTTCCCCCTTGTCCTTCCTGCTCCGCCTCACGTTACTCTTTTGCATCCATTTTTGCTGAAGGTTCGGCGACGGCTACATGATAACAGTCCGCACGCGCTCCACCGTCAGCGTCAAGGAAGTGGTGAGGTTCTTCAACAGGAACTTTCCAGAAGCTGTATTAAAGGTACCCTCACTCCTCCTCAGGGTCTTTACAAAGATAGCAGATACTTCACCCTCCAAAAATTAGAGACAAAATGTTCTTATTTTCTGTACAGTGGTACCTCGGTTCTCAAACTCACTAGAACTCGAATTTCTTGAAAGTCGACCGAACCAGTTTGACCTAGAACTCGATCTGAATATCATAAGTCGAACCGTGAACGCTGACCTAATATAAATTGTATGTGCCAGGAATGAGTCATACTACAATGTAATTTTTATTTGAATGCCTTCTTCACAGACTGGGCAATTAACTAAATAAAGCAGTGCAATATTACAGTAACTAACAATAAATAAACCTCTAACTAACGTGTACTATTAGAGCATTTATGTAAACTTTATTTTACCAAGTAAATTAACTGACAACCAGTTCTCACTGCTTTAAGTGCTTTTCTGGAAAAATAGCAGACAACGCATCGGAACTGGCTGGAATACAAACGTCATGTGTGTAACTAAACTCTTCAGCCAATAAGGGCAAAGGTGTGTCGTCACGGAGGCGGTTCCAGTTTATGCAGCCGGGTGAGAGGTTGCAATGCATCTAACGATAATGCATTGCGTCAGGATCAGAATGCGTTTCTTTAAGCCAGCGCTGTAAGCAAGTCAAATCCACCCAATGACCGGACTGGGGAAACAAACTGAAACGCGGACTTAATACAGAGGACTAATGACAACAACCAGAAACAACTGATCACACAGGGAATCAACACAGGGTTAACGAGGTGGTGTGGCAAGAGAAGGAGTGGATGATCAAGGCAGGACAGGGGTAATGTTGAGATAAGATCTTTATCGTCTTGGAAGCCATTAAGAAAAAAATTCTCTTCTTGTTTTATCCTGTTCATTTTGTGTTTAAATGCTTAAAAAAACATATTTAGGTGTAATTTTAGGGGGCAGGAACTAATTAAATGGTTTCCCGTTATTTCTTATGGGAAAAATTCGATCAGAACTCGAACTTTTTAGGATTCGATTTGGAGTCCGGAACGGATTCAGTTCGAGAACCGAGGTATCACTGTTTTTCTAGGAATACTGGGTA
The DNA here is from genome assembly GCA_015164015.2 of Brevimyrus niger. Classification (NCBI taxonomy): domain Eukaryota; kingdom Metazoa; phylum Chordata; class Actinopteri; order Osteoglossiformes; family Mormyridae; genus Brevimyrus; species Brevimyrus niger. Next base: position 1,523,848 of record JAABNY020000039.1, read on the forward strand.
TTAAATAAGCCTCAAAGGTCAGATGAACGCTCGTCTTTCTCATGCCCTGCTCTTTCTCCCCCCTCCCCAGGAGCGACACCACACAAAAGTGCAGTACCAGCTGAAGTCCGACCACATCTCCCTCGCCCAGGTGTTTAGTAAGATGGAGCAGGTGGTGGAAGTGCTGGGCATGGAGGACTACTCCGTCAGCCAGACCACTCTGGACAACGTGAGTGTCGACCGCTAAAGGAGACGCCGCGATGGAGCAGACACGTCCTCCTTGGGCTAAGGGGGTGGCTGCTTTTTAACTCCATGGCACTTCTGTAGTTATTTTTAAGTCCAGGGCACTGCCATGCCGCAGTCTTTCTGACAGTCTAGATATATTTGCTAAGAGGGAAGTAGTTTTGCGATCAGTTATTTTTAGTACGTGTATTACTCTGCTGCATTTCTGAGGTCATTTATGGCTCTGCGTAATGCCGGCAGTTGACAATCCAACGAAGAGAGCGCCTTTAGACCCGAGCGGAACCGAGTTTGTCATCGCTGCCCGTAGGTGTTCGTGAACTTTGCCAAGAAACAGAGTGACAACCTGGAGCAGCAAGAGAGCACGCCCTCTGGTGGCGGCGGCCAGTCGCCTCTGCGGCGCATACTCAGTCTGATCCGACCGCGGGCCGCCAACACGGAGCTGAGCGCGCTGGTCAGTGAGGAGCCCGAGGAGCTGGAGAGCGACGACGACGAGGGTCTGATCAGCTTTGAGGAAGAGAGGGTGAGAGGGAGGGAACTGGGAGGCCGAGAGCGGCAGCTGACTTTGCAGAATGACACCGGGTTTAGCCTGAGTGACTTGCGCTTCAAACAGATGTTAGTTTTTGTAACTTGTTTCCCTCTTTATTTCTCAGGTACAGCTTTCGTTCAACACAGACACGCTCTGTTGAACTTCGGAGACCGGCCGACCGGACAGACGTGGAGTCCAACACCTTCGAAAGACGCTTTTGACTCCCGATCGTAATGAGAATGCGGAAGAGCAAACCTAAATTAAAGCGAGCCCAGAACGACAGCTCTTTTCTTTAATTTGCCTGGAGAGCAGCCAGGCTGGGGGCGTCGCCATCTGCTCCGCGCACGGAGAGCCGAGGGGACGCGGCGGGAACCGGGAAGCGAGAGCCCCGGAGAGAAGGGAAGGAGACACGGATGCTGGGTGTGCCGTCTGCCTGCCACCCCCTCCGGCCCCCTCGCCCTCGGCCGGGACCACGCCGGCTGCAGCTTGGGGGGGGGGGCGGAGTACCTCCGCTGATTTGCAGCTGGCTTACAGCTTTTCGCGAGAATGTCAGTTTGTGCTTTAACACGAATGTTTCCCTACGACGTGTCTCGCCACGGGCTTGCAAGACAAGCACTTGTAGTCGAAGCTGGAGTGAACCAAAAAAAAAAAAACAGCGTTAAGGGACTGTGTTCAGGGCCCAGTTATCGCTCGCGTCGCATTCCGGGCTGCGCGGTTGCAAATGCAGCCCAGTAACATATCAATCTCCTTACGGGTCCAGCCCGCTCGCCCCAGCATATCCTGTTGAATGTCATTTTAGGACTAGTCTTATTTATCTTCCCAGCCAAAGTCGACACCAGTATATAGACATATTCTTGTACACGGACCCCACCTGCATTTTAAAGTTTAACATCCTTTTGACTGTGTTTGCCTTTTCAGCATGCTGTAGGGTTTATGGGACTCAGAGAGTCATGTCAAATGGTGTATTGTCATGTGTACTTCTTCTATGGAGAGAAAAAAAAAGTGATTTGTTTTACGCGATGAGATGTCTGATTTCTGTGTTTTTTGATTTAATAGCCGACTGACGACAATAAGCAATGTGTGTCTTGTAATGAGACTCTTCTGGACGCCTGAATTTCCGCTGCGCCTGATCTCAGGAGCGACCTCCGGCTCCTTCCTTTCTCTTCATTCCGCTCGTGTGTGGTGTGCAGGAAATCGGCCGGCTGTACGGTTCCTCCTGTAGGCAGCTCACGTGAGACGTGTCACTGCAGGTGGGGGGGGGGGGGGGGGGGGCGGGGGGGCGGCGGGGCGGGGGCCCCGGGGTGGGGGGTTTGGGGGAGGGGGGGGGGGGGGGGGGGGGGGCGGGGGGGGGCCGGGAGGTGCGGTGGGGGCAGGGGGGAGGGTGGGGCGGTGGCGGTGGCGGGCGGGGCGCGCGCGCGCGGGGGGCGGTCGCGGGGGGGGGGGGGGGGGGGGGTCACGGTGCGCAGCCGGCAGAGCGCCCCCGGCTGGTGAGTTTGGCGGGACAGCGGAGTGGGAGGCAGGCGGATTTTCATCCCTGTGCTAACGCCCCGAAGGGAGATTTCTCTTTCGCTAATACTACCTTCGAAACTATCTTCGCAACACAGCAGAATTATATTTGATAGTTTCACAATTAAACTCACTGGCCAATACACATGTGCCGAGTATGACAGCCCCTTATACATGAAATGATCGGTCTGGAAGCAGGATGGACCGTCTGACAGCCCCCGAGACGTGAGGGGCTCCCGCTGAACTCTACCTTAGGGATGCAACTTGATTTGGGGCCATTTCCTAACACTATAGGACCAATGAAAGGTCATTTCGTTTATATCGTTTGTGAAATAATTACGATGATATGGTATTTTTTTTCTTCAAGAGAAGAAAATGGAATAGGGGGCATTTTTTTTCGTTTTTAATATACGACCCAATGTTATTTAACCAAAGGCAAAGTCAGTGATGACTGACCAACCTACACTGAGGGATGATTGAGGCACTAACTTTTTTTCCTCCTTTAATAAGGTCAGATGTGTCTGTGGAAGCAGAGAATTTCCTTTTGTAGTTTTGTGCAGTTGTTTAGCTGTCGTCTTTCTTGGCCTGAACTTAATACCTCTTTCTGTGTCCTTCTACTGCGGTTTGATTCATGATGATTTTGCTCACTTTCCATCTGGCCTCCGTGGACCAGCGCCTCCTCATCGGCGATTGACCTTTGACCTTTTGAACGTCCGGCCACCCCGTCCTTTGATCCTCTCACACCCTACCCTGGAGTGCTAATTCCAAAGGCCTTCGCTCTCAGATGCTGTAGGGCGCTTTGATCAAGTTACACAAACTTTAAAAGAAAAAGAAGTCTCATGAATACCTGCTTCACAGCAGACTGTTTCGCCATGGTCCGTGCATCAGATAAATGTTTTTAAAGGACAGAGACTTTAAATGAAGGCAGCAGGTTACTTGGGTGCGATCATGTGTGATTAGGGGGAGTGTAACTCGCATATCAGCCAAACGCTCCAGTTAATTTTGTGAATATGTAGTTTTTCTCTGGAGCGGAAGGCTCTAGAATGTATCCTATGTATGTACATGAATATAAATATATATATTTATATTTATATTTTACAAACATATATGTCTGTTTAGATCTTTTTTGCTGTAAACGACCGTTGTTTGACTTGAATTTGCCAGCTTGTTTCTGATTAAATCATTTGTGGTTGCCATGCTCCTGTGTTTCCGTTGAAGTTACCTTATCGTTATATTTTGCTTCACGCCTTGCGCGGATGTGCGCGGCTGAGCGGCTCCCTCCCCCTCGGACGGTATCACCTGCCGCCGCGTTGACGTCGTGGGGCGGCCTCCGCTTGCCGTGCCCCGCGGACGCCGTCGTCACACTCGATGGCCATGGGACCAGGTGCCTCCCCGCTACTTTCACACCCGTGTTTTTGAAGCACTTCTTCACCGGGCCAAGAAATCCGGTCGTACTCGTTTCCTGAACAGCGGCACCGCGTACCAAGTTTTGGAGGCGAATGAGGAAGAGGGCAGAGGCACAGAAACCCTTCTGCTGTCAGTCGGCTGGGACGAGGCAAAATGCTGCGTCACTGCCTTGTTGCAGGGCGCAATGCAGCGCAGTCGCCACCAGGGGTGCACAGGCTTGGGGGTCATGGCAGCCAGGCTCGGTTGTTCCTCCTATATGGAAGAACATTCTCAAAGTCACAGAGAGGGGAATGCAAATTTGGAGAAGCTCCCAAAAAAACATGACCTACATAACTGCCCAGCTGTGTGACACAGACCCCTGTTGCCTTGCTGGCCCGACCTTTAAATGTTTACAGGCTTAAACTGCCTCTGCATTACAGTGGCAGGGTAATATTCTCTTTGGGATCCCCTACAAAAAGGACCACACCCTGCCTAAAACCCCCTCACATGCAAACACACACACACACACCGTTAACTTTGACTCTTGTGTTTTTGTGAAAAAAATGAGGAAAAGACCCAGAGCACAACGTGAAGGCTTTTATACACACATACACACACTCACTGAGAGAACGAAAGAAACCCAATCAAGACCGACACACTTGTAAACACAGCCTCGCCCGGACATACAGGTATAACCGGTGAGATGTACGGGTGTGTGTGCGCAAGGAATGCGCTGGGAGTGGTGAACAGGGACAGAACTGAGACACTGAAAATAAGAGACGTGCCGTAACAGAGCAGCCGGAGATCCTGGGAGGCAGAGTGACGGAGAAATGGCTGAAGCCCCAAAGATCGAGCTCTTCATCAAGGTAAGGGGGCTCCAGGACGCCTGCACCGTCTGGGCAGACTCAGCAGAATAGAAATTGGATTTGTTAAATGTGCCGATCATATCTCATATCAGTCGCCTTCTGACTGATGTGCATCACAACAGTTCAAGAATCCAGTATTATCCCTGATTATTCTGACATTCTGTGAATAAAGATAATTTAAGTCATTTGTTGATACAGTCATCTTCATATTTACTGACCCGCCAGTAATAATTACAAATATAAACCGTCTACTTATTGAATCTGAGATCTCAGCAATCACTATCATAGGCTGTCGATGACACGTTTGGAATAAAGTATATGTTGTCCTGCATGGAGACGTGATGGAAAGTGGCTTGAAACTTCTAGATGCCTGGATCCTTCTGGCTGGGCGGCTTTGTGCACTCCTCCACGTACCTTATCTGCATTTCGAGAAACAAGCGAAACAGTCCTACATGTGTTCGCGGCAAGTGTCAGGTCATTCTGCGGGAGGCCCTTTTGCACGAGCTCTGGGCTCCAGCCTTTAAGGACAGAGCTTGGATTACACCCCAGCGGCTCTGGGAACATGGGGCCTTTCTGAGCGTAGCTGTGTGACACCTTCAGCCTCTGATTGTGTCAACACACCCTGGTCAGATCTCTGGCATCAGGGCAGAACGCTCACCGAGCTACAATCTTCCCTCTGACTTCTTATTATCAGCCAGATAGTCTTATCCTACTAACTTAGAGGTTAAAACGGAGAGAGTGATGAGAATGTAAGAGAAAGTAATAAAGGGAGAGGAGGGAGAACGGCCCACAAAAGCGATTTATTGTATTATAGACCACGCCGTTCAGAAAAGGGATCATTTCTGGATGTTTAACAAATGCTGTCATTGTAGCCCTCGGTGTAACGGCCTGTTATGTTTGCAGGCGAGTAACGACGGCGAGAGTGTGGGTAACTGTCCCTTCTGCCAGCGCCTCTTCATGATCCTCTGGTTGAAGGGCGTGAATTTCACCCTCACTACCGTCGACATGAAGAGGTGAGTGCCAGGAGGTCCAGCGGAAGGGGGGGGGGGGCACCCTCGCTCACACATGCGGGTGCATTCTGGGGCCACATTCCCCTCATTCCTCCATTCCAGGGCCCCGGAGGTGCTGAAAGACCTGGCCCCCGGCTCACAGCCCCCGTTTCTGCTTTACAACAATGATGTGCGCACGGACACCAACAAGATCGAGGAGTTCTTGGAGGAGACGCTGGCCCCCCCTCAGTGAGTAATCTCAGTCTAGAGTCAAGGATTGCACCTCATGTTGGCCATTTTATATCATATTTTCAACCTTTGTAATACGCTTTTTTCACCCAAGTACAGAATAATCATCTTTGCACAACCAAGGCCAATAAGAATCACCTACTCTTAACTTGTATGGATTCATTTAGGCATCTGACTGGATGATGCTTGTTGCACCACACTGGTGCTACGTTTGCAAAAGCTCTTTGTAGGATTGACGACGGGAATCTCTATGAGAGCGTAAGCACGCCACACAGCGACCCAATATCTGCCGCGTGCGTCACTGTGTTTTTGCCGTTGCAGGTACCCAAAGCTCTGCTGTCGCTATAAGGAATCCAACGGCGCTGGAGATGACATCTTCCACAAGTTCTCCGCCTACGTCAAGAATCCCAACCCCGGCCTGAACGACAGTGAGTTTGCGGCCTCTAGCCATGCAGCCCCCTTTACTGCACCTCAGTCTGTCTGTTTTGCCCAGGCTGGCTTTAGCGACGGTGTGTTTTACGTTGCAGTGCTGGAAAAGAAGTTTCTGAAGAGCTTAATGAAGCTGGACCAGTACCTGCTGACGCCGCTTCCGAACGAACTGGACAAGAACCCCAACATAACAGAATCTCCCAGGCTCTTCCTGGATGGGAACACACTGACGCTGGCCGACTGTAACCTGCTGCCCAAGCTCAACATCGTTAAGGTACCAACGAGCCCCTCAACACGTGTGTGCGCACACGCACACACACACACACCTTAAAAAGGACATTGCTGCCTTGGAAAGGGTGCAACGCAGGGCTACAAGAATGATTCCTGGTCTTAGAAGAATGTCTTAGGAGGAGAGGTTAGCTGAGCTGAATCTGTTTAGCTTCGAGTAAAAGTGAATAAAGGGTGACTTGATCCATAAGATTCTAGCAGGTCTGGATGCTGTTCAGCCAAATGGCTATTTCAATATGAGTTTAAATACTAGAACTCGTAGCTGTAAGTAGAAATTAGCAAGAGAACATTTTAAAATTATTTTGAGGAAGCACTTCTTTACACCGCGTGTAGTCAGAGTATGGAATAGTCTTCCTGCTAGTGTCACGCAAGCTAAAACCCTGGGTTCCTTTACATCAGAGCTAGATTTAACAACTCTGAGCTATTAGTTAAGTTCCCCCCAAACAAGCTTGAGGGGCCAAATGGCCCCCTCTCATTTTTAAATTTGTTATGTTCTTATGCTCATACACACACACACACACACACACACTTGTACTAATATCTTTGTGGGGACTGTCCATTCATTTCTATGGGCATAACCCTAATCCCAACAATGATAATCTTATCCCCTACCCAGCTCTAACCTGAACCATAAGTAATCAAACAAAAAACTAAATTCAAGACTTGTGACATTCTTAGTTTTTTTATTGCAGTCACAGGTTTTTTATAAAACTGAGCTGAATAAATGGGCCCACAGCATAAACACTGCAAGACTTTATCACTATGTTTACAATGTAATCTATAGATGGGCCATACTCTCTCTCTCTCTCTCTCTGTCTCTCACACACACACACACACACACACACACACACACACACACACAGACAGACAGATACAGAAACACACACACACAGACACACAGACAAGCACACACAGAGATAGATACAGACAGACGGAAACACACACACACACACACACACACACACAATTCCTCCTCTTACTGTCATATGGTCAGCGAGAAATTTTAAAAATTGCCACCCTCCTCTTCCTCGTCTGTAGGCCGTGTGCAGGAAGTACCGGGGTTTCGAGATTCCTGCCGCCCTGAAGGGCCTGACACGGTATCTGGAAAATGCTTACAAGCGGGACGAGTTCCGCTTCACCTGCCCCAACGACGCCGAGATCCTGCTGGCCTACCACTCGGTGGCCAAGTACCTCACCAGGGGGGAGGAGAAAAGATGAAGGAAGAAATGCTTGTATCATTTTCCCCCCGGATTATCTGCCGTCACTGATACAGTCCCAGCCCCCTCTATGACTGCATTTCATTCCGCCATTTATGGATAAATGCCACTTCTACACAGCCCAGGCAGCACTGTATAAATAAAAGAACATCGCATTCCTATAAAAAGAAAACCTTTGGTCCTGTTGCTGACATGCTCCATTTTGTCGTCAGTACCTCGTAGATCTATATCAGCTTAAACCATTCGTCTCTGGAAAGATTCCATTATGCTGGCGCTGGATTTTCTTAAAGGGCAAATATGCTTACAGCTTTTGATTAGTTTCATTTCACCTAAGAAAGGTTTTTGTTCATTTTCGTATCACCGAGGCACACGAAAGCCGCCCATCTAGCTGTGTTTAGTGATATTGGTTTGTATTAATTTCTCTCTTTTAATAAAAAGTATTTAAATGATGAATGAAGTGTGTAAATTCTGCCTGCGTCTTCATTATTCAGATTATTCAGACTGAACAGCTCCTCAGGGGGTTGAGACTTCACTGTTCCGGAATGAGTTTTGTGGTTGTGAATGGGCTTATAAATGTAAGTTAAATAAGGCATAAACAAAAAAATAGTTCATTACAAATACATTTATTTATTAAAACAATAGGAGTTCGACATATCACCACATTAAAAATTATGTTGTCAAGTCTACAGCTTAAAAAGGAGGGAATTATTAAAAAACAGCATCGTGTTCTGAATGGATATTCATACTTGAGAGGATTAAAAGGATATATAATCACAGATTATGACATTTCATACTGAGTACTGAATGGTTTATGGTACATGAATCAGTGTTGGGGACCAGCAGCACTTTAATGTCCATATTCAGGGATCTTCACTCATCAAACAAGACACCAGTTGCGGTCTTCTTACTGTGGTGGAACATCAACAGACAGAATGGCTCCATGAGAGTGTGTGTGAGAGAGAAAGAGTGTGTGAGACAGAATGGGGCTCTGTGAGTGTACGCATTAGAGTGTGTGAGACAGAATGGGGCTCTTTGAGTGTACGCATTAGAGTGTGTGTGAGACAGAATGGGGCTCTGTGAGTGTACGCATTAGAGTGTGTGAGACAGAATGGGGCTCTGTGAGTGTACG
>JAABNY020000039.1:1610430-1623641 GCA_015164015.2 Brevimyrus niger
CTCCCCCCCCCCCCCCGGAGGCGCTTCCTTCGCTCCCTCTCGCCCCTGTCCCGCCGGGGGCCGCCGGGGCGCCGGGCGGGGGGGGGGGGGGGGGGGGGGGGCGGCTCCACCCCACCCCCACACTCACAGCGAGGCCCCCTGCAGACCTGCGTCATCCACACCAAAGTGGAGCTGGAGCAGCGCCTAAATCCTAAAAGACGTCGGAAAAGCAGGTCACCCTAACCTAACGGCCGGGAAAACAGGGTACACATTCACAGAAGACCTGGCAGGCTCTCTAACAAAGATATAATGAGCTAACTAATTCATTTATATAAGAGCAAATTGCTACTCTGGGTCATCTATGCACATGGCCCGAGTCTCAGGTATGGTGGCAGCTTTTGCTTTTAGGGTCAGGTCTCGGCCTGCTTCCAGGATCTCCATCTGCCAGCCAATGGTCTCCTGAATGGTCATCAGGGGACAGGTAGAAACAATCAGAAAGAGACATTTATTGGGGAATTACGACCTCGGCAGGCTACAGACATGACCTCTCCATCAACTGCAATTGCCGGGTGTGAAATTCAACTTCCCAAACTGCACCACACTGCCCCCCCCCCCCCCCCCCGCCCCCCATCGTGCCCATGCGGTGCCTGCTGTGGCCTTTCTTCAAATGGGACCTTACTCCCTCAAGCCTGGATCTTCTTCTTAGAAGAAGCCTCAAGCATGATGACCAATGCAGTGATGCGTTGCCCAATGCAGCTGGGAGCATGGAGCAATCAGCTGGGAGCATGGGGCAATCAGCTGAGAGCATAGGGCAATCAACTGGGGGCATGGGGCTGTCAGCTGGGAGAATGGGGCAATCAACTGGGGGCATGGGGCTGTCAGCTGGGAGCACGGGGCAATCAGCTGGGAGCATGGGGCAATCAGCTGGGATCATGGGGCAATCAGCTGGGAGCATGGGGCTCTGAAAGAAGTGACTGAGCCCCCCCCCTCCAACCACACCCTCTCAGGGAATAAAAGCATTACAATTTCACAATCTGATCCCTTTAATTTGTCCAGGCTGTGATGGTAGATTTCAATTTCCAAGCCACTGGTTTGATTTGGATTATTGCTGATAGGAATATGCACGGTTTAATAATTTGTGTTAGCTCAGTATGTAGTTACACTGGAGGAGCAGCCAGATGTCTCCCATAAGTGTGCTGGACTTTCCTCTGAAAGCTCTCCATAGGTGCTGTCAGGTGGCCAAACCTGACATCAGCAGCAGCCTTGTGCGAGTAATGCTTCTCTCTGGCCTTCCCGTCTGCCTTTGGCCTGCTCGGCCCATACGCTGTCAGACCTGTGTCCTGCTCAGTTCATTTCCTGTAGACCTTCAGTTAATGGGCTGTTTTCTGTCACTGGGCTCTGGGCCCACTTGGCTTATTCTTAGTCCTGATACCAGTGGCCTAAATGACCCATTTTCTGCCTCCATACCTTTGGCCCATTTGGATCATTCTCAGTCACTGGACATCCAACATACTTGGACAATTCTTTCATTGAAGCATTGGCCTGCTTGAACCCTCCTAAGTCTCCAGACCTTTGATCTACTTTGACCTCATCCTTTCACCTGACTTTCGTCCCACTTGGACCTCTTCCTGTGATTTGACCTATGGCTTCCTTTGAACACTTCCTGTCACTTAACGTTTGACCTTTGACCTGTTAGTGGTCACATGATCTGTAGCTTGTTCCTCTGCCAGACCAGAGGCAGCTGCAGGCTCCCTTGGTCAATACTGTCAAATTTCGCTCTCAACTACAGAGGCAGATGGGAGTGTGACTGGTGAACCCATTCTGAAGTAATTTTCTCCTTGTTGTACCATGTTTTCCGGTAAATTGAAAACTGGTCTCCATGATTCTTAGGATCCAGGTCCTGGTGGGTCACTCCACAAAGGCACAGTGCAGTTCGGATTACTGCCATTATGGTCATTATGGTATTTCTCTTGTTTGCCAAAGCTCAGAACTAATGGATTTTCTAAGACAGGGTGGCTTGGGAACCGGGGGGGGAAGGGCAGTGAGGGGGTGATAGGAAACTGGCTGCGGATGGCAGACACAGCCGTCTGAGCCAGTGGAGCATGATGGGAAATGTGAAAATGAAAGAATTCCAATGCACCTCTGCAATGTCCTTGTGCAAAGGGAAAATAAAGCCCATTTCTGTAACTGTAAATTAAAACACCGCCAATCAAAGTTTCTTTTAATGTTTAGTTTAAGCTCTATCAGGGCCAAATACAAAAGAAAAACATGTACAGAACTGAAGTTAATTGCAGAAAAATAATAAATAAATGACAGCCTCTGTCTATGTCATGAAAACAGGCTGAATAGTTAACTTAAATAGACTGAAAATTACCACCTTTTGCACTACAGCTGAACAAACCCGAGGCACTACAAGTATTGAAGTATCAAGGAATTTTTCTGAAAGTTGCTGTTAAAGTCCGAACTAATGATCTGCATGGCTGGCTGTGTAGCCTTCACCTTTCTGTCCATGTGTAGCCTTGACCTTTCTATCAATGTGTAGCCTTGACCTTTCTGTCCATGTGTAGCCTTGACCTTTCTATCAATGTGTAGCCTTGACCTTTCTGTCAATGTGTAGCCTTGACCTTTCTGTCAATGTTTAGCCTTGACTGTTCTGTCCATGTGTAGCCTTGACATTTCTGTCTATGTGTAGCCTTGACTGTTCTGTCTATGTGTAGCCTTGACTGTTCTGTCCATGTATAGCCTTGACCTTTCTGTCAATGTGTAGCCTTGACCTTTCTGTCAATGTGTAGCCTTGACTGTTCTGTCCATGTGTAGCTGTCAGTGATGCGCGGGTTGACCCGAAATGAGCGGGTGCCCGCGGTCACCCGCGGTTACGAGTCATCCAAAACTATTTTTAATGATATTCGGGTCGCGAGCTGTACCTTTGTGTTCCTCTCATCCCAGATCACCTCCATGAGGTTCATGTCAGTTGACCAGGTCCTCAATTTCAACTTTCTTTCATCTTCATTCTTCTTCAAACAGTTCTGACAGAGTATTTACAGTGGGTACATTGCTTAGAGTTTAACAAAAATTGTAAAAATGTTATGTTAGGACACTGTACCTGTCATTGAAAGGTTTCTGTATCAAATCCGCACAGTCTGCAAAGTGATTTTGCCATTGGCCCCTGAGTGAGGCCCTTAAACCCTCGAATGGCTTGAGGGATTTTCTCCAAACCGACTTTCATTTATATGCCGCTTTGGATAAATACATTTAGTTTTATCCTCAGTTTCATCCTCAGTTTCCCTTTAGGTATGTGGTACGGCTCTCTGCTTCCCGCATGGCCCCATGGGCCCCTCCGAGCCCCCTGGCATAGCAGTAAATTGTGGGAATATTTCCATGAGCTCGCAAACAGCCCAGTGCTGTCACTTCCACTGCTACTGTCATGAGAGAGTTAGATAGATAGATAGATAGATAGATAGATAGATAGATAGATAGATAGATAGATAGATAGATAGATAGATAGATAGATTTAGTGCTTCACTAAATGAGCCAATGTGCACTGAGATGTGGGTTTGAGGACAAGCATAATGGGGTGAAGATCAGTGAAGTGGCCTTCTGATGAAAATGTTCTCTCTAACCCTCATAGAGCAGCCAGAGCATTTGGAGAGTACCTCTCTCACAGCAACCCGGAGAACCACAACGGATCAGGTCAGACTGCCGATCCCCCTCCCTTTGTCTCTCCCCCAGTCCCTCCTTCCCCTCCACCTCCACCCTGTGACTATTAGCCCTCGTTATCTGCCCCTGACCCTCCCTAATCTCCTCTTTCATCTAAGACCTCAGGCTCGCTTTCATCGCTAATCATCTGCAACCTTCTCCCATTTCCAGACCACCTGCTGTCCGACACCTTAGTGGTCCAAGACTCGGAATCGCCTGACGCGGCCGGTCCCCACGGCAACAGCCTCTGCCCTCAACCCCGCCCCTCCCAGGTAGTGCAGCCCAGCCCAGAGAAAGAGGAGCCGCCAGGCAACTCGCAACTGAACGCGCCCCTGCGGCGCCCCCTACCACTAGATCGAAGCTTCTCCATCGAGGAGCAGCAAGAGAAGCGGCCTGAGGGCACGGTCCAGTCGCCCCGTGTGTACACCATCACTGGTGAAGGAGGCATGTTGGGAGATCGAGGCAGTGAGGAGAGCCTGGAGCTGGAGGTGCTGAAGGGGAGCCAGGAGGTGGAGCCCCCGTCAAGCCAAACCCCAGCTCTGGCTAACTCTGCCCTCCAGCAGGGGCGTGGCCACCACCGACCCACCCACAGCCGGCCCACCCATCACCGCAGCCACCACCATCACCACGGCAACCAGCCATCGCAGCCCCTGCAGAGCTCGGGGAGTGCCCACAACATCCGCGAGTGGGCAGTCCGCAGGGCGGGGTCCCGGGAGGAGCAGAGCCCTGACTGCGAGGCCTGCTGCCGCCCACCATCCCACAGCCAGCGCTCGTTGGACTTGGACAGCTGCCCACGAGATGGGGGCCGGCAGCGCCGCAAGCTGGAGAGGATGTACAGCGAGGACCGCGTGTCCGCCGAGGACAGAGGTGGGTGGGGGGGGCTTTGGTGGGGCAGGTAGCGCCATCTGCTGGAGAGGATGTACTACAGCATGGGCCTCATGTCTGCCAAGGACAGGGGAACCGAGCCATGTGCTCCTTCCTGCTACTTCTCTGTCTTGGTGGCAGATTCGATCTCCTCGGGGCAGTGTCTCACTTTTCTCCCCCCCTGTCTCCAGAGGACGCAGCGAACACCTGGTTCCCCAAGGAGAACATGTTCAACTTCCAGACGGCGACCACCACCATGCAAGCGTGAGTCCTGGACCGCGGCGGCCCAGATCTTGTTCCCTCACCAGGCTGTGCTGCTCCCTGGACAAGTGTCACATCCTTTTGGGTTTTTAAATGACACTTCCTGGGAAATCTGCTCTTTTCCCCAAGTAGAGGGCAGAAGTGTCCATAGGCGGAGAGAGGTAGCAGGAGGATAACTGCCATGCTGCCCCCTAGGGGCAAGCAGAGAGTGCCCCCAGTGCATTTGCATGCATAAGGCAGGCCCATTTTTCTCCTCACACACCGCTGACTGCCTAATTATCATCTTCTCCTGAAAGCCTTCATTACACTCCTGCACACCCAAGCCCCTCTGAGGATCTCGCTGCCTCTGACAGCACCCCTCGGTCTGGAGTTCACCTCATGTCCCTCATACTCGCTTCTTCATCACACATCGCCTTTTGTCCCCGCCTTCCTTGTGCCTGCCCTTCTTCCCCATTCCACCAGCATTGCCATATTTGGTCTGTAAGTGCTGGGCGGGCACATGATGTGTCTGTGTGGCACTGCCCACCCCCTGCCCACTTGTAACCACTCCCCCATTCAATGTGATTATGCCCCCTTTTTAACCATAACCACGCCCCTGCCCCATGTGGCCATGCCCCCTGTTCACCCATAACCACGCCCCTGCCCCATGTGGCCATGCCCCCTGTTCACCCATAACCACGCCCCCGACACATTTTGCCATGGACATCTTCTCCTGTCCGCCTTCACTTAAGCCAGTCAGAGATGGCTGTTTCCTCTCTCAGATGCCTGACTTACGTTCTCTTTCCTCTCTTGTTTCTCTTTCCTCCTGCTGCTGCCCCGAAGTATATCGTAAGTACCACTTTTTATCATTTCACAAATGCTGCGGATACCCATAAACCCTTGCTGCATCCTTCCTTCCTCCCATCAGCAGCACCCCCCCCCCTCCCCCAGCACTAAGATGAGTGTTTGAAGTTACTGAGGGCCATAGTTACTCCATAAGTCCGCTAGTCTTAGAAGGAGCCGTGAGCCACGTAGTCAGTGAGGAAGGTCAGTGAGCACATGTACACTCACTCTCACTGTCACACTCCGTCACACTCATACTCACACACTCACTCAGTCACACACTGAGAGTCACACTCACTCAGTCACACACTGAGAGTCACACTCACTCTCATGCTCGCACTCATACTCACGCCTGTCCTCTTTCTGCTGGTGTATCCCATCCACTCAGGGCCTCTAATGTCATCCTCAGCTCCGCCCCCCACCAACCCCACCCCCCCCCCCCCCCCCCCCCCACACAACCACCCCCCCCCCCCCCCCGCCCCCCCCCCCCCCCAACAAACCCCCCCCCCCCACCACCGCCATTAACAAAGTAACACCCCCATGCAGGGCATCCTGGTGTCACTTACCAAAAGAGGAGAGACAGAGAGTGGTTGGCGACTGCCTGCACAGAGAGGCATTGTGTCTTATTAGAGCCCCCACCCCTGACATTTCACGCAGTCGCAGCCAAGGTGTCTGCACCCCACGCTGGGGGCTTGAGAATCTCGATGGGCCTCCTGCAGGGCGGATCATGGCTTAAATCAATCTCCAGCAAGCTGCTCATCAATCACTCAGTCGCACTTTATGGCGTCGCGTTACTGCCTTAATAAGCAAAGCCTCACGGCCAATAAATCAGCGGCCGGAGTGCGTGGCTCGGTGCCCCCAGTGCTGTGTGAAGCCACCAGGCCGGGGCTCCGCCACTTTCCACCGTCGACCAGCCCCCCACTTGGATGTGTGTTTGCATCCTTCAGGACTGGACCGCTAGGGAAGTGGACATCTGTGCCTGGTTGCCCCGGAGACAGGTAGACTGTTGCCCTGGAGACAGATACACCACTAGAGATGGACTGGTACCTGAAGGAACGCTGTAGGTTTCAACTGCGGGATATTTAGCTGGCCTCGTTACTTTTTCAAGGCAGATGTACGACGTTGTGGAGACAGGCAGGAGAGGGTTACCCTTGGTACAGAAAAGACAAATTCTTACAACTTCTATGCAGGTACAGACCAAAAGTACTCAGGGGAATCAGTATTTCTATAACTGGTGGATGCTCAAGTCATGACTGTGCTCACTGCTCTTTACTGTATGTTGTATCCTTCCAAGCGAGAAGTGCTGCAGTCACACAAATGTGATACAAAAGCATTCACACACTGCAGAGAAGCATTCACACACTGCAGAGAAGCATTCACACACTGCAGAGAAGCATTCACACACTGCATTCACAGACTGCAAAGAAGCATTCACAGGCTGCAAAGAAGCATTCACTCACTGCATTCACAGACTGCAAAGAAGCATTCACACACTGCAAAGAAGCATTCACACACTGCATTCACACACTGCAAAGAAGCATTCACACACTGCAAAGAAGCATTCACACACTGCAGTTACAAAGAAAAGAAGCATTTGCAGACTGCTTTCACAAACTGCAGAGGAGCATTTGCAGATTGCCTTCCCACACTGCAGAGAAGCATTCACAACCTGCAGGGAAGCATTCACAGACTGCATTCACGGACTACAGAGAAGCATTCACAGACTATTCATAGAGCATGACCCAAATTAACCAAAATAAATACAGGAGTGCAAGAGGACAGACGCCATGCCTATGCTGGGTAACTATCACTTTAAGTGGATGAGTGTATCCAGCATAAATAATCCTAGATCATACATGGTACCAAGCAAGGTGTCTCCAGTTATGGTGTCCCCTTTAAATGCCTTTACACCGATGCCCTTAATGTCCTGAAAAACATGAAATGTTATTCAGAACGAAGAAACATTCTCCAGTGAGCTGTTTCTAATATCTCAGGTGTTGTATCGCTTTCTAAACCAGCATAGAACTACATCAGTTTTATTAGAATCTATTTCTGTTTTCAGCTGGCCCTTTTATCCAAAGTGACATACAACCAAAGTAGGGTCAGCCAGTCCATGGAACCCTGGGAGTTAGGGGCCCAGCGGTGACACCACTCATCTGACCCTGGGATTTGAACCAGTAACCTTCCGATGACAGAAACGGCATTCCTCGCTGCCGAGGCACACATCAGCCTTGTATAATTAGAGCTTCTAGTTCAAACTTTGTGGAACGAGTTTCTGTTTTTTGCCACAATGAAAAGCTTTTAAAAATGTCGTATTTATAAGAGGAACACGCCGTGAGCCGCCATCTGCCCCAAGAGCCTCGTCTGGTGTGCAGAACAAACAACAAACGGTAAACGGGAATCACTGGTTATTTCATCCTTTCCCGCCTCTCGCTTGTCTCCGACTCCCATTCTGATCCACTGGGGCTGGCTGCCCTTTCGGGTGAAGCAGGGGGATCCTTCCACCTCTAAGCACCGCTGACCGGAAAGGGGAGGGGCTGAACTCCTCGCACGTAGCGATGCACGAGGGCCTAAACAGGCAAGAAGGCAGACGGAGGCAGTGATGGTGTAGCCTCAGGAAGCCGGGGTGTGGGGTGTGTGTGGCAGCTGGGAGCGCTTGTGCCACCCAGGCGGGGGAGGCACCGCGCGCGTCTGTAAAGTGTGCAGTGCCAACCAGTCCCTCAAGGTCTGCAAGAATCACTCCTGCTGCACAACAAAAGGGCTTTGCCAGTGAGGCGGCCTACGTGAGAGCCCTCCGACAGAAGCACGACCGTGGCGGAGGGGGAACACAGCGTGGAGCTTTACATTCATAAAGCAACCAGCTGAGGATGATCCTTCTGATCCAGGCTCACACGTCTGCGTTGGAATCCGCCGTGGCCCCTGTCGCCATCAGACCCTGTCTTGTCTGCACTTCCCCTGTTTGGCCAGCAGGTGTCGCTGGCCATCATGTTCTTTTCTTTTTGTTTTTTTATGTTTAGCACCCTTCACAGTTCCTAGTGTTCCCTTAATTCACGGGCTGCTCCATGGCTGATTGGGCTGAGCAGCTTCCTAATCATTCTGCTTTTGAGGCTGATCAGAAGCACCTTTACCTTCTGAATTTCTCAATTGGTTCTGTTTTTTGTACTTTTATTCCTAGTTCTGAGTAGTACTTCCTAGTGTTCGACTACCAAGTGTTTGGTTCATTGTCAATGACCCTCACCTGTTCCTTGTCTAACTCTTGCTACTTGTATGTATATTTCTGTCTGCCCTTCTCCTGTCTGTCTGGCAGCTTACGAAGGTGCTGGACTGTGTTTGCCTGTGTTCGTTAGGCCTCTGCTACCCTGCTCTTCTGTTTCAGTCCCAGTTAGTTCTAATGTTGCTTACCTGCCTTTGTTTCAATTTCTTGTGGCCTTTTTAGTTTTGTCTGTTTGATGTTTGTTTCGATAATAAAGTTCCCCCTTTATCTGAAAAGCAGCATTTTGGGAAAAAAAAAAATGATGGCAAGTCTCAGCTGTGGAGGAAACATCATGCTGGAAAAGAAGGACATTGTGCCGCGTGACTTTGAACACTCACCTTTAGCACGAACAAACACGCCCATAAATGCAGAGCCACGGTCTGAGGATTCCGGGTCACGGCCTGTCACATCTGTGCATGCCACTCCTTTTAGTTTTCTGTCCCCCTAACTTCCTCCCCGTCCCCCTCAGAAACTTCCGGAAGCAGCTGAGGATGGTGGGCAGCCGGAGGATGAAAGTTCAGAGTGAGTCACTCGGCGCGAAAGGCTGTGAAAGCGCCCGCTCCGCTGTGTTCACCGCCATCGACATGCCTGTGACGTGTTTGCCGTGTGCATGCGCGCGTCTGTCGGCGTGTTCTTCACACGTATCAATGTACAAGCACAAGCAAATGATCCGACGAGCCTACAAGTCAGCCCCCTGAAACGATTACGCCCCGTTTGCTATGTTAATGGCCTTAGTCTTCGCTCATTTTCCCTGGCATTGGTGCCAAAAAAGTCACGGGAACTAAAATATTAGGAGATTAGGTGTTGCCGCCTTGTCTGTGCTGTCGTCCGGTTTCTTGCAGTGGGCGGTGTGTAAATACAGGTGCTGTGATGTCACTGGTGGGTGTGGCATATGTTTGCCGATGAGCCCCTCCTCAATCCCAGGAGGCCTCTGGGTAAAGGTGTCAGAGCCCCGCCCACCCGCATCGTCAGGGCGACCAAGGCCAGGGGAACGAGGAGGTGTGGCCCTGTCCGGGAGGGGGGGGAGCAGACAAGCGCGTGCGTGATCGTGTGGAAGGAGCCCTGTGTGACGCTCTCTTCACTCACCCCCACCCCCACCCCCACCCCCGACTCCTCTGCCAGCGTTCGCCGACCGCAGAGCGAAGAGCTTCAGCCGCTCCTGGAGTGACCCCACCCCCATCAAGCCCGACTCTCTGCACGACTCCAGAGACAGTGAGTCCACACGCACGCAGCACACAGTCAGCCACGCACACGTGCAGGGACGCGCACGGTGACATCACCGTCTCACCTGCTCTCACGTGACACACGCACAGTCCATTCTGTGGAAAGTGTGGGATCAGATGTCATAAAAAAAATTGTAATTGAATTTGACTCTTTAGCACAATTTTGTGTCGCTCGGCCCGATTGCAGCAGCTACTGTAAATGCAGCATTTCTGTGTTGAGCCCATTGCCAGACTGAATCATTATCTCAGCAGGACATTCTCTTGGGATGGATACATCATGCGTCTTAGAGCTGCTCGACACACTGCATGCCTTTATTCACATGTTCGTGTTTGCGTGTCCACGTTTGCTTGTCTGTAGTCATGTGTTCATGATTGCGTGTCCGTGTTTGCGTGTCCGTGTTTGCGTATCTCTGTTTGCGTGTCTCTGTTTGCGTGTCTCTGTTTGCGTGTCTGTCCCATTTCTGCAGTGCCGCTTCATCTTCATCTCCCTCATCACCGTGTGCCGCCCATCCTGGACCCCGTGTCCACCACCCGCTCGGTCACTCATGGCTCCCAGTGCCTCCCTGAATTTTTCCCCCTTCCCCTCCCTCTCTGTAGAAGAGTGCCCTTGACCTTTCTATTTCCGTAATCCATGATTCTCCCCCCCCCCAAGGCGGGGACCTGCAATCTTCCTCAGGGGCTTTGAACGAAGAGATCTGTGAAGACCTGGACTGGGAGCAGGAGAGGGAGGTGGAGAGGGCAGACTGCCAGGGAGATGACTTCATCCCCCCAAAAATAATGGTGAGGAAGCACTCCTGTACTCCAGTGCAAGCAGCTGCTAGCCCGTTGGGGTAATCAGATGTGGGAGGCCTGCCACAAGCCTGTCAGGGTGATGAGCTGTGAGAGGCCTGCCACAGGCCTGTCAGGGTGATCAGCTGTGAGAGGCCTGCCACAGGCCTGTGAGGGTGATCAGCTGTGAGAGGCCTGCCACAGGCCTGTCAGGGTGATCAGAAGTGAGAGGCCTGCCACAAGCCTTCAGGGTGATGAGCTGTGAGAGGCCTGCCACTAGCCTGTCAAGGTGATGAGCTGTGAGAGGCCTGCCACAGGCCTGTCAGGGTGATGAGCTGTGAGAGGCCTGCCGCTGGCCCATATAGCTCCAATGACAGATGTCTTTCTCACACAGAAGCTCATCCAATGTCAATAAGATAACATCGTACCATAAGGGTAGCATACCCTGACAGCATAAACATCTTACTTAAGGCACCTTTGCGTAGCGTGTACCGTCCCTAAATGCCTCTCCTAGACATGCAGTTGGCCCCTGAGCTGTGACAGTGACAGTGCTACACTGACAACGTGTCAGCAGCGATGGCCTGGCTCTGGGTGTCCAATCAGAGTCCACGGATGGCTTGATGGTGAACCTGCCCTCGCTCTCTCTCCCATCCTTAGCTGATTTCCTCCAAGGTCCCAAAGGCAGAGTACATCCCAAACATCATCCGGCGGGACGACTCATCCATCATCCCCATCCTCTACGTGAGTATCTGCTCAGCGCCCCCCAAACTCCCCACCCCTAAGTCTGGATCAGCCTCTGAGAACAGCAGCAAATCAGCGGTCTCTCCTACGCTTCTCTCTTTAGGACCATGAGCATGCCACGTTCGATGACATTCTGGGTGAGTACAGCCACACAAAACTTTTTCTGTGTCTCTTGATTTTGCGTTTTCTGTGTACATCAAGAGAACAGGGCCGATTATTTGAGGTGGAAAACCTAAACGGGGCCATAATTCATACAGTGGGGCCAACCTTATTATCAATAGCCAGTGATATGTGTTGAATCAGTAAGTGGCAGGACAGGGAGTACTCCATAGGCCAATCAGCTTTCAACTAGGGCCAGTGCCCCTGTGGCCCCACCCCTGTACATACCCTTGTAGGGGGTGGGGTTGGAGTCATAATTTGTGCATGGTAGGTCCATAAATATTATATCTCTTGTACTAACAAAGATGAAAACTGAGTTGTGGGTTCATCTATTACTTGCTGGAATGTTGCTCCTCAGTCGGACTCATTTTCCCATAATGCACAGCACACCTACAATCATGGCTGCTGTGGAAGCTCACAATACAGGACAGTAGAGGCGTGATTCTATCCCTCCCGCTTTCTCTCTAAACAGAGGAGATCGAGAAGAAGCTGACTGCTTACCGGCGAGGCTGCAAGATCTGGAAGATGCTGATCTTCTGTCAGGTGAGAGATGATATGAGATGAATATCAGCTGATAAGGAGTCATGAAAAAGAAGGTTTCCGTATCGATATCGCCGTCGGGGCTGAGGAGGCGGCTTATTCTGTGCTGTGGAGCATCATACTGTCGTTTCTCAGAGGAAGAATCACGTGAAATATTTTGACAATGACATACCGGAGATTTTTTTTCGCTTTACCAAAACTTCATTATACCGCCATCTGTGAATTATGAAGGGCAGGTTCCAGAACACGGTGACCCTCGGCAGGAACGCGTGAACAGCGGAAGCAGCTGGACGCGCTTCAGCCGGAGAGGATTAGCAGCCCCAACTGATATTTATCAAATGAAAATACGTTTTTGAGCTCACCATCTCTGTTGGTTGGCTTGAACGATACCTGAAATGTGGTTTCCTAAATCGCATCTGAACATATCTCAGAAAGAGGGTTGTGATGATAGACACCATATACAGAGCTAAAAAACAGAGATTTCCTGTTCTGAAGTAAATAGCATGCAACTGTACTTCAACAAAAGTGCGTGAGTGTGATTTATCTGGATTGAGAAGCAAAGCACTCTACTCAGTGGTGTGAGGCGTTCACTCTCAGTGTGTTCACTAGTGTGCTTACATGTATCACACAGCCAGTTTAGTAAGCAGCTATGTAATGAGTGGAAGGTATTACATTTATACCATAAGTTACAGATTATTTCGTGCATCTGTTACCTCGGTTTAAGCATTAACAGAAAGGTACTGTGTTCTGAATTCTCATTGTTTTCCTGTTTTTACACATAGTGTTCTATGAAGTTCTTGTCCTGCATGTCTTGTAAGTTTTCTCTTGTACAGTGGTACCTCAGTTCTCGAACTCACTAGAACTCGAATTTCTTGAAAGTCGAACAAACCAGTTTGACCTAGAAC
>JAABNY020000039.1:1625530-1635852 GCA_015164015.2 Brevimyrus niger
TCCCCATAAGGGAAAAAAAACGGATATTTATCACGTTATGGGGACATTGTGTCCCCATAAGGATAGGTAAACCTGTTTGCACACACACACACATACACACACTCGCACACACACACATACACACACAGATGGGGAGGGGTTGTCATTTCTGCCCCCCTGTCAGTGTTCATAAAGTTTGCTGTCATTCATTTCATTTCATTTCATTATTTGTTGTGAAGAAACAATGACTTCCTGTCTGTCATTTTCTTGCTTTTTGTGGCGCTCCTCCGACATCATTGCTTCAGGGTTGCATATAACGTAAAGGTAGCTAGCTAGTAGTGTCAGATTGTAGCTAGCTAGCTGGTTAGCAGATAATTTGAGATTCAGTGTACTTGTTGTATGTGGCCAACAGAGGGCCCCCAAAAGCTCAGGGGCCCACCCAAAAGCATGTTTTAATGGAAGACATGGATGCACAAAGATTGAGAGACATTCACCTCAAGCACACAGACAATTTACCCACATGAACATGGGTAACTTAGAGAACTATTGGCTACATTATTGCTGAAATGTTCTACTTACACATTCATTGTGTTAATTATGGGGACATAGACCAATGCATTAGCAATAAAAATTGCAGGAAAGAACTCTTGTTCCTAATTATATCACACAGTTTTTACTGCCAACAAGGACAGTCTGGCGTTTGTCAGGCCACAGTAAGGATGGAAGCAATCTTACTTTGTCTCCCAAGTATAACTTTTATTTAAAGCAAGAGGAAACAGGAACTTTATTTACTTTCAGGGATTTGAACAGAACACCGACGCCCTGCTTTAGTCGCAAACAGATTTCTAAAACATGCCAACATTTACTCCAGAATTTACATAATATAATGATGCAAACAACACCTTGGCAGTGTTGATGTGGTAAAAAAAACACCCCTCTAGTGTTACTGTGGTAAAAGAGGGGAAACTATATTAGCTGTAAAATTTAAGGGAATGACCCACATCACATGTAGTCAAGCAACTGCTTTGCATTTTATTTGTTGAGCAGATCCCCAAAGTGACATGAATTTTTGTGAAATCAGGGCCAAACATCAATGGAGCAACTGGGGGTTAAGGGGCTGGCTTAGGGCCCACAGTGAAACCACTTCGCCGACACTAGGATTTGAACCAATGACCTCATGCTGACGTGTCATACACCTTATAAGCATGCTGCTACTGCTCCGGAGGTCGCGCTCACTACCACCACATCAAAAATCAAATTCTCAGAGAGAAAATACGAGAAAAGCTACGGGACGGTTTGGAAGTGAAATGTAACCTTGGGGTGGTGCAATTCTTGGGGGAGGGAGTCAATGACGTTGGTGGGCTTTATGTGATCTGCTCTGACTCCTCCCCATTGCTGTCTCCCCAGGCAAGGAGATGATTGAGACTTACTTCGAGTTCCGCCTCTTCCGCTTATGGAAAGCCCGCCAGCACTCCAAGCTGCTAGATTATGATGACCTGATGTGACCCACTCGTCCAGCACTCTTGGCCCCACTTTAAAACCGTCCCACTTAGCCGGGGACCCCGCGAGACAGAGCCCCCGGCAACGGCGTAGCTGGGGGATTATGAGGCGAGAAGGATAAAGTCCCGCCCAAAGGGGAGTGCCCATTAGCGAGCCCCCGACCCCCCTTTTAGAACTCTCGGCCAATGAAGCCACGGCCTCGCTCGATGCAAGGCAGGAGGTGTGGAATTGGGCCCTGGAGGTGCCTCGCCAACGTTTCGGGGGTGGAGACCCCAGGAGAGCGAGGCAGCAGGAAAGCAAGTCCGCTGGGTTGGAAACGGACAACGGTCTAGGAGCATCGCTTTCCGTACACGCTTGATTCTTCCTCAGAGAGACGGCAAAGACTGAAGTCTTTGGGCCGATTATTTGTATGGACTTTTCCAAGGAGGAAGACCACTGAAATGTATACATACCTTAAAAACATACAGTATATCAATAGTTATATAACTATTCTGTATTTAAACTGTTTGGTTTTATAGTCTTACTGTAACGGTATTAGTCACAGACTCCTTTGAAAATCTCAGGTTGACCAGACCTTTTCTTGATCGTGCCCAGTGTGAGCTCCAGGTTCGAGATGCAGAGCAACCAAGCCAATCTGAGAGTCTGGCCTAGGGGAGTCTGGCCTAGGGGAGTTCAGCCTAGGGGAGTTCAGCCTAGGGGAGTTGTCTTGGTGTGGGTGTGTGTGTCTGTGTGTGTGTGTGTGTACATATATACATTTCCTGGTTTCTCAGCACTCTGATTGCAGTTTCAGCAGATTTCCAGTAGGATTTAAACATGGTTCCCAGTGTTTTGACTGGGGCCTGATGTGTTCTTGGTGGTTTTCCGTTATTTTTCCGCATATTAGCCAAACCCATTCTTACTAATAGGTGATTCGCATCATGTCCTTTAGAGAATGAAGCAGTAGCAGAAGCGGCCCCAGGGTTACGGGGGTGGCGTCGTAGTGATAGCTATATAGTCATTTTGTCATGCATGTGTTTTACGCCAGTTTTGGGTCAGAATTCTTAACAGGGGACAATGGGTAGATTCGGAAAAAGTGAATACAGAGTCGCCTTAAGCTTGGTCCTCAGAGCTCCTTAGTGTTATTAATCTGCATCTAAACCAATCTTTCAAAATGGCTGAGGGAGTGTTTTGGGCTCCATACCAGTGGTACAGCTCCTCACCTGGTCCTGCTCTGCCTGGACTGTTTGGACTGTTTATAAACAGCGATGGAAGTGATGAGGCTTCAAAACCCTTGATTGGTGAACTTATGGACGACGTTCTCTGTCTGCTAATTTGCTCCTAGGCTGTGAAGCCTCTTGTTCCCTGGTTGTTTTTCTTTTGGTTCAGTGTCTCACACTGTACTGGGTAAATATCAGGTTTTCTTTGCCCTTTAGCGCGCAGCCTGATTTCTCGCACTGACTCATAGCTGTCTGCATGCCACAGGCCCCAGTATTAAGCACCCGGTGACCCATTAGCCGATAGCATCATAGCTGTCTGCATGCCACAGGCCCCAGTATTAAGCACCCGGTGACCCATTAGCCAATAGCATCATAGCACTGCGGCCATTTTTACTTCGACTGAACTCCACTTAAACTTTGCTGCCCAAAAAATCACTAATTAAGATTTAAAAAGGGGCTTGTCTGCTGGCTAACATACTGTAGCCTCACAACTCCGCCTCAGAATGTTCGGGAATTTGGCACGTTCTTCAGGTACTATACCGTTTCCTTCAACAGTTCAAAAACATGCAGTTAGACCAACTGGTAATTCTAGATTGCCCATATAACATGTAAGCATGTCTACCTAGTAATGGACTGGCCTGACATCCAGGGTGCTCCCTGTGCATTGTGGGATTGATCCCATGCTCAGTGCAGCCCCGTGCCACGTTAGCATTTATGCAAGACGACGAGGCGACACTTTAAGTTCAGTAAACTAATTAGCAATTTTACATAACGGAATGATTCAGATCTACAGAAAACAGGATTAATATAAACAATCAAAAAGAGGGCTGGTGGGGGATCATCGTGCTGGCATCTTCTGGATGTGGCTCAGCTCATTGCGATTGGAGCTCTGATTGCCTTCAGCTTTTGACTCTGTGTGTGTTTGTGTGAGGGGTAGGGGGAGGGTGGGGGGGTGTCTGACTGTTCACCTTAGGTTCATATTCAGATGTGCATGCAAAGAGGCTGCCTGACACTTAGGTTAGAATAAGTTGGAAGTAGTGAATCGCATAGCTTAGAAAAGGCAGCCTTTGTCACCTCGAAAGCATCGATTTTTAAGAAACTAGTATGAAAAATGTCAATGTGTTTGTGCCCTGTCCCATGTAAGTAGACACAGTAAAGTTAATGCTAAGGTTTCACTTTGAAACAGTCTGCTAATCCACAGCCGATGGTGGATACAGCGGGAATGATAAATGCAGTTTAGCGCGTCCGTCTGTGGCTGCAAGCCGTGAGCCAGCTGGACAGATGGGGGGCTTCGTGAAGGCGATGGTGGGGGGGGGACCAGTGTCCAGGCTGCCGGGGGCTGAGGGCACGTCAAACACGCTTTCATCTTCTGTCAACAGCAGTGAGCTCTGGGGCTCTAATGCATCTTTTTACAGATCTCACCCATAGTCGTATTTTGGGGAAGCGGGCAGAGACCTGGAAGTGCGTTCCAGCCCCCGCCTCCCCCCAGCCCCCCATATGAAGCTGGGCCGCGACGTCACTGGAGCTGCAGTCTCCACGGCCTCAGGACCTTTGCTGCTTTTTTTGGCCGGCAAGCCGTCCAGTCCTGCTGTCCCCACTGGATCCCGACCAGCCCCGTGAATGATTTAACAGGTTGGACGTACCAGTATGGGGGGCCGGGGGGCCCCGGCGTGCGTGCCTGTGAGGGTGAGGTAGGGCAGATGGTACGGAGGCAATCGGCAAAGCCATGAATCACGCTCTCTATCTCAGTGTCTGCACTCCAGGCCTGGGTGACGGGGGCCGCACAGTATTTCCTGATGCTTTCTGAACTCTCTTGGTAGCAATACCCATGGGGACGTTAGCTGTACTGTTAAGAGCACACTCTGCCTTCTTTGCGTTTCTTGATTCGGTGTCCGGTACCACATCAGGATTTTTTTTAACACTAGTGACTTTGACTTGGGATGAGAATCTCGCACGTGCCACTTGGAGGTTTCACGGCCTGCTTGGGCCACACAGCCACCCGCGTCGATACGAGTCGACGTTCAGGCTTCTTATTGTCCAGAAGATCCTCTCCTTCCTCCATTCTTACTCACTTTGACTCAGACTTCTTCAAGTCTTTTTCTTTTGGCCAGGAGAATAATAGGAAAACATAAACTGAGGACTTTTGCTAAAATGTTTGCTTTTGGAGTAAAACTTTAAAAATAGACAAACATGCCAGGCTGATACGTGAGAGACTTAGAGACACGGTTGATGTGGAGGAGTCTTACAGACGGAGACTTACGGGGGATGACCCAGCGGAACTGGAGACTGGGCGCACTTTACCGCGCCGGTTTATTGGTTTGTTCCGGATTCTTCGACGGTGGAAACTGGCCCGCCCAGTTAGCAGCAAAAGGCCGGTCAAGGAGACACTGGCAGAGACTGGGAATCACGGATCCAGTGAAGAATGGGACCAGAGAGCAGGGACTGAGCACGGTGTCGGCGCTCTGGAGACGGAGACTGGCCCAGAAGGCGCTCTCCCCCAGAACGAAGTCTTCCTCCAGCGGTTACCTGGACGCACAGTAGCCGATGGACCAAACAAAAGCAAATAAAAAATAAGGAATGAAAAAAATGGATGTTTCCTTAGTCCAGACCTCGCTCTGGATGGCACAGTCCTTATACTCTGCAGCTAAAAGCTGAGTTTCCAAGGAGTATTTACACAAAGCTTTGTTGCAGTCTTAGGTGATCACACCAGACTTCCAGTTTATGATGAAGTTTGAGGAGTCCCTCTGAGTCATGAAGGTGATCTGCTACATCAGGATGTACCGGGTACCACAGGTTTAGTGAGGATTTCCATAACTCCTAGGTCACCTTGGGTAGTGAAAAATCGAAACCTTCATGCTATCTGAGGTCACCGGATCATTCAGTAGGTTGAATCAGTGTTTTATTTCCTATGGCAATTATTATAGTTAAAATAAAACAAATATAACTAATAGTAACATTGATATTAAATATTATATATTTCCTGGCGACGATTATTATGGGTAGTGAACCTGAGTAGTACGTAGCATTTGAATAGCGGGGGTTAAATTTGGAAGCGATGTTTTCTGTACTTATAGAATCTTCAGTACTGTATGTTAAGCACTACAATATTGGTACAATACTGAGCAGTGTAAACTGTTTTTAAAATAGTTTTTTCCAGTAAAATGTACTTTAAAGTTTTAAATGAACTTGTGTCTGTTGTCTTTGTGCGCACACAGACCTCTAAGGTTTAATCAGCCGGGCGGACGATGGTAAAATAGCATGATTCACTGTTACTGTCACCGTCAGTGTATCTCCAACACAAGCTGACATTTTGCTCTGAATCCAAAGATGTAAATTTTATTAATGCCCACGACGTGGGTTGATGCTACGCAGGATCTGCTGAAGTATGACAGCTTTCCCCAGGCAGTGCAAACCCATCCCCTGCCGGATATGAACCCCCGACGGAGCGGCCCGTGTCAGCAGACGGAGCCCGAGCATTCCCGTGCAGTACGTCCGGGCTGCTCTGGGGCGCCGATCGGCAGCCACTCCTTCCTGACCCCCCCCCGGCTATTTCAATTCATTTCACTTTAAAAAAAAATGATTCCCGTGAAAGTTTGATGTCACCCTTTTGTCAATGAGGTGTGTATGAGAGACGCAAGATACATTTTATAGGAGTTTCCGGCAGCGATGTCGCACTGGTTTGCCTCCCCATTATTGAGCGTCACGGGGAGCCCTACCGCCTTCCGCGCTCTATCAGAACCACAGTCCATAAGCAGCAGCAATGGGGAGCCTCTTCAACCACTAGCACTGTATAGCTGTCACATCGAGGCATGGACAGAGGCGCAGGGAAGCGTCGGGACAAACAACGGGGGCTTTATTGGGATAAATCAGAACATAAATGGGGCAAACTAAAAAGGGCCACGAGGGGTCGAAATGGGGGGACAGGGAGCGGGCAAGACGAGACGGGACAGGAGACAAGCAGGTAGCAACATCAATGACTGGACTGGAGAGTTCAGGACTGGGAGGGACATTATACACTAACAAGGGAGCAGACAGGAGGCAGCTGGGGTGAGTCACACAAGGGCTGAAATGAGAGGTAAAACAAATTAGTAGCAGGTGGGAAAGAAGGAGGGAGCAGGAATGCATGGGGTGACAGTAGCACTCGCCTGGATGATGTGACAGCAGCTGTTTTGCACCAGTACGCTCACCACACAGGCAGTTAGATACAGAGGATGATTACGAGGACAGATTTGAAAGGGCCAATTTTAGCCAGGACATTAGCATACAGCCCCTAGTCTTTCGAGAGATGGTCAGGGATCTTTTAGACCAGGGGTGTCAAACTGCAGTCCTGGAGGGCCACAGCCCTGTGTGGCTTAGTTCTTTCCCTGTTCTACCACAAATGATTCAGCTCGACATCTATGTGGGGATTAGCACAAGAAGTCGAATCAGGTGTGTTAAACGAAGGGAAACCCAATAATGTACAGGGCTCCGGCCCTCCCGAACGGGAATCTGACACCCGTGTTTTAGAACCTCATTGAGTCAGGCCCTTTAAGTTTGAAGTCTTTTCCAAAGGATGATACCATTTTTACAGCAGTGTCCCCATCTTTACTGCACTGGGGCATTGGGATCCACAGAGACCACTGGATGGACTAACCTGTTGGCCACACCAACACCAGCAGCAACTGAGCTAGGTCTCTCATCCTAGTACTGGTCAGGCTTAGCTGCTTAGCTTAAGGTGGATTACCTAGTCTGAACTGCAGCAAAATCTAAAATTAGTTACATCAAAAGCATCGGGGTAGTTTGCAAACCCTACAGATGGCCTTTAAATGGCCTTTATCTTTGTTCACTCATATTTAGTCCAGACTACCTTAAATCCGACAAGAAAGAAGCCCCACTTTCGGAAACAGGCCCCAGTTCTACCCCAGTTAATTGTGATCCGTTCTTAGCAATAACAGTTGATAACAACACATTACGTGGTATTTTGCACATAAAAACATATGAAGTGATGTCCACAGATATGGGTTGGACAGTACTGTGTGTACAACTGATTTAATGAGCCACAAATAAAACGTAAGTGCTAATAAAAAGCATAAAACTACAGCTTTCACTTCTCTTCATAAATGGCACAACCATCTTTAATTTTAAAGTGGGGACTTCAGAGGATCCTCTGACTTTCTGAGTTGGAATCCTGACAGGGGTGTTCTAGTTGAAATTTCTGATAAGGAACTTTTAAATTACAAAGGCAACTATTATTACACTGAGCTGACAATGACAATGGCTCCACTTGTCATATAGCCTTCTTGATTTATTTGTAGTTTTTACCAAGACAAGTCTATAAAACATAACGGCTGCAAGGATGAATAAACAATATGTGCAAGTTATATTCGCTGAGAAATATGAAACAACGGCAAGCTTTCACATTTCATCATTGCAACCATGAAATGTTCTGTGAAATAAGATGCCTGCTCTCCATGTGGCCCCCTGTTAACCATCTGAACTGCACCCTCAGTTCCTCCTTTAGCACTCCAGTGAATATCAAAAGAAATCTCCTAACGCCTGTTGATATCTAGATAATTTAAAATTAAGGAAATTAAATTGAATACACGAAAAAAAAAAACAAATGTAGTGGGAAACGTAGTATTTTTTTTATTATTATAATAGTCGTTGGATTTTACTGGGCAGAAAAAAATAGCGTAACATTGATCATCTAACATAGTTAGCTATTAGCATTAGCCAGCTAATGTAGTTAACTATCTGTCAGTAGCCTAATCCCCCTGATAGTAAATGGTGGTGATCTCAAACTATATATGAATTAATGACGGGTGTATTAAGGACGTACCGTACCGTACCCGGGCACAGAGAGCTCTCCCATTCCCAGACCCGCTTGGAAAGGTGAGCCAGAGCACAATTAGTCAGACTTGGAACGGATGTAGTGTGATCGGTGACCGTGCCTGGCTATGGAACTCGAAGAATGACGTCGATGATGTGAATGACACACGCATGCATACATGTGCATGCATGAAGAAACAGATAGGGTAGAATGTACAGATTATGTAAGTTTTTTCCACAAAACCGCAGGGGAATCTGGCTGCAGAAACCGTGTTGTGAAAAAAAATGACAGTTCGGGTTGTGACAAGAATGTAGCAAATATGGCGGCGAGGGATCATTTCAGCCAGTGGCAGAGGTGCAGTGTTTGCTGAAATTCTTTTAAAAAAATGCGTCCCTGCTCTTCTTCTATTTTGTGATTTTGCTTCACAGCTTTGCATCTTCCATCTTTGAACGAACAGAGAACACCAATTATGTGAGTTGTACGTGTTATCAGTGCAAAAGGTAGTATTTTACGGAAAATATCTCATGTTCAGCAATACATTCCACACTATTTTAGGACATTTTACGACATATTTTGAGAAACATAAGTTAAATAAAACGATTGCTTTGTGGTCTTGTACTTGCTAAAAATCTCATACAGGTAGTAAAAAATGCTAAAAAAAAAAACAAAACTAGTTACCAGCAGTTTGCATGAACACTACAGGCCAGAAGTTTGGGCCCACCCTCAGCTAAAAAAAAATAAAATAATAATACACTGTTTTGTCAAACTTTTATTACAATAAATTATAACAAATACAGTGGTACCTCAGAACTCGAACTCAATCCGTTCAGAACACCGGATTGAATCCTTAAAAGTTCGAGTTCCGATCGAATTTTCCCCATAAAAAATAATGTAAAACCAATTAATTGGTTCTCGGCCACACACACACACACACACACACACACATATATATATATAGCATTGAAACACAAAATGAACTGAATAGTGTAAACATGCATGATGCTATCACAGTGAATGTGAGGCTGAGACTGAAGCCTTACCCTTTGTTTCCACTGAGAGACGTGCCACGTGACTCATTTCCCTGCATGTACAAGTTATCTTAGGTTGGAGTTCACGGTTTGACTTCTGAGATTCAGATCGAGTTCTAGATATTTTTTTTTTAACTGGTTGGTTCCACTTTTAAGAAATTCGAGTTCTAATGAGTTCGAGAACTGAGGTACTACTGTACTTAAATCAAATGTAACTAACTGTTTTTCAGGATTTTATAGCTTGTAGAAACATATGATTTAGCCGGAAAGGCTGAAACTATTGGTTTTGTAGAAGACATATCCAGTCTGTCTTTAGTGCATTGACATTCACTTTATGTTGGAACATGTGCTCTTGTTTATGTGACTTCTCATGTGTTTTTTTAAAGCAGTAACAACTGCAGGATTGTTGCATCATTTTCATAAGAATAGCACTATTTGCAAATTCTTGGGCGATCAGCACTGCTTTGAGACTCAGATACTCGAGCCAGTGAGTCTTGTGCATGTTTATTCTCCTTACAAAGCACTAAAAACATGTTTAGGTTCTTCCTACAGTACATGTATTTGAATAGTAGACCTTCAAGGTTTCTGGGTGTTTTTTATGTTTCAATGACAAAAATTTGTGGAGTTTTTTAGACGGTTTGGTGGGATTTCTGTTTGATGCTGCAGGGGGTAGCCGTCTCCCAGGGGGAAGCTTAGCAGTTTTTCGACACACCTGTAAAGCGGAGTGGTACATCTGTAAAGCGGAGTGATACACCTGTAAAGCGGAGTGATACATCTGATGTGAAATGTCCAAGTGTGGTGATGCGCTGA
>JAABNY020000039.1:1658533-1675096 GCA_015164015.2 Brevimyrus niger
GAATCGAATATCTTTATTGTCATTGCATATGTACAATAGAATCGAATATCTTTATTGTCATTGCATATGTACAATGGAATCGAATATCTTTATTGTCATTGCATATGTACAATGAACCTCTGCATGGTGAGATCACACCCAGATGCCATGTCCCCTGCTCTTCACATTCTCTCTCTCTCTCATTCTCACCATGCATTATCTTTTATTAGGTCCTCAAGCCAACGAGACCCCTTCCCAGGCTAGAGCGGCAGACGTTTCACTTCGACGTCGCCTCCCTTCCTCTGCAGCCAGAAACAACCCCGCTTCTCACCATCGCTAGGGCACAATCCCGAAGGAAGTCGGGGTATAACTCAGACCTGACGCACAGCATTAAGGCTGCACTGAGCCGTGAGCCGCCCGGAAGATATGGAGATAACGGTGCTGTAGAGGGACTCCACTAATCACAGCAGAGCGATGAGAACATTAACCATCCCGACTGCACTGAATTACAAGTGCTTTAGTCACTGAGGCTTTTCTGCATCTATGAAGGTCCTTTCATTGCTTTCGCGTTATTAATGTTCAATTGTGCTCCGTCTCCTTTTTCCAATTATAGGGCAAACCGGTATCTGCGTTTACGTTTACATCCTATTCAGACACGGAAACCTTGTGGTTCCTGAAGCTGCCACCTTCTCACGTGGAGACGTGCTGAAGAGGCGCAGTGTGATCAGCATAGAAGGGGCTCAATCAGTGAAGACATGACTTTCAGACTCACCTATGGAGTCTAGGCAGTGAGACTCGATCAATACTCAGTGCCTGCCACTTATTTAAAGGGCCACACACATCGAGTACAGATACTATTATTATTATTATTATTATTTGATCATATATATCATTGGAAAAATAACAAAAGGATGGTTGAATTTCCGGTGAGTTATCACCATGATGCAATCAAATAGTTAAGTTGAAATTGAAATTAATTACAAATACAGTAGATTTGTGAAATCCCCAGTTTTTGCCATTGGTGCATAATTTTTGCTGGTTTATTCCTTCAGTAAAATCAATACTTTCAAAGACTTTCTTCTCCCGCAACAAAATACAGACAGAGTAAACACCAACCAGCAAGGAAAACCCCTCAAAGACCATGGTGGCCTGCTGGCTTCTGGAAACCATCGTTTCCCAAGACCTGAAGACAGAAACCAACATCACTTCCATCTTCAGAAGATGTAATGTCTGCAGCAACTGAGGAAACACAGTTTATCAAGCCAGAGACAACGTTGGCAAGGAAAAACTCCCTAGAAGGAAAAATACCAAACCCGAACCAGACCGAAAGGGGAAGCCCGTCCTCCAGGGCGCAGGAAAGAAAGCCTTAACACCTACAAATACGGTGTTATACAGTCTCATTCCCATATGTAGTGATCATTATGGCTGTTGACACTTTATGTATATCGTCTGTCCTGTATTTAATCTCTATATGGCTTGTATATTGTGTATTGTCTGTAAATTTCATGTTCATTGTCTGTATATTGTCAGTCTATATTGAGAAACACTAGCGGCTGAAACCAAATCCCTTGTGCTAGTTAACGTACTTAGCCAATAAGTCTGATTCTGATATATCATTTTCAGATTTTCTTGACGCCGGCGCATTCAACATGTTTATAGAACATCGCCATCTTGTGGAAAACAAATCACATGCACCCAATTTCTTAACAATGCAGAATTACGTTACTATTTCTATTAACGTTCTCTATTACGTTCATAGAAAAAAGAGCGCATAAAGAAACATTTTTGTTCGGTCTATGTTTAGAACTGAAGGAACATATTTGAGTGTCCCTGCTGGAATCCCGATTCGGATCAAAACAATTCTACTATGAATATAACACTTACAACGCTAAACATTAAACCACAGGTCGTTACAGAAGTTTTCAAATTCTAATTTTACAAACATATATCCTGTACAGGGATAATCCATTAATCCATCCATCCATCCATCCATCCATTTGTTTTGGAACCGCTTATCCTCGCCAGGGTCGCGAGGGGTACTATCCCGGAGGCTTAATAATAGTAATAACAATAATAATGATGATAATAAATGTAATTAATTTATTAATACTATTAATTATAATAAATTTAATAATAATAATAATAATCATCGTCGTCATTATCATCATCATAATCATGCTGTCCCTTCTGTATTCTGTATGTGTCTGCGTTTGTTGCTGACAAATTGCCCACATTTTGCCATTAATACATAATCAGGGCCTGTCCATTAAAGCTTTTCATTTTAAGAACGGCAACTCACGAGTCTCGACAGAGAGTAAGCAATGCGTGACCCTACAGAGAGTTATCAAGACATGGATACGTATTACCATAAGCTCATCTAAATAGGAAAATCACTTTGAGGGCGGGTGAAGGGCAGAGAAGAGCAACAACCCATCAAAACAGATTTGGTGCTTCTGATGCGGTCTTTTGATGTTTGGGCTTCCAGGTGAGTCGCCCCAGCAAAGTGTCCGTGGCCCTCCGTCTCCGTGCTTCATCGCCTCTGACATAACAGCATATTGCACGTGAGGGTCTGCAGCCGCACCGAACCAAACATCCTGAAAGCTTTCACAAGTGGGAATGCTTAAAGCCCGAATACAAGCAGTCACCAAACCAAATACTAACGAATATTTCTACGTGAATAATAAAAAGGCGTGAAAGCTGCTTTACTTCCTAGGCGCAAACATTCAATAACACTGAAGCTTTAAAGCCCTCACCATGGACACGGAATAATGGAGGCGAGCCCACGGATAAGGACTCCCAACGACGGCCAGGCTGCCAGGTAACCGGCGGATGAAAGAGAAGCGATTTATATTCATATTGATATTGTAGGTGCTGAATGTTACACGTCACTCGCACGTAAACCGCGTTACAGGGCGTCCAACGGGATCATATTGGATACATTTTAAATTCATGAGAGGAGACTGTTTGGCAAATAAACTGAATAAAGACCTACAACTCATAATAAAAGGGTAAATGAAACGCACAATTGCCTCAAATTTGAGATTATGGGAAATACTTTTCTCACGCGGTGTTGGGCGGCTCGCCGTGATCGTATAGTGGTTAGTACTTTGCGTTGTGGCCGCAACAACCCCGGTTCGAATCCGGGTCACGGCAAAAGTCGCTCACTAAATGGCTACTTTTAGGGTGGCGTGTGGCCTCCTTGTCTGCGATTGGAAGGTTGCTGGTTCCAATCCAGACAGTTGCAGAATACCCACATCTCCATTGCAGCAACCCCGTCTCGTGAAATGCCCCAGTTAGATGGACTGTAGTGCTTTTTTCCAAACTTACTGTAAAAATACCCGGCCTTACCTTCCCTGAGAACAGGTGGCCAGTGAAAATGTGAGGTCGGAGAAATAGACAACCGAGAAACTGAATTTAGTATCTTGTGTGGTCAGTTTCCCCTCTGATCTCATTTGCAATGGCTATTCTCCGTTTCATTTTTGAAGATGTTTGAATATATCCATGTACAATTGTATTAATTCATATATTTATAAACAATTGTGATTCTGCTTATTAAATACTATATGATAAATATTTTAGCCAGCAAAAGAAAAAGCAGAGTTTTTGCACTTTAAATTGTCACTGTTTCAAATGCCACAAGGAATGTTTTGAAAGCGAAGAGGCCCCTGTATCTGCAGTGGGCTGTCTGCATGCAGACAGTGGCGCCCCCCTGAGGCCATAATCGCCACCTACTTACCAGGCTTTCCTGCAAGTCTGGTTGATCCAAGCAGCACAAACACAGCCTGCAGGGAGCTTTTAATGCATTTCCATCCTTACCGGCAAAAGTCACTGGTTTTAGTCAGATATAAGGAAAATGCTGTATGAAGGACAGAAGAAGCCATCAGTTTGAAGCAACTTGCCGTAAAAAGAAGAGCCAAGAAGATAGAGAGGTAGTAACTTGGTAGTAACTAATGCTGTTTACTATAAACGTTTAGAACCATAGAGTTAAAGGCGACGCTGTGCTCTGTGTAACATAATTTGATAGCTGCTTATATCATCAGTAGCATGGATTGCTGCTGAAATTCACTGTATGGCCAAAAGAATATGGACACAAGCTCATGGAGGACACTTACATGGGTATGTTATGATACATTAAACATGATTAGAAAGAAATACAGAATGGGAGAAAAGAAGGAAAGAAAGTAAATAAAGAAAGTCAGACGGCAACGGAGGAGAGGAACCAAGAACTCCCAAGTAAGGGGAGAAAAAACTCTCTCGGGGGTCCAAGGTCAACTGGCTGCCTAGCCCCCCCCCCCCGGGCATACTAACATTATGACAGAAAACGGAAAAGAGTGGACATGCTTGCTAAAAGGGAGGTATAAAACTGAATTAAGATTAAGAATTACGGGATTAAGAATGAAGACAAAGTCCATCAATGAGTCAGTTATCCATGTTGGACTCTGAGGGAGGGAGGGGGGGGGGGGCAAGGTCGTTTCTTCATGTTGGGCTGTGCTGGGCGGCACTGAAGGCTGCAACCACAATGATTCAGCTTGTAGGCGCCATTCGCGATGTCAGCCTTCCATGGGACCGAGAGCCAGGACTCCAGCGGAGATGGCGCCCCCCCCGGGCACCGGCCGGTCATGTGGGGAGGCAGAGAGCATGGAGGGTCAGAACATGCACAGACACTTCGACGGACAAGCCTGATGGGTAAAAATGGCATGTAAAGGAGTACCAACAGCCATGATGTGTTAGGTAC
Source organism: Brevimyrus niger (assembly GCA_015164015.2). Classification (NCBI taxonomy): domain Eukaryota; kingdom Metazoa; phylum Chordata; class Actinopteri; order Osteoglossiformes; family Mormyridae; genus Brevimyrus; species Brevimyrus niger. The sequence goes on from JAABNY020000039.1 coordinate 1,663,248, forward strand.
TGAAGAAATAGGGCTTCAGTCGAGATTTAAAGATATTTTAATATGAAGCTTCTACTCCTCTGTTAAGGCTTCCCATTAGACGCCGGCACACATGGCTGGTGGGGTTTGCGGCCATTCAGGTGGGGGATTGAGGTTGGCTCATCGGGTCCCTTTCTGTGATCCTGAGCGGCTGCCACTTCGCAGCGGAACTTTTCTCCACAGCCGCTTTACCTGCGGTTTGCCAGGGCAGATCCAACAAAACAGAAATGTGGGGAAGGAACCTCTCGGGAAAGCGGTGCGGCTTAAATAGGCAGTTACCGGGGGCTGTCCAGTAACTTCCGGCCATGCAGTGTAACTGGTGGATTACTGGGAGACGGAGAAATGCAGTTACCATGGTGCGTATACGATGGTGTGCATGTCTGTGTGACCGAAATAAACAGCTCCTTCAGACACCGGCTCCAAACCTGGCCGCATTTTTTGCACGTTATTCACAGAGACGCGCAATGCACGCAAATGCGTCATAAAACAAAAACTGTATTACAAACCACTGAGTGTTTGAAAAATAAAATTTATTTGCAAAATAAGCACACTTTGATCATAAATCTAATGCCTTTGTACATGCAGGCTATTTACAAATCCTGCTCGCCCAATACACAGACTGAAAACGAGTAAACACACAGTACCTGGAACTAAGACCCGAGCAAATGACACTGGCACTATGAAAGCTTTTCATCTAAAATATACATACCAGCCATTCAACCAGTTCTCCTAGATATCAGTGGCATTTTATTGTATCTGTGTCATGTCATATTCATGACAAACAGCAGTATAAAGTAAGAAATTAAATAATGAACACAAGACATTAGATTACACTGACAAGTTGGAATATTCAAGGAAAAGCTTTACCCGATTAAATGAACACAAACTGCTTTTACAGGCCTACAACAGAACGGTTTGCAATAACAGCGTTTCCCCTGTGGGATTACGGAGAGCTTGGAGTCGTAGCAGAAATCTCAGATTATCCGTGTTTCAGATGCTTAAGAAACCCGAAGAGCGACAAGTACCCCGCAAGATCACACAGCTGGAGACGCGAGACCGTCCCCAAAGGCATCACGCTCTGCCGTGGTTCCTAATCTTGGGAATAAACACTACACCTTGATGGGACGATCGTAACGTGTACCTACTCTTTATTTGACGGTCACACTGCAGAAAAATCCATTAAAAGTTACTTTAAATTTAAATAATGGAAATTATGTTTTTAACACAAGCATTTTTCACAAATACATAATCACGTGAAAGAAAATAACTGAATTGTGAATCCCGTGACTTCTTCCGACTACGTTTTATTTATCCTGAGAAAGATCGTTAATTCGCCACAACGTTCACAAACAGCCCGTCAAGAACTCGTATTTTGAACAACGAAACCCAACAAAAAATGGAAAATATGCGGTTACAGGCGCTCTTCTGGGAATCGGCATAGGCCGTCAGTGGGTCGGCGTCAGTCTGTTCGTTCCTTTGCCAGAAGATGGCAGCACTGAACACAAACCGCATTCGAGTATGTCATAGAAACACAAGGTCCGCTGACATTTAAAGGACTACTGACCTGAGTTCGGCTGGTAATCGTTTTTCATAAGTCAAATACGTAGCATTTTCTGGCGCTTAGAGAACATTGCAAAAATACTAGAGAGACGAAACTATGGCCACTGATAAACTGATATTTCAAATATTCTGTAGTTTTATTAATGACGGTGAAAATCATTCCGTTATAAGTCGGAGCTGGCGGGCATGACAATTTCCATGTTGCAAATTGATTATGGGATGCAATTCCAAAGGGATTCAGTAAGTATAGAAAATAAAATGTATCAAAATCTAATCCAAATAGGAAATTCATAAATACCACCTTAATCTCTTCTATTATCACATGATTACACTCTATTACCTATGAGTAGAACAAAAAATATAGAGAAGATAACGGTCGCTGGCCCTTCTGACCTATAATTGGCAGAGCCTAAAGTAATGGATAACAGCCATGAGCACCACTGACATTAATGAGCGAGAACAGCAGGCCTGGGGGGGGGGGGGTGCTGTCAGACATTTCCTATGTCTAATTCACTTAATTCTCCCTTAAGTTGCAGAAAATTTGTTGTTCTTTGTCCACAGTTTAGAAGAATCCCTTGATTAGTATTACAGTATGATGCCCTGTGATTCCCTTTGGTCCAGTCCAGCATGCACACACACACACACACACACACACGTGTAGCGACTCAGCCAGCACAGCGCCCTCTGCTGGACGGAGGTCCACGTGGGAAAACGCCTCAAACTGTGTGTGCGGTGTGCCGCAAGCCCAGCCCACGGGGCAGCTGCAGAGTCCCTCCGTGCGCTGGGAGGGGGGCGGGGCTCTCTGAAGCCACACCCCTCCCTCAGCCCGTCGTCAGCTCCGAAGTGGGGGGCTCCAGGGTTTCTGCCAGCTCTTCCAGCTGGTCCAGGAGCTCTGTGAAGGACGGCCTTCGGAACGCCTCCATCTGTCCGATGAGTCATTGTTACCACAAGTATCACTGATGATGTTATTATTATTATCATTATTAATTATTAATCCAAAGGAAATTATTATTATTATCATCATCATCATGTCATCAATCCATAAATGTTTTATCTATCCATTCATCCATAAATTTCTATGCATCGTAGGGGAACAGTATTATTGTTATAATACTAACGTTATTATTGGTATTATTGTTGTTGTAGTTGTTGTTGTTGCACAGGTCACCCTTTTAACGGTACAACAGCAGCCCCCTATGGGATTACCATGTTTTCAGGTCGAGCGTCAGAAGTTGGGGCGTAATATTCAGCATTGCCCCCCCCCCCCCAGGGCAGGCAGCGGTCACTCACCAGACAGCAGCTGGCTGCCAGCTCCAGCACGCGCTGCGGGCAGCCGGCCACCATGTCCCGGAAAGCGTCCACATCCAGCCCGTAATCCTGCCAGCAACCAGCAGGGGTCTCAGCACCAAAAGCACACAATGGCTTTACCCTCAGCAAGGCGCCAAGGCTAACCACTCACACGTTAGGCTACGCGGTTAATCCTACCTAAATGCATTTAACTGCTACCGTTTGTTATTCAAATAAAACATTTACAATTTAAGAACGGTGTCAAATGTGTGAATGTACCAGCAATATTATATTTTAACCTTGCTTCAGCATGAGTATAATAAAATGCATGAATTTACTTTTGCAAGCGGTTTGATACCACATTAGCTGCCGGTTGGAGCAGTCTGATCTGTTTACAGACTAGCAGGACACCTTGCGTAGCAATTTCTAGTTTCCGCATCGTAGGGTAAATAAAATGCTCTTTTTCCTGGGTTGCAATATTTTTCTGTCTTATAGTTACAAGTGCATTATCAATAGATTACATCTACAAGAGTACCTTAAGAAATTATTGATACCAAAGAGCTCTGTAAATGTGCTGGGAATGTGACAGGCGAAAAACTACTGGCAATGTGTTTGGAAAGAATTAAATTTCCTAAACATCTTTTTTTTTTATTTTATCTGAATGTCCATTAATGCTTTTGTTTACATTAAGTACATAAAGGTGGTTTGTGAGAGATATTAACATCAGTCAGCAGGACACATCGATCTGTCTAACCGAGGATTAAATGAATAATACAATATTCACAGATTCAAATATGTTCACAACAACCTCGCACATTGCCGTAGTCATCTGAACATCACCACACGCTTAGATCAGCAGCAGAACATGCAAGAAGCCGGACTGCAGGATCACATCCAAAAGCCAGTAGCGTCAGAGCTCGTGTTGCGGCACTGTGCCAAACTGGGCCAGAGAGCCTTTTTTCGCGGTTCATCATGGAAGATAAAGTCCTACCTGTGTCCTGGGAAGAACTTCCGGATCTGCTGGAATTCTGCCCAGAATTTCACATAGTACAATTCCGAAGGAGAAGACGTCCACCTGAGGGCAACATGAGCGGGGATCAAATTAAGCTGAAGGTGCTTTTGCTCAGCAGTGGGAGTTTTATTGCCTCCAGAAAGTCACACTTCCCCCTGGTGGCGGAGTGACTGTATAACAATGGTCAGAACAAACACGCCTGCTCTTTTGTTACTGCTCTTCTTGTATTAGTATCATCAATTCTAATTACTTAAATTGCACACTCAATCGTTTACAAACAAACTTGCAGAATGCCCGTGCATAATAAGTACAAATTCCTTGACACTGTGTCTTCGCTCCCAGAATATCACCACCTACAACAGGAATTTTAATTAGCTAACATTTGCATTATTCATGAGACCAGTGTAAAGTAATGTGTAGCCCTTTGCGATGGCCAAGTAAGCGGATGCATGTAAATGCGCTTGTTCACAAAGGAACACACATTTATGGGGTCTGCGTTTTACACTTTTTTTGTGAGTTCAAAAAATAAAGTTGGATAATTTACAGAGCAATTAGTGCTAACTGGCCATCTCCCATAGAGGCAGAGCACATTTAGAAAGGGTGTCATTGCTAAGTTGGTTCAGTACGGAACGCTTTCAACGGCGTGGTTAGCGTCTGTCCTAGTGAGGTTCTCACGTCTCAGTCACACGCTACCTTACGGTCATACGGTTCCCCTCTCAGCATCTCAGGCGCCATCCAGAAGGCGGAGCCCACCAGGGACAATTTTCTCTCGATGTCCGTAGCAGGCAGCTCCACCACCTCTCTGGCCAGCCCGAAGTCTGTCACCACAGCCTCCCTGCCCCGTGTCGTGAGCCTGATCAGGCAGTTCTGTGGGCCAGACACAGAGGAGATGGTCGCGTGTGCTGCATGCCAGAGCCGCTCGGATTTTCAGCATCTCCTCCTACACGTCTGTGTCACACATCAACCCTGCCTGAGGCCGATAACTGCAACCAGCCGTGCAACGTGCCGACTCCGGCAAGCCTTCACCTTGCGAACGTTAACGTATTTGATAATTAGCCTTTCGATATGCGGCTAGAGACTCGAGCACAGATGTGTCGCCTCGTTGCCGTCGCATGTTAATCACGTTCCGTATCTGACACTTCCAGCCAGTCCCGTGATTACAGCAATTGCCCAGCAGAGAGCAGTATAACCTAACCTCTATAGCGAGTGTTATCAGGCCAGGTACAAAGAACTAGTAACGGGATTTACGGCTCTTTTTAAATATTTAGTCAGTTTTAAGAAGCCACCTTGGGGGCATCTCAGTTTATCCTGGAAATAATCACTTGAAGAAATGATGAGGTAAGACTTGTAGTCAAATAATAAAAAAACTCAGATATCACACACCAATATCTGAGTTTGAATTATTCTGAAATATTGATTATTATGACCATACTTCCCAGGTCAGCGCGTTGGCGGAATATCGAAAGTTACTGAACTGGATGGGTTGGCATTTTATAAACGCGAAATATGTGTTGCATACAGCGATTCCTAATAAAAGTACACTATTATAGAACTACAAAGATGTAATTCAATGCTGTAAACTGGCTCCGGAGCTTCCCGCTACGTTGCGATATTCTGAAGCTTGTAAGCTGCTGAGGCCCGCCCACCCGTTAAAACAGTGCCGAAAGTCAGACGCAAAAAAATATTCAAAAGCAAAAAAAAATAATTTCCAGAAGCAAAGCAAATTAGAGAAGAATAAGCATATTTTCATTATGATACTTATGTTTGCGGTTTTCAAAATTTTGATTAATGAGCCGTTCAAAAGAATCGGTTCGTTCGCGCACGTCACAACTCTACAAAGAACATTTTTCCTCGACTGCCTTGGAGTGGGACATGCCCGGAAGACATCAGCAGGGAGGCGTCCAGGAGGCATCCTAATCAGATTCCCGAGCATCTTTTATTAAAACCAATATAAATACGACAGTGCATATATGAGCATTTATTTTATGACATACTAGAGGAAGTCTTACAGCAGTCGCTACTGGTGTGTGTGTGTGTGTGTGTGTGTGTGTGTGTGTGTGTGTGTGTGTGTGTGTGTGTGTGTTGTCATGCCAGCACAACAAAAGTCAACCAAGCTTTCAAAATATTTAAAATTGTACTCCATAAACTTAAGTGATACAGCACTGTTGTGTTTTTGGTTCCCAGAGTACACGATTTTGTTGTATTGCCGTTTTGCTGTTTTTGTGTTATACAGTGCTGTGTGACTTTCTGGTTTGCTATTGTGCTGCGTCTTGTGATCTGAAGGAGTCACACGTGCATGTCAGTGCTTCCTGTTGCCAGTGAACTTTACAGGCTGTAATGTAGAGCCTTGCAGTGTTGAAACGGGTGTCTGACAGGGATACGTTTGCTATAGAATGACCAGCCAGCAACAACGAGAAAGTAGGAACCCACTATCATTCTGAGCTGTGAAGCTCCAAAGCATATTAACACAGACCCACTGACAATATCAGCACTTTTGCCCTCATGATTAAAGCAATGCTGATTGTACTTGTCATTTTGATGGTGCCGGCTAATTCATTGATGGAATAATTTGCTTTTGAGACATGAATTAATTGTTTTGGGTATGTTACAGGCTTTAATCCATAGTGTTGTGCTATATGCATGAACTATTTAGAGAAATGCACTTATGGTCTTGAGAATGTTAAGTATGTTTCTTGAAATGTGCCAGAACAATCAAGCAAATCTGTAAAGCAGCAAATAACAGACAGTATGATGATGCTGTTGCACAAACTCAAAGTATTTTAGCTTTTACTATAACATTGCACCATCATACAAATCATACAAACAAATGTGTCATTAATTTAGAATCCTTTCCATGTAGTGGGTGACGTTTACGAACAGATAATGGACAATTAATGAAGATTAATCCCATTTTATGTAGTGAAACTCAGTCACGTGGCCCGCTGACTGTAAGCCTCATCCACAGTTTACCCCCCCGCCGCCCGCCCTAGGTCACGCTGCTGTACAGCCATGCACTCAGCCTCTTCCACCCCCACAGCCGCTCTCGCACAGCCTGGACCGTTTGCTGCCCGAGTACCGCGGTGCCACCAGACGGAGCCGGCCGGGGGCCAGGAGTCGCGCATGTAGGTCGAGCGGCCGCACACAACGAAAACAAACGCTGTGAGGATGAGAAGCTCTCCGCCTCCCCGGGTTCCCCGTCAGGGAGCGCCTCAGTAGCCGGGTCCGAGGTGAACTTGTGCCAGGGATCAGTCAAAGGGATGCTCCCCACGGCCAGCACGGGGATGAGGGCACGATGGCCGCCTGGACCTCTGCGGGATGGCTAGTCTGCAGGACGCACTGACAGCACACCCGCCCGGCCACGACGTAAATGCGGTCATAAGCTCTGAGGGGGGTGTGAAGAGGAGGCGTGTGGGAAGCGATCAGCAGCTCGGGGGGGCGGGGGGGGTGTTACTGGGGCGGCCCAGAGCTGACCCCCACCCCATTCAGCGCCGCTCCCATCAGCATGACAAAAGGCCGACCTTTTCCTAGAACCCCAGTGGCTCTGGCATCGGGGGACTTGGCGAGAGCTTCTGCCTACCCAGGGAGGCTCCCGTCGCCATGGGAGCAGCCTCTGCACTGCACTGCACTGCACTGCACTGCACTGCCTTGTTTGCTCGTCTCATTTCCAGAAGACTTTGTCCGATTCCTTATGCCGACACTCTGGGGCTTTACACTATATGTCTTTGGATAACACTGTCCTCTGTGTTGTGTATACGATTCAGACATTAATTTTAAAAGAAAAAAAACGAGGGGCACAAATATAGAATAAGTAACACAGTAACATTAACTTCATGAATGTTCTTTCATGAAGTAAATCACGGAGTCAAAGCCCCACTGACTACGCTCTGTTTTATCCCATCATATAGAGTCTTAGCGGGAGTTGTGGGGCGTGGCAGGCTAACTCCCTGTGCCTGTGATCAGAAGGTTGCCAGTTTAAGTCCAGCCTCAGCAGAATAGTTCCATCTGTGGGCCCTTGAGCGGGGCCCTTAACCCCCAGCTCCGTGGCCCCTGCTGCAGACGGCTGCCCTTCACTGCCAAGCTCGTTCTCACCTACACGTGAGTGATGGAGAGTAGGATGGGGTAGGTGATTGGAGAATTTCCCCACGGGGGTCAACAAAGTGCCATTATTATTCCTGAAATTAGCCCAAAATGTCAAGTCAGAGATGTGTTTTCTTGCCACTGACAGACAAACATAATTGTATGGTCTCATGTTTCATCCCCAGTAACAACATACCAAAGAGCCAGAGGCTGGACCCGATAGCCTGATGGTTTCCAGAGGGTTAGTGAGCACACTGTCATCGGCCCTACCTTGGAATTTAGGTCCCGGTGGTAGATGTTCTTGTAATGCAGGTACACCATTCCCCTAGTGATGTCACAGGCCAAGTCCACCTTCTCCCTCCAGCTCAGGGACACGTCCTTCCTGGCTAGGAGCTCCTCCAGACATCCCCCGCTCACGTACTGAAGGACAGAATGCTTTCTCAGATTCTCCAACCAACGGAATTCCCCTCAACACATTCCGCCGATCCCACTGGCTCCGAACAACTGTGAGAAACCATCAAAATCAGCCTTGAGGCCTCATGGTCTCACACCTTTCACTATATCTAATCTAATCTGGGACCGTTTAAAAAGAAAACCCAACTCACCTCCAGAATCGGGTACAGCTTATCTTCTTTAACACAGATTCCAAGATACCTAAAAGCCAACAATGACGGAATAATAGAAGACGTTAAACAGAAAATGATTCATTAAGAGTACGACGGAGGGGGGGGGCATTGTCAGAGTACAGGCCTGTCCATTCACCTGCTATCAGCTATTAATTATTAATGACAAAAAAGGGTAGGTAGGAGATCCAAGGTCCCAGGGCTGTTCTGATGTCCTGTGTGTTGACGTTACACTGCTGTAATACAGTGCCGGCTAAATCCACCCAACTCCCATCCTCTAAATCCCAGTTGTCCCAAGGATGTGTTTCACCATAGCAAGTACTGCTGCCTAAGAAGGTGGCCCATCTGCATCCTCAAGGACTGGTCCTCCAGAAGCTCCCAGGCGTCCACCGCTTTGTGTGACCTTTGAATTGTTGGTCATTCAGGTGATTAAAAAGCCATTTTACGTGCCGTCTTTAAATTGTGGTACTTTTGTGTTTTCATGAATCCCAGAATAATGCAGCCCTTAGGCGATCTGAGAAGCAGCGTTTCGCTTCATCTTTGAATCACATGCTTTAATGTGAACTTTGAATTCTTTCGCTTTCCCTCGATTGTCCCATCATACTGCTTCTGTTTGATCTTCGAGAATGAATTTTTCTAGCAGACAAAATCCCATGGAGTTGCAATACTCAGACAGCCTTTTAAACACTCAATGTATTCAATCAATTCCAAACCAATGCAGGTGAATTTGCTTCCTACCAGGACAAAGTTCCACATCTTCACTCTATTGTCTTGCTGATACTGGTAATAAATACCCAGCACATGTACCTGTGTGATCGAATGCTGCTTCTGAGCATATGATCTGGATGACAGTAGTTTAATATATTTTTATGAACATTCATTTCACCCATTTACCATAAATCACTATAGAATAACCATGGAAAGAGTGTACAAGCAGCTTTGTCATGTCTGACGTAGGGTCTAGTGCCAAACACATTTCTATGAAGAACCCTTTAGCAGTAAGTTAAGCATATGGGGTCAGTTTCCCAAACAAGGATTAAGACTATACTAGGACTAAATTGCCGTTTCAATGGAGATTCACCATTGTAACTCAAAGATATTAAGATATTAAGGCTAAATCCTTGACTGGGAAACTGGGCAATGGTGTTTACTGTGTGATAAGGGCTTTTTTCATGACCTTGCTTAATTTACTCTAAAGTGCAAACGTAACAGCACCTCGACAAACTTAACCTAAGCCGATTTAACCTTTTACACCGAATTCACATACTGATAGCACTAAACAGTCTCTCAAGTCCAGTTATTTTTAATGACACCATTCAGGCAGAATGCAACTAGGGTCTCATGAATGTGTAATAAATCTGAAGGCCTGGCAATCATTTTACAAAATAACACTGACCAGTGTTGGTATGAGATGATTCTCGGGGACACTTCCAGTTATACGCATCACACACAGCAAAATAACAGTGACCAACGTTAGTATGAGATGATTCTCTGTGAAAACTTTCAGTTATACGAACATGAGCAAAGGAACACTGAGCGGTGTTGATGTGGGATAATTCTGGGTAACAGTGTTCATGTTTGAGAAACCACACCATCAAATGACACCTCACCTAACAATGTTGGGATGGGACAGCTTCTGAAGCAGGCTGATCTCCCGTACAATGCTGTCCTGGTCCACGTCGTTCTTGTAGATTTTCACCACCATCACCTTCTTGGAAGTGCCATGGATCACCTATGAGCACAGGGTCAGGTTGTGCCACGTCAAAAGAATGAATTGCAAATTGCAATATCAGTATTTTAATCGTTCAACCCATAAGAATTCTTTAACGTATCTCATAAAGACCCAACAGTACTACATATTCTTTTTCCTGTGAATAACAATAATAATAGCAATAGTAGCAATAATAATAATAACAACAATAATAATAATAATAAGCACTTTACAATAATAATTTAATAATAGTGCTTATTGAATTATTATTGTAAAGTGCTTAATAATAATAAATAATAATATTTACAACAATAATAAAACACTTTATAAAAGTAGTGTGAATACAGAATGCATTGCATTCAACTAAACCATCGGTCACAAAACCTCACAGACTCTCTTGATAGGTATCCAACCAGCATCCATCCAGTGAACCCTTTGGAGGATGGATGAATGAGTAGCTACAGACTGGACAGTGTTTGAAGCTGCCAGGACAGTGTGGATGTTGGGGATCTGCTGTGCATTTCAGTGGATATCTTGGTGTACGGAGGTGTAAGCTTTACCCAGGTCATGACGCACGGTGAGGGTTTTGCCTTTCCGGGTCGACGTGGGGACTCAGTGTCTGTGCCATGCTGGAGACATCTTTCCCAGAAGGGGAGGGACACTGTGTCCAGATCACCAGGGTCATGGCGCACCGATCCCATTGCCAGTGCGTCAGCCAACGGGAGCAGTCATGGTAGAAGCATGATTTCAGCTTCTCTTATCTTCATTATTTTACACAGTCATAATTAATCATTATACAGAAGCCATACCTAGAACCTGGTTCTGTAAGAGTTCAGCTGTGAAATTCTCCTAATTCGATTGGACTCTATCCTGAAACCTCTTGTCCGCAACTGAAGGCATGTGGCCACATGGCCTGCCATTTTCTTAAAGGTCCTCGTGGATTTTTATATATAAACATGTAGAGGTGGAAAGTTCAGGTTCAGAAAGTACAAATTCGGACCAGGATAGTGCTCAGGTGACCAGCCGAGTTCTCCGCGTTTCCAGATTTGTGTTTTCTGAACCTGAACTTCCCTGCTCTGTAAACACGCCAAAGGCACATAGCCTTCCCCTGCATGCTCCGTCTCCTCTTACACCGAAGGGAGATGCACATTTCACAGTGTCTCTGTGTACAGCCCTGAGCGCCATCAGTAATCTGACGGTTGGTAACTTTATACAGGCACTTGCTTGGGACTCCTTAATGACAGCTGTGTCTTGGATAGACTCACACTGTTAGCTTCGCAGCCGATTCTCATGGACCATTCAGTCCCGCTGAGAGCTGTTTGGTGTTCTGTCGCAAAGCCGTGTAGCTACTGGGGCCGTCCATCACACACATCGCATAGACGATGATGCCACGCTATGAAGAAGTAAAGCTCCCCTGGCGGTACGGGGGAGGCAAAAACACCGAAATGATCCCGGGGGGAGCTCTCGACCTGAACAGTCACCCAGGGCCCTTATGACAGAGCCGTCCACCTGGACTGTCACCCGGGGCCCTTATGACAGAGCCGTCCACCTGGACTGTCAC
>JAABNY020000039.1:1735932-1747342 GCA_015164015.2 Brevimyrus niger
CCCCCCTTTCGCCGGCCGGACCTGAGCCAGGGAAGAGGCCCAGGTTTCGGAGGGAGCAAGCAAGGAGTGGGCGGGGGGGGGGGGGGGTGAAAGTGGCGGGCTGTGGCGCGGACAGGCCAGTTACAGGTTCTGTGTCCTCCAGGGAGACACCTGACCTCTAGCCCACGGGTGATTAGTGGGAGCTGACAGGCCTGTGGACCCCCCCCCCCTCCCCGCCGCCAGAGCAGATGAGCCCCCGGTGAACGATCCCACGACTCTGATTAGGCACACGAGGGGCGGGAGCGGCCATGACAGATTCCCCGCGGGAACCAGGGGAGGGGGCGGTGGGTGCGACTCTAATGGGAGGAGTGATGGGGTGTGAGACTGCAGAGACACCCCCCCCCCCCCGCTCCCCCCATCCGCATCGCAGACTGTGGATTGAATCAACAAAACAAACCGGAAAATTTGTGATGAATCGCTACTAGGACTTAGTTCTGGATGGACGAGTGGCTTTCTCCCTTCGGATGTCTGGCTCCCCTCAGTCTGAAGCTGCAGAGGGAGGAGACTCGCCGAGATGGAGAGCTGCTCTTTGTAGCCGCACTCGCGACAGTAATGATAATGAAAGTGAAATAAAGACCCCCCCCCCTCCCCTCCCGCTAGCGAGACGCGGGACCACGGAGGTCTGCGCTGCGCCCTGAGGACGAGCGCGGTTCATTTACAGGAGTGCTGCCCTCACACTGAAGTTGGCACCGGGCGACGGGATGCGTCAGCGGGGCAGATACTCAAATACTGTGGAAAAGGAGAGGAACGGCGAAAAAGCCAGCGACCGCCCGTCCTCGGCGTGGGAAACAGGAATCCGCCTCCATTGGCCGTTTGCTTCCAGGCGACTCGGGTGAGGGTCTGGCTGTATCCAAAGAACCAAAATGCTAATTCCCGCCATTATTTTCTTCAAAAACGGACACTGTGGCTTTGTTTTATTTATTTATTTATTTTTTATTTTTATTTTTTTTTGTCCCGGACAGAGACAAAAGGCAGTTGGTGGCCCCAGTACCCAGTAGTGATGGGAACATCTTCCCCAGGGGGAGCCCAGTGGTGGATGTGTCGGGGCCCAACGGGGCCATACTGCCGGGGCCCAACGGGGCCATACTGCCGGGGCCAACGACGTGCAGAAGTTTGGCCGCCCTGACGATGCTGAGAGGGGAGCAATGAGCCTTTCATTATGTCTGGGACATAACAATTAAGGATAAATGCTTCAAGGTTCTGCCCAGGAGGAGGTCATGGCTGCATCCAGGCTTAATATGTCGATCCCCGCTGTCGCCCTCATGATTAAACGGGAATAAGGGTCGCATTGGCAAAGCTTAAAAAGCCAGCCATTAAGACGACACGTGAACAAACCTTTATAGCATAATTTCCTGACTAGACAGTTGGGTGGGTTGGTCATTGTTACCTGACTGTTGGTCGCCGTTATGCTAACAGCTGTTTCTCCAGTCCGTGTATTCTGTCGTCGCTTTGAAGTCCCCCCCCCCGTCATTTAAACAGCTGTGCGCTCGTAACGCTGGCGTGAGACTCATGCGCCTGGTGCTCATGTATGACAGCTGTGCTCTTCCTACCATTCCAGCCCTCGTCCTTCGGCTAAATTTTATTTTTACCCGTCTGAATTCCACTCTTTTGACTGGACTTACGCATGCCGGCATCGGACCCCATACAGGCCATCGACCACCACGCCCAGCAGGGCCATGGAATATTCTGGGAGCTGCTCACTTCACTTTCCATGTATGCCAAAGCAGACGTATCCAGTGTTAACCTTGTGGCAAGTCACGTCGAACAAGCAAAAATCACTATCCCGCTGCCGGTCAATCGTCGCTTTATTCTCTGTGCTGAGAATTACCCCCTGATCCAATGTAAACAAGGGCATTTTGATTTTTAAAAATAAAAAAAAATTGCACTCTATACACATTCCAAAAAGGGGGATTCATTACTGAAATTTAATGCAACTTGTCCAGTGTGGGACACAATATGATTATTGTTTTGTAGGACTCATGCATAAAAGAATATTGCGTTCTGCCAGATCCCCCCCTAAAGACCCTCGTTGTTCCCCAAAAGTTTAAAATTGAGTAAGGAAACCCGCAAAGACCCGGGACGCAAAGGGGGGCAGTCAAGGCTGTATAGTCAGACTTCACGCTTGCTGTTTTTATGGCTCATTTCAAAAGACCTTTGTGTAATAGTATTGAAATGAATTCCTTTGTTTTGGATTTTACTGATTAAACTATAGAAGGAGCTTTAGTCTGTGATGGATGGGCAAACAGCTCCTGATGGGTCATGCCCACAGCTTCCTGAGACGGACACGCAGCTCTCCGTGACTCCGGATTGCAAAGGCAATGATAGAATTCAGATGGATGGATGGATGGGTGGGTGGATGGGTGGATGGATGGATGGAAAAACGGGACTCATGACACGAGTGCTTCCCGGGCATGGAGGTAAGAAATATCGGCCCTCATAGCACACAGACACAGAGCTTTTCTGATATATTTCATAATTTAACTTGCTATTTCTCATTAATGGAGATATGGTCCAAACTCTGTGACACTATGGTTGAACCCAGGGTGGATTTATAATAAGAACGTTAGCCATCTGAGTATGGACCTAATCTAATGGTTTTGATTGTATTGTACTATTAAAAAACTGATGCTGTTAATCGTCTGAGAAGGTAGAGCACGGTGTCGTAAGTCAGGTTCCTATACTTGCCCTTTTTTTACCCACAATGCTCTGCTTGTGTCACTTCAGCTCAGTGCAGACATGATATACTGTAAGGTTTTAACTCTAAATTTAACTCTGAGACACTAAGACATGTCACAGCTGCTGAACGAGAGTCTTGTCCCCTCCGTACTGTGGACATCGAGTGTGTGGGATTTCAGAAGCGGCTGGTGTATTTTTAAGAAAATGCTGAACTTGTCACGTGTTCGCTCGGCGAGGAGAGAAGGCTCATTACCTCGGGGTCATGCACATGCTTTCAGCCGGCTGGCCAGTGGGGGCGCACCCCCGCCATAATTACGTCCGCCCAGTAGCTGCCAATAATTCGCTGCACAGATTGAACAGCGATTAAGTTTAAATGGCAAGATGGGGGAAGGGAGGGCTTTCGTTCCACGCGGTTGCTGCATTACTCACAAATTGTAGGGCAACTATGTGTATGTGATTTACATTTTGCATGGTTTCTGAGTGTAGTTTGGAGCCATTGGGCAAAACACCAGCACTGGTGGAGGGAGGCGGCCATCTTGGAGCTGACTGATGACCCAGGAAGGTCAAGTAGAGCTGTGGGAATATGTCATTAAATCTGACCTGTAAGTAGTAAAAATGACGTTAAAATGTTGCCCATTTTGCCATGGTGAAAATACAAAATGGTTGTCCCACAGTGAGCATAAGAATTTGCCATTGTATAAGGATTATTCTTTGTTTTCTTTGTGGGAGCCATGCTATTAAGCACACTAGTCACCTGCTAACGTGGTACCACATGTGCTGCTTCAAAAAACTCCATACACTGTACTTTACAGATACGAGGGACACGTTTAGCTTTGCATGCGATCCACCGATCCAGAAACAACGCTGAAGCCCTACATTGACTCCGAGAGACTATGGTGCTCCGAGGGGCAGGTAAAGTGGTGAGCATGACATGGGGCCCGGAGCGCGTAGTGTGAGCAGCTTCCGCCCGCAGGACAGCAGGCCGAACATCGCCTGTACCCAGGCTCTACCATGGGACTGGTATTTTTCAGTTCTGGCCCTTGAGTATAATTAGAAAGCGTCGAGTAATGCAGCAACGACGTGTGTGTTTGTGCTCATTAGCTGCGTTAGCGTGAGTGCTAGCAGGAGAGTTAGCACAGGGTCGGACTCTCGGCACTAAAGTGGGGGCCTTGCCTTCCAGAGGGTTTCTGCCCTCCTTTTCATTGCCACATGAAACAAGACCCCCGGTCATCCTGTGATCGATGGGCGTAGCTGTGATAAAGTGTGATTTACGCTGCGGAACAGAGCAGCGTTCCACGGTGTGGCTGATGGTTCATTTGTGCTGGTAGAGCGTGACAAAGCGGCATGATGGAGGTCGCAGGGCCAAGATGGGAGGGGGCCGCCATCACCTCCCAGATAAAGAAATTAATAATGGATCAAAACTCTGACAAATGGAGTTAATAATGGACCAGGGCCCTCAGACTGAGACTGAGGGGCTGCATTGTCGAGGTGATATCAGCGGGATGACGGACCGCTTCTCCGTTACCGGCGTCACGGAGTACAGGTACTTATGAGGACAGCGCTTTGGCAGACGGGCTGATCTGTGCGTAACGACCGCGTGCTGAAGGAAGCCCAGGACTGGCTCCTGCCCGCCACGAAAAGCTCCGTCCCGCTACAGTGGAAGCGAAGCTCCCTAGAAAAAAGGGGGCGGCGAAAAAAATGAGACGTCCAGAGCGAGAATGTGGCAAAGGTGGAGGGCCGCTTAGCCCCCCCCAGTCCTGGGCTGCTTTGCATTGATCCGGGCTCAGCCGGCAGAAGCGGTGGAAAGTAGGCGAGACCAGCCCTTAGGTGTGTGTTATATGACGGGCAGACGGAGAGGCACCTGCGGGCGTGGCGTGGTGGGCGGGGCAGTACCTCTGGCCACGCCTCCACGCTGGCCAATCGGCAACTGGTTATGGCCACACTTGGCTGCCTCTTTCCTGTGTGATGCTGGCCCCTTTCTGACGGGACGGAAGCTCGAGCCCAGCCACCTGGCGCCCATGCCGCACTGGTCCACCCACTGGGTGACATGGGTGGCTGCATAGAGCGCCATCTTCGGGGGGGACCTGAAGCTTGCGTAGCACCCTACATGGGCTTCAACTGAAACTGCACTCGGGTCCTGCTCCCCCGAGGACAGTGGCGTCCCCTGGCCCTCCCACCCAAGGGCGCCATAGAGGGGGGAAGTCAGGGTGATTCCAAGGGCCCCTGAGTGACAAGGACCCAGTAAAACGTGGGACATGATTGGATCGGTCAGGGTTGGACGGCCCAACATGAGGTGCTTTCATGGGTCCCAAAATCCCGAGCGACACCCCGGGGCATCCAGGCACTGAGGGGCTGGGAGGAAGCAGGCAAGATGGAAGGAAAGGCAATACAACCTGATCTTAAATAAAACAAGGCACCTGTCAGCTAATCCGAGTCTTTATTCAGATTCAACCGCACGTCCCGGTCTTAAACATGATACAAGAAAGATAGACTTACTTTGAGGAGCACTATAAAACACCCACCCCACCTAACCCCATTAAAGTCAGTCTGTAGTCAGAATGAGTTTCCCTTCATGTTACAGATAACTGAGGAAGCCATAATGGCTGGTCGTTTCACAGACACACTTAACTATGGACAGAGTACACCGAACAGCACCCACGTGGATTAGTTTGTTTTTTCTGTGTTCATTCACCAACTTTGAATAGGTCCGGAAAATAACCAGAAATGGTTAGTTTTGCCCTTAACTGCGTTTTTGCTTTGCTTCCTGCACAAATCTTTACCGGTAACAAAAATGTGTTTCATAGCAAGTTGTGAAAATATGCCGCAATAAACAAGGTTTGATGGACTGACTGATCAGTTAATCACCTTTTTAGTTATGTGAAATCCCAGATTCAAGTACAGGGTCCGGCCTCCGGTTTGCACACGGCCGCAGACGCAGGGAGTGGCTTTTTATCTTTTATCGTGCCGTGACTCGCGTCATGGAGGCAAGCAGCCATTAAATCATCTTTCTGGGCCTTTAAGACAGATTGGATTTCATGGTTATAAAAACCCTTCATTGGTCTTTAATGATGCCGGAGGACATGTGAGTTGTGAAAGGCGGGTTAAGTGCTAGATCCCGCCGCCGGCCCAGGCTGGTGGGGCCGCTCTTTATGTGCGGACCTTGCCGAAGGTCAGCGGGTCCGTACCGGAACGCTGCTGGCGGAGGCCGGGATTTAAGGCCCATGAGGAAGGTCATAAAACTTGAGAGGAAGCTAGGAAGAAACTCCATGTTTATTTATGGCTTCCAGTCACCAGAGAGGCAAACTCATCACTTTCCTGGTGATTCTGACCAGGATAAGCGGGTAGAAGACGGATGGATGAAGGGATGGATGGATGGTGTGGCTGTGAAAGTGGATGTGTGAACAGAAAGGACAGAAGATTGCGTAAGGAGGAATGTGGGTTGGGGGGGCGCTTTCAGCCCCTGAGCTCTTCATTTAGACGAGGGGGTCATTGACCTCCCCCCGGCTTCAGGTTGTGGCCCTTCCCAGTCCCTCCAGCCACTGGCACCTGTTCCTGCACCCCCGGTCCCTGGCAGGTAGACGCGGCCCATCGCGCCTCCGGGGTGTCAGTGCACGCTGGCTCTGATCCCACAGAAGGAGGCTTCCAATTAGACGCGCGCCCGTGGGAAAAGTGGGGCAGGAGGAGACAGCAAGCTGGAAATGGCGAACCAGCGGTGCCCTGAGGGTCAGCAAAGAGCCGTCTCGGTGAGGCTCGCTGTCCGGCCCTCCATGCCTGATGTGATTTGGTTCTGATGAAGTCGACAAGCTGGGCCGCATCCTACCAGAGGTATTTCCGCAGAAGGAAAGTGGTTTCCTTCCATGCGATGTGCCACGACTTACCAAAAAAGGTGCAACGCGGCCTTTTACGAGACGCTTGCTGTTTTCATTAGACACCTTTTTGCTGTGATTTCATCCCTAACCCAACGCTTCCAAACGGCACTGCTGGACAAATGGACGCCCCCACAACCAAAGAGGTGAAAAGGGTTCAAGAGACGATATGTGTTTCCCGACAGAAATAACAATTTGGCTCACTGGCTGTGTGACTAAAGAATCGAATTGTCCCCCCCATCCCAGAGGGAGTCGAGCCCCTTAAATTGCTTTTGTCTTTCCATGGGAATGTGAGGAATTGCACCTTCAGTTCCTGGAGGCTCAGCGAATACCACCGCTGTCGGGGCTCCTCTCTGGGTGTCCCCCCGGGCGGGGGGGGGGGGTCTTGTGTGTCGAGTGGAATTCCTCTGTCCTTTGTACTAATTCCAGCCTCTCAGACCAAGTGTAATTGGAATGGCTGGGAGCGATGGGAGAACTCCAGGCTGCAGGATGGCGCGGGCGTGTAAACAGGGGCCTCGCGACATATAGTGTCATCTGTTCACTTAAGAGAGGAAACTGCACCTCCTATGAAGATATAAAATCAAGCGTACGGACCTCCATTTCCCTCCACATCTGCCAAGCCCACTGCGGGCGGCAGAAGCACTCTGTGGCATACATATGGTTCAAAGGAATGATGTGTCCGTGGTTTGAAAGGCACAGATGAAAAATTAGCGTAACGGGATAACAGAGCAGGGTCACCCGAGGCCGCCCCCCCCCTCCGCTTATTAACTCCGGACGTCTGATACAGACACTCCGCTTTTCAGAGCGGCAACCAGAAATAGCGCAATTCCCTCCTCTTCTTCTGGGCAATGAAGAGAAGATGATTCCTGTACGGAAAACGAAAAGAGGCCTTTGGCCCTGGTTCCGGGACATCTGTTTCACCCGCTCAGCAATGAAGGCTCTCAGTGTGCAGTCGCCGAGTCCAAACGGGGAGCGCAGCGGAGTCACATATTTGTAGGGGCTGAACAGCCTTGGGCTCAGCCGGCCAGGGCAGTCAGGTCCTCCCGTTTTAAACCCCTCCCCATGGTCCGAGAGCTCGACCGGTTACGGCGGCATTCCAGTGCGGGGGGGGCAAAGGGGTGAGCTGACCGAAATGTCCAGTCAGCATCTAACACATGTGCTGGTCTTTCCAACCAAACCCCCCCCCCTCTACCATGGGGAGATTCTTGGGGACTCCCTCTGGCTCTTTCTGTGAGGGGGATGGGGGGGGGGGGGGTAACAAGGCTCCCAGGATACGACGGGAAGACATTTTCCAGAATGTTCTTCAGAAAACCTGGGTCTTTCCAGTTTTTTTTTTTTTTTTTGTTCCTTTACTCATTGTCAGATGTGTGAACGGTGACTAGGTGGACCCCCCCTCCCCCCCCAGGAGAATTCTGGGATTTATATTGTCATAAAACCAGCAACTATGACGGTCATAAAACTGCTCAAGTGGTAAAGGTCAAAAGATGGTTCCTGATTGAAATGTTGTGTCCAGCTGGCAGTTGAAGACCTTCCTGGTCACTTATTACATTATTATCTACATGTGTTTCATTCAGCGAACACTCGTCCGCATAAGCGAGATAAAGGGCACCTTACAGACACGTGGCTGTCCGGGAGTCGAATCGGCACGAGTGCGGCTCGGCTAGGCTTCTAAGAACAGGAGCTACACGACATCTTCTGGTCGAAGTCATGCCCCAGTAACGGAACTAGCCAAAGCATCATAATAGCAAGAGTAAGAGCAATCGGGGAGCGCAGAGCGATTCCGGCGGAGTAGCGGTGATCCTAGAACAGACAAGGTAAGCTGGCTTCTTACCACGACCCGTCGGTTAACTGGAGTATACTAACCGGATGCGGTTCAGCTCCGTAAATAGGCTCAACGGTGTGACGGTGACAGAAGTGTGTCAGCTCCGTCCTTTACGCGGCAATCCATGAGCCAAATGTCGATTATCTCTCCGCAATGTGTAAGAATGAGTAACCCAGATATGACATTTCATACCTACAAGAAAACCACTGAACATCGTCGAATGAGTCTCCTGCCAAGCAAGACCTCGGCCGGTAATGACAATGGACCCGTTCCTCTGCCTAATCAGGCTTATCTCCTGCCCAAACGAGTTCAGTAACTGGGTATTGGAGCTGAGATCTTTGTCCGTCTAACGGCACCTGGACCAGCCGATAAATCACCTGTTCGGTGCGGAGGCGTTCGGGGAGGGGCCGTGGTCTAATGGTGTGCCGGGAGCTTGACAGCTCTTCCCAGTGAATGGCACTTCCTGCCTCAGCGCTCCTAAGCTGGGGGGAGCGGGGGGGGGGGCACCTTTAACACGGCTCAGACAATGCAAGGACAGAGAAGCACAGGAGGAGGTCGGTTCGAGACAAGCGCTCCGAGTGGACCGTGAATCCCTCCCCTAGTAAAGACAGCTGTCCAAATAAAGATGCCCCCCCCCCCCATTCCTCACGCGTCTTTCCGCGGCATCATAAAGGGTGGGCACGCAAACACATGCACATACGGTCGGCGTGGCAACAAAGGGCAGCCGCTGCCGAACACAAACACCCACTGAACAGCATGCAGAGCGGGCCCCCACCTCAACACCGCTCACCTGCCCTGCACCCTTCGATCACGTGACCTCGAGGGTAACTGACACATATGGTATGCAAATCCAATTTAAATGTACCTGATTTAAATCAGAAATCACCCCCCCCCCCCAGGCAAGTGCTAATCTTACCTTCAGTGGCCTCTGATTTGCAAGCATCATACTCACAATCATGCTCACAATCATGCTCACAATCATGCTCACAATCACATTCATAATCTTATTGTGAGCATTTATTTTTGGCTAAGTTATTTCAGACTGGAAAAGATCCATCCACTCATCCAGCTTCTAACAGCTTATCTCGTTCCGGGTCGCAGGGGCGAATAAATGAAACCATCGTCATTATTTCAGGTTCACCGATATGCAGCAATGCCCCCCCCCCCCCCTTCTTCACACACTGGGGTCCCGTCCTGACCTAACACCCCAATACCTCCAGTGTCACCCCTCGGATTCCTGCTTGCTATCCCCAGCCACACACGCACTGCGCCTCGCACCCGGACCCTCACATGTGCGCAGCTGATGCAGGGTGGCGGTGCCCTAACGCGGACCAGCTGGCCGAGGCAGACACCCCCTCAAGGGGCTTCGACGAGGAGTCAAACGCTCCTCACCGGGCTCCCCAAGTCCCCCCAGTTACCCAGTAGCTGGTTCACCCCCCCCAGTATGTTCCTCTTCCATTAAAAAAACACACGCAGACTCAAACCCCAGATGTCTGGCAGAAACATGCTCAAAATATTAACAACTTCCCCCATAAAGGCTTAATGGGTCGATGCAGCCGGTGGGGCTGCTGGGATCCGCTCCCCCCCACTCAGGGATCACCAAGTTGGCAAGACAAAGGGGCTCGTTTCCGCAGCGGACGTGTGTGCGGGAAGCGCGGCTCGCTGCACCCGGCCGCGTCTCCAGCACGGGTCCGGACCGCTTCCGGGGACCCACCAGTGGATCTTAAACAGACTACCAGGGCGAGTGTCAGCCTGCTGTTGGGCTAAACCCAGCCACATGAAATGTCAGCATAGACCTGACATATACACAAAACTCCGTGAAATTTCAGCATGGACCTGACATTTACACAAAACCACATGAAATTTCAGAATAGACCACCATTTACACGAAACCACGTGAAATTTCAGCATAGACCGCCATTTACACGAAACCACGTGAAATTTCAGCATAGACCACCATTTACACAAAACCACGTGAAATTTCGGAATAGACCGCCGTTTACACAAAACCACGTGAAATTTCAGCATAGACCAGACACATAAACCATGTGAAATGTTTGCGTAGACCATCATATACACAGAACCACATGAAGTTTCAGCCTTGACCTGGCATATATATAAAACCACATGAAATTTCAGCATAGACCACCATATACACAAAACCACTTGGGAAATATATACAAAGAGAGACATGCAATATTAAATAGAGAGATATATCATGATGTTGGCATGAAAATGTAAAGCAAACCTTTTCCTTTCACACGATGTATCTTAGAGGAGTAACTTCCCTCTGTGCCCAAATGCGACAAAACCTCAAACAGGTGAAGCAGCAGACACTAACCTCTTCACGAACTGCTAGCACTCTCTCTGCTGAACGATCCCCCAATTCTGGCGTGGCGGGATGGCTCCGCTTGGTCTCTCCAGGGAGTCTGTCGCCGTCGCTCTTCCTCGGGGATGATGACAGATCCTGTGACCGGTCCCGTCCGCCCGCTCTGTAGGCTGCCTAGACCATCCACCTAGCAGGGCACACTGATGCTGGGTCTGAAGAACGGGAGGCAGAGCCAGAGAGCGAGTGAGCGGGCGAGAGAGAGAGAGAGAGAGAGAGAGCGAGGGATCGAGAGCGCCACTCAAAGAGGGAGCGGGAAGGAGAGCTCCCCTTCTCTTAAACAGTTGAAAGCCTGTGGTCAGAACTCCCCCACACACCCACATACATACAGCTCTACCTAGAGCTCTTAAATAGCACCCCCCCCCCCCCCCCAACAGAACTGAAAGGGGATGCCTCTCAGTTGAGTGGGTGGGGGGGGGGGGCACGAGCCCAAACAGAGGAGAGGCACTTGAGTCCTGGGGACAATGGGAGAGGGACACCCATCAATGGCTTGGGGGGGTTCACAGACGCTTAAGGCCCCATGATGGCAGGGTGGGAAAATCCGACTGATGTCCCCCCCCCCCACCCCCAACCCCAGCACCTTCTTCAATATCGTCAGCGAGGGGGAATCATTATCACCAG
>JAABNY020000039.1:1773080-1796901 GCA_015164015.2 Brevimyrus niger
TTAAAGGTAGAGAAATAGGTAGAGAAATAATTCCATCTGCTCAGTTTTTTTGCTCCACTACTTCTATCTCTTTCCAAATTAGCCCTAGTGTTTGTGGACAAAAAATCAGCAGGTCTGTCAGCCCTGCCCCTTAGTTTGTGGTTGAAGGAAAAGGTTCTGGAACTGCTTCTGAGGAACTACAATTAGGCGCAGGGAACACGGCAGAAATTCCAGGTTTTGGAAAAAAAATGTCTTGGGGTGGGAACATGCATGGCGCTGCTTTGGACATACCAAGCCACTTACAAAGACGAGCAGTAGAGGTGCATCACATGACCTGGCCACCTGAACTAAACACAGCAGAAATAGTTTTGGAGGAGTTTGACCAGAAAGTGAAGAAAAAGCGGCCAATGGGTGCTCAGCATTTATGGGACCTCCTTCTGGACAGCTGGAATAGCATCCCAGGAGGTCACCTCATGAAAATGGCTTAGAGGAGAATGCAGGGTCAGCCAGTCCCTAGAGCAACTGGGGTTAAGGACCTTGCTGAAGGGCCTAATGCTGGAATCACTCTGCCGACCACAGGATTTGAACTAGCCACCTTCTGAATCCCAACCCATAAAGCTGTCCTCCCCACCAACAAATTATTATTTTTTGAATACTTGTATTTTTAAAATACTTTTTAATATATGCATAACTCACAATATATTATTTTATAGTTTTGAGGTCTTTATAATTGTCACACCCAGCTCATCCTCGTGTTTGCCACGCCCCCTCATTAACCATGTGTACTGGCCTGATTGTGATTACCTGTTTACTCTTATTTCGGCCTGTCTTGTGTATTTCAGTCTGTGTTCAAGTCTGTTTCCCCAGGTCTGTCATTGATGTTGTTGATCATGCTCTACGCTGCCCTGTGGTTTTGGAGGAACAAACTCCTATTCCTGAACTCCCCGGCTTTGCTATCT
The DNA here is from genome assembly GCA_015164015.2 of Brevimyrus niger. Classification (NCBI taxonomy): domain Eukaryota; kingdom Metazoa; phylum Chordata; class Actinopteri; order Osteoglossiformes; family Mormyridae; genus Brevimyrus; species Brevimyrus niger. The sequence continues at coordinate 1,774,019 of JAABNY020000039.1, forward strand.
TCCTGCTCGCTGAGGAATCATAACAATAATTATTGTAAATGCAGAGAAGAGTACAAATAAACCTTCCTATGAGTGAGTGTATCTAAACTTTTGACTGCTTCTGTACCTTATTGTGTAGAATAGTGTCAGAAGAAAGTGCCGGAATTACACACAGCTGTCTTCATGATTCCAGACCTTGTCATTATTACTGCTATATTGCAGAAATAGGTGTATATTTTAACAATCAAATGTCCGTAAAACTATCGCCAAAGACCAAGGCTTCTGTTAAACTGTAGGATGTCTTCCTTGGTTCCAAGCCCAATTGACAATTTCCCAGAAACAATACACTGAAGCCTGGGTTTTCAACCGCAACCATCTAATAGAAATTCTCCCTTGGTGGTTTTGAAGGATAAAAACATGATGGACAATGGGAGCAATTGTGCAAAGTTTGGTTTGCATTGCCATACATGTTTAACAATGGAATTCTGGGGCATCGGGAAGAAAATTGAACTTTTTTTCTCCCCCCCCCCCCCGAGTGTAACATCAATCTGATTTGACTTGATGTACGACACCCAGGAGGTAGTTCAAGTGCTCAGAACGGATTTTTCAGACAAAGATAGATTGGGTTTTGCAGGGGTGATGCAGCTGTAGTCTTTGAGCAAAACTCAACTCGTATATCGATCACAAAGTACAAGGTAATGAACGCATAAAAACCCAGGGAGGGTCTTCAGAGCAGAAACATCACGAAAACTAGCTAATGGATTCATGGACATATTAATGCAAGTCTCCACTGTTACTGAAATGGATGCATTTTGATTCATTTGCATGGAAGCTGAAACAAAAGAGCGATGACCTTCATTGTCTCCAACAAATGGTCAGCCGAACGTCAACAAAATTTAAAAGCATGAAAGACTAACGTTTAAACCCTGGTAAATATTGCCCAATGACAATGACGTCGACCTTCCATCCCGTGATGACGATCTGAATCCCGGTCCATTGAATTAACTCATTCCTTATTACAGGAGGAATTCAAATGTTGAAGAACTGCGGAAGCATGCGCCTTAAAGTTGACACGAGTCAAAGGAAATTGACAGGGATGTGCTTTCCATCAGAAATCTCTCTCCCCCTCAGATCGGTTCCTCCCAGTATACGCACGTTCAGGTTCTTCTCCGGCACACCCTCAGCTAATGTGCAGATAAAGACCTCCGCTCTTAAAGGACGGGAAATATTAGAAGTCTTTTAAAGAGCAGCCAGCCCTTAGGCAGCCCTGTGGAAAGGAAGGCTGAAGTGATCGTGAAATATCAGCACACATGCCAGCCTAAGAGCAGCATTCCGTTTTTTATGATGTTGTTCAGACAAGGCAAATGCCGCTTCACTGCTGCTTAATGACTCCTCCCCTCCTGGAAGTGCTTCCCTAAATGTAGCTAATAATTATCAATTAATGATTCTTTCAGCAATTTTTCGTTGTCTTCGATGAAAACAATGTATGTCCTGACTAACCCTTTCGTACGGCCTGGCCCATGCAGGATCTTCCCACGCTTATAAGATCTGGGGAGACCGACAGCAAAGTTGAAGCCAAAGGTCTTTGTTTATGTGCAGCCAAAACTTCTATAACTTGCAATGAAATTCATGGTCTGGAAGGTTCGCCGACTGTGGTATATAAGATTAGAGAAATTATTATCTAAAATATACAGAATATATATAATGTATAATAATTGTAAACGTGTATCGAAAAAGATACACAAGACAACACAATCACAGGATGTAGTGTGTTAGTAGGTATAAGTAGGTAGGTAGGCGAGTGTGCAAGATGTGAGATAAGGGTGAAAAAGGAGATAATCGAAGAGAGAGAGAGTGCTGGTGTGTGTGTAGATGCAGCAGTGGATCGTCTATCATGTGCCGTTATTAGCAATCTTAGTGCTTTTGGATAAAAGCCTCTCCTGAGGAATTCAGTCTGGGCTTAATCGAGGCTGCAGAAGCATCTTCTTGACCTCAGCAGCCCGAGCAGTTTATGTGTGGCTCGGGTGGAGTCACTGGTGATCCTGAGGGCTCGGCGAACAGCTGCAGGGCTTCAGGTTGCTGTGCGTTACAGTACCTGCACCAGGCTGCGGTGCCTCCCATCAGCACGACCTGCATTACCTCAGAGGAGCGGCGTTTTTAAATGAAGGGACAGACCTTGAGCCTCCGGAATCGCTTATGGTGGTAGAAGCACCGTCTAGGAGAGCTCCAGGTGAGGTCCTCAGTGATGTGACACCAGGGTATTTAAAAGACCTCAGCCTCCCCACTGGGGATCCACTGATCTGAAGCGGGATGTAGCTCCTTTGTTGTCTCCTAAAGTCTATCGTCATCTCCTGGGTCTCCTCGTTGACATTCAGGCAGTGGTGAGTCCAACTCAGCAGGCTTTCCACCTACATCCCTCATGCGGGCCTAAAATACCCAGACATTTGCCTTGTGACAATATTGACTGAACGGATCCAGCTTAACTGCAGGTGCTTCTGGACTGGTTATCAGTGTAAATGCCCTCAGTGTCCTACCTCCAGCCACTCGAGGGCTCGGGCATAACCTCAAGCCTTCATGATGGTCTCTATGGTCGAGCTGGTGTTTCTACACATATAGGGATATTATTGATCCAAGAACAGCCATTACCTAATTGGCTTCTCCCAAACAAGCCTCAGATGCTTTAAGGGTCTTCATTGCTTTTGGATGAGCATATCGCGAGGGCCGCGGCAAACCTACAGGGAAGACAGGCTTTTATTTAATACCCTGCTCTGTTACTAAGCCTTCGCATGTGCTTCTTCACTTTGGTTCCACACAGCATTGGTTTTGTTGCCACGCTCAGCAACTTTCCCGCAGAGAACCACGGCTGCCCATCAAAACACTGTGCCCCGCTGAAAGCAGTCAGCGTTTTTGTGCCTCCGGCGAGAAAGCTGAGGTTAGTTAGCAAGAGATGGAAACTTCACCAGCAAGGCCGAAGGCCCCTAACATGTGGTCCTGGAGACACGTTCTGCCAAACCAACTACAAAAGACTTCTCAGTGAGCCGCCGCAGCACGTGGAGACACACGTGGGATCAGCAGAGGCCACACACTGGGCACGCCTCCGTTAAGATGGTACTTAGATAAATGTAAGAGTCCTATGTGCTGCTCCACGGCCATTCGGCAGAATCTATCTATGCAGGTTAGGGCCACCAAGCTTGGAGCTGAAAGAACTTCCGCAAGTTCAAAGTATATAATGGGCCTCTTATTGTAAACCTACCTTCAAATAGCTCCTGAAGGTAGCTTCATCATGAGTACATGAGTACTACTCAGTGCTTACTGCTTAAAAGCTTTAATTGGCCTTCATAAACAAAGTCTGCGGTAGAACACTTCAACCCAGGCTGTCCATCCATCAAACCAGGTCTTCTGCCCACGGGGACTAATCATCCAAAAACTCCTGGAAACATGGAACCAGAGGGCCACCGACTGGAGGGAAGGCTCTAAGATGGAGTAAAGCAAAAGGCAGACTGGAGAACCCAGACCAGCAACTAAAGAACTTTAAAGGGGATTAGAACTCAAAAGCCAGGATGCACACATAGAAGAGCTGAAAGTCAGCAGACCAGCAGCCCGGCAGCCTCGACGCTGGCCAATCCCCAAGCCACCATAACTACTAAGCCAGCCAATCCACCAAACTGGCCAAAACCACCAAGTCGGCTAAAACCACCAAGCCATCAAAACCAGCAAGCCAGGCAAACCACCAACTCAGCCAAACCCCTAAGTCATCAAAGCCAGCAAGCCAGCCAAACCGCAAAACTAGCCAATACCATCATGCCAGTCAAAACCACCAGGTCGGCCAAACCATCAAGCTAGCCAAACCACCAAGTTGACCAAAACCACCAAGCCAGCAAAATCACCAGCCAGTAATACCGCCAAGTCAGATAAAATCCCCAAGGCGGGCAAATTCCCAAGCCACCAAAACCTCTAAGCCAGCCAAACCCCCAAACTACCAAAACCACGAAGCTGTCCAAAACCACAAGCCAGTCAAACCGCCAAATCAGCTAATGCACCAAACCGGCCAAAACCACAAAGTCAACCAGAACCACCAAGCCAGCCAAACCCCCAAGCTACCAAAACCACACAGCTGTCCAAAACCACCAAGCGACCAAACCACAAGCCAGCCAAACCACCAACCCACCATAACCACCAAGCTAGCCAAACCACCAGGTCGGCCAAACCACAAGCCAATTAAACCACCAAGCCACCATAACCACCAAGCCGGCCAAAACCACCAAGCTGATCAAACCACCAGGTCGGCCAAAACCACAAAGTCGACCAAAACCAGCAATCCAGTAATACCGCCAAGACAAAATCCCTAAGGCGGGCAAATTCCCAAGCCACCATAACCACCGAAATGGAAATAGTAGAAAACAGAAAATACAGTCTACACACATGTATAGAAATTTCCTTGAATAAATTGTACTTTGATGTTGACATGGTTAATTAGCAAATGCTGGCTGCATTAAGACAGAGCATTACATGCTCATCAGTGATATGTCTGATATACCATACATATGAAAATACAGGCAGCTCTTCACTCACATAAAACCAACTTAAATACATCTAAGCTACATATCGTGGATTCCATTGACTCCAGCCATGACGCCGCACCAAAAAAATGCAGTTTGGTTAAAGCTCTGTTATTCGTAGTCCTTAACAAGACTGTGAATTACACCAATCACCACAATACCTGCTCATACAACAACATACAAAGACAAGTATATCCATAACTCTCTCTTAACTGGAGAAACAGGGGAAGGGTCAGTGTACGAACAATGGGAACTACACATGGTGGGTAACTTATACAAGTCAAACACACGGGGATGAAGCTTAACCTTAAGCAGGACACTAGTACAGAACACAATGCATGGAACCTGGAACATTAACTACATGCATGACACAGACAGCTGCTATCTTCAGTACGACAGAGCGGCATGCTGGGACACGTGCACACGGGCCAGACGGCGCTTGGCTCACCGACACCACAATAATTTATGGAAGCAGAAAAAGGTAACATTTGCATTTAAGTAAATTTACACTATATTTTTTTTCAGGTATTTAATATCTGTTCTTTAGTATGTATAGCTAGTATATTTTTGGTTTGTATGTTTTTTTGCTATAAGGTGGGGTAAATACAACATTATGTAAAATTTTACTTACACGGGGGCTTGAGGAATGGATTATTCACATCTGTCGAGTACTGCCTGTATTCAACGATAAATAAATAAACCACAAAATGATTTACCAGAGGCTCACACTATTCACTGAGTCATCGGTTACAAAAACACCACGATGAGTTAATTCAGTACTGGATGGAAATGAATGGACGATGAACTCAGAAACCTGGAAAAATGTATTAGGTACGAATCTACATGAGTCAAACACATACTCAGCTACTGCCGGGGGTGAGTCAGGGAGCCTGATGGAAGCTTGGTCCCCCCACAATTGCGCTCGTCTCTTGGCAGACACATCATCAGGGTTTTGATCTCAGCAACTTACAACATCTATTCATGTGTTATATAGAGAGACCAAAACAGACTCCTCTTGTAGGGGATGGTCCTTTTCTTTTTGGACTTTCTAAGTTTTCTGTGGGTATAAAGCCCCACCGTTATGGCAGCAGCGTACGGTCTATGTGTCTGGACCGATGTGAGAGAAACCTCTGGAAATGTCAGCCCCGTATATCAGATGTGACATAATAGGCTGAGTTTGTGAGAGCAGAGTAGCCGAATGTCACGCGTCGGGCGTGAGTCTCAGGTTTTCAGATTCTCGTGTTCACACGGGAAAGCTAATGGGCAAATCTAAATCATTGCATTATAAACCTAAAATTAGGTCATTTGCAAAGTCTACAGACTACTTACAAAGTAATACAATTGTTACATACATGTATGTGCGCATGCTTGTCTCAAACTGAAAAAATCTAGCGTTGGCCCCCGCAAAGAGGGGAGACGGCACTAGCTGACAGAATCTCATCTGGGGAGGGGACTTATTTGTGGTCTCCACCACAATACAAACTGCAGAACAGGATCATTGTGGGCCTGAAGGACATGTGTGCATTACTATCTGCATGGAAAAGCAATTTCACCTTTTGAAGTGCGGAAGCTTCCAGAACAGCTTACCTCAGAGTAATCCAGGATTGCGTTTGCGTGTTATATCTTTCCTCGATGTGCAAATGATGGACTGTATTTCTGCCTCTGTTGGGTTATCTTGCCGAAATGAAGACTCCATTCGGGGAACTACCTCAATATCTGTAATGAAGTGAAAGGAAGGTTTATTTGCTATTTGTACACGTGCAGTACCAGTGAAATGTTTGGACATGGTTACCCATAGAAAGCTTTATGTGTACTGTTATCTACACCTTAGAATAATAACATCAAAACTACGACGCGACATCTATGGAATCATGCACCTACCAAAAAAAAATTAAACCACCAATGAATTTGTGGGGGGACAACGCTGTGGGTTTGGACTCCAGAGACAGACTGGCCCTGCTGTCTCCTCTATGGCAGGTTCCTGAGGTGGCCTCTGGGGAGGCTTTTCCAGTTGGCCCGATGGAGGTCCCACATATGTTGAGTACCCATTGGCCACTTTTCTTTCAGACTCTGGTCAAGCTGGATGAGATGAGACTCTATCACCCTCCTTTGCAGGCGGCTTGGCGTCTTCAAACGTCTGGCAGGTACCGTACACTGCGGTGTTTCACATTTATCCCATCTCTCCTTTTTATGATGCACAGTTAGAACTGAAAACTCAGTTTGTGGTCTGAGTGCAGCCATTTGTGGGGGGGCTCAAGGGCCTTATTTTAGGGCCCAATAGAAATTTAGCTACTCTATCAGGCAAGGGATTAGACTTGGGAACTTTCCAATCGCAGGCACAGGGTCCTAACCCGCTCAGCCTCACATTTGGTCAGTGAGTGCCTATATAGTCATATAGTGTTAGCTGACCCAGGATCCTACAAGTCTGCCCTGCACAATGCTAATTAGGAGTAACAGCTTTTGGGAATGCTCACCATCCCCACGGTGACACTGCGCATCCCATAATTACGCTGACCCCGCACCCAGACGCGAATGGGAACCCCATCGGAGAAAGGGCCTCTCCATTGAGGGGCCAGCGGAGTGCAACCCGGAGCGGTGAATGAGCATGGGGGGGGGGGCTCTCTGCTTGGATTTCCGCAGTCCTGTTCCACCCCCAGCCTGTCAGGTTCTGCACAAAGAGCTCAGTGTCTGAGTCAGAAGGTGAGAAAAGAGAGAGAGAGCTGACAGAGACCCCCCCCACACACACACACAGCCACCTCTCCCAGCAGAGATTAATTAACGCCATTGAGCAGTCAGCCTCACCACTGTCAGGTCCACCTTTCACTCGGCCGCCGGGCCGCGAGGCTGAGCTCCAGTCGGCTGGTATCGCCGTGGCTTTACATTCCCAGGATTCAGTTCCCACCCCGGATCAGTATCATACACGTGTAACTCCGTGTGTGTGTGGACCCCCGGGACCCTGACCGTGACAGCATGCTATTCAGGCGCGATAATATAAGCAACACTGCGAGAGACGGCAAAATATACAATAAAAAAATGAGGCGTTGCAATGAGATTCCTGCAGATGTCAAAAATCTCGACGTGTCTGACAAGGCAATATGGACGCACGCGGCGGCCATGATCTCTATCCCTGTGGGAAACGTGAGCCTGGAGGAGGGAGCGATATGCTGGCGGACTGTCCGCCACGGCCGCCGGCTTTGGCCCTGCGCGGAACGGGCTGTAGGTGCATGGAGGCTCTATGGGGGACCAGCACAGAATCCAGGTGGAATCTCAGGAGAGAAGGTACTGTCGTACCTTGTTAATAGACAAGCGTAGTCATCTGAAGACATTAAATGCTCTCGTGGGAAGAGGCACATCCTGCTGAAGCACATCTGCTCCTCAGATTCCCTCTCCATCTTCAAAGAAGCACTTCAAGGCCCATCTGTACTAGGAACAGCTCAACTAGTCTGACACCACTGCATGCTCACCGAATGCTCTGTTACTGTTAATGTTAATGTTCAGTAAATAGTTGTCTTATTACGTTCCTTCTTTGTTATAGGATTTCGTGCTGCTCCTGCTCCAGTAACGCTTACACTTGTAGCTGAGCATTCAGTGGAAGCTCAGCCTAGCTCTACTTATAACCTGTACGTAAGCTGCATTATCTGACTGACAGCTTTATATTCGTAATGAGCTAATTCACCTTGAACAGAAACATCTGCTAAATAAAAATGATTGTAAGTGGACAAGTAGAAGTACCAACAGCTGGCATAGATGTTAAGTTTTGAAATTCAAGCAAAAGCTCTGTATTTGTGCATAAGTGAAGCACTTAAGCTGGACCTAAAGCAAATTACCGAGCCTGTCTCCGAGCAGCTTGGGTAAAGCACTGGATTCCAGCACTAGATTGGACCGCAGCAGCAGAACTGTGAGCCGGCTGCTGACGCTGCATTTCCCGGAGCTGCGGTCATTTGGTGCCACGCCACAAAAGTCAAGTGTTTCCGTCTGGGCCGTCAGTCACGTGGACCATTTACTACCATCGTCATGACCAGCGGAGAGGTAGATCCAGACCTTGGGAGGAACCTAACTACTGTTTTGGCTGTTAACTCCCAGACAACCCTATGAATCAAGAAAAGAGAGTTTTTTTGTTTTTTTTTTTTGCTTTTCTTAAACAAACTTTAATTTGAAAGATGGACAAGAAGGATAAGAATGCCCATCTATCCATCCATTCTCTGCCACTTATCTAGGGTCATGTTGTGGGGGCAACAGTCTAAACCGGGATGCCCAGGTCTGCCTCTCACCAGCTACCTTCTCCAGCTCCTCCAGGGGAATACCAAAGTGTTTCCAGGCCAGCCGAGAGACATAATCTCTCCAGCGTGTCCTTGGTCTGCCCCAGTCCCTCCTCCGTGTTGGAAATGCCCGAAGCCTCCAGGAGGCATCCTAGATAAATGCCCAAACCATCTCAAATGGCTCCTTTTTATGTGGAAGAGCAGTGACTCCACTTTGAGCCTCTCCCGATTGTCTATGATCCTCAGCTTGTCTCTAAGGCTGAGCCCAGCCACCCCACAGCGGAAGCTCATATTTGCTGCTTGTGTCTTTCGGTCACTACCCAGAGAACTTGACCATAGTTGAGTGTAGGAATGTTGATCGACCAGTAAATTAAGAGCTTTGCCTTCTGGCTCAACTCCCTCCTCACCAAAACAGAATGGTACATCGTCCGCATAACTGCCGGCGCTGCACTGATCCGTCTGTTGACCTCCCCCCTCCCTTTTTCCGTCACCCACAAACAAGACCCCAATATATTTGAACTCCTCTGCTTCCGGCAGTAACTCATCCCCCTTCAGGAAGGGCAATCCACCCTTGTCTGGCAAAGAACCATGGCCTCAGACTTGAGGCGTCGATCCTTATCCCAGCCGCCTCATACTCAGCTGCAAACCACCCCAGTTCCAGCTGCAGGCCGCAGCCCGATGATGACAACACGACCACATCATCTGCAAAGAGCAAAGACGCAATCCTGAGGCCCCCGAACCAGACCCCCTTGGCCCCTTGGTTACGCCTAGAAATTCTGTGTATAAAAGTTGAGAACAGAATTTCCTTGTTTTCCATGTTAAACACAGAGAGAAACAGAAGTAGTGATAAATGGTCCCAAGGCTAAGGCCCAGGTTTCACCTCCTCAACATTGGTAGCCTTCCTACACAACCTAACATGGAGGTCAGAAATCTGGGTCTTCAAGTTGATTCTGATTTTTGTGTCGATGCTCACATAAGAAGTATTACTAGAACTTCTAGGGAGTTTTTCCTTGCCACTGTCGCTTCTGCCTTACTCACTGGGGGCTTTGGGCAGGGATGCTGTAAAGCACTTCGAGATAATATAATGCGAACCAAACTCTCTCTGTTGGCCTGCAGCAACAGATCCTGTACCCCATACTTCTGGAGCACCCCCCACAGGACCCCTGAGGGACACAGTCGTATGCCTTTTCCAAGTCCACAAAACAGATATAGACTGGTTGGACAAACTCCTATGAACCCTCCAGCATCCTTGTGAGGGTAAAGAGGTGGTCCAGTGTTCTGTGACCAAGATAGATTAGCATTGTTCTTCCTGGATCTAAGGTTCAACCAACAGCCGAAACCTCCTCTCCAGTACCCCGTCCTCCTAACATTGGGACACATCCTCCGGTCCTCTTTCTTAAAGATTGGGACAACCACCCCAGTCTAAAGGCACTGTCCTCGACATTGACGCAATGTTGAAGACGCATGTCAGCCAAGAAAGTCCAACAACACGAAGAGCTTTCAAGAACTCAGGGTGAATCTCATCTACCCCCGGAGCCCTGCCACCGAGTACTGGCTTAACTATGTCAGTGACCTGCAGCCCCACTGATGGTCCTCCTCTGAGTCTTCCAGCTCTACTTCCTCTGAGAAATATCTTTAGGGTTTAGTAGATCCTAGGAGCCCGAATATATCCTCAGTTGAGGTGAACAGTTCTCTATCCCTGCTGTAAATAGCATTGGTGAATCTCCGCTTCCCCCTCCTCAGTCACCTGCCGGTTGCCAGAACCTTTTCAAGGCTGACCGAAAATCCTTCTCCATGGTCTCACCAAACTCCTACAGTACCATGCCTAAGTCTTTACCTCAGCAACCACCCGGACCACCCAGTACCTGTCCACTGCTTCCGGAATTCCACAAGGTAACCAAACCCTGAAGGCCTCCTTGTTCAGCCTGACAGCTCCCTTTACTGCTGGTGTCCACTGTTAGGTTCGGGGATTGTTGCCACAACTGGCACTAGCAACCGTACAGCCACAGATCCGTACTGCCGCCTCAGCCCCAGCACTCGAGCTCCATGTCCCCTGACTTCATTGGGAGAGAAGAAATGTTTTGCCAGAGGTGTGAGTTGAAGATCTCCCAGACAGGGGCCTCCACCAGATGTTCCTAACACGCCCTCACTATGCATTTAGGGTCTACCAGGTCTATTCAGCATCTTCCCCCAGCATTGAATCCAACTCACCATCAGGTGGTGATCAGTTCACAGCTCAGCTACTCTCTTCACCCGAGTGTCCAAAACATATGAACACACATCCCCCGATATGATTTCAAAATCGATCGTCGGACTGCCGCCTTGCGTGCTCTGGTGACAAGTGCATAAACACCCTTATGCTCAAAATTCTCAAATATGCTGTTGATTATGGTGCAAACTGTGATTAGAACAGAAGTCCAATAACAGGTCACCGCTTGCATTACAATCAGGTATTGCCACTAATCGCAATCACACCCTTCCAGATAAGAATGTCTTCGGGGATTAATTTGCTATCCCGTTCAGTATTCAGAGGACTGACCCCAATCTACCCTCCAGTCACGAGCAACAAACGAGTAGCGTGTTAGGAGAGCAGGTCCATTGTCATCTGCCCTGCAATGGACTGGCATCCTCTCCACGGTGTAGTCACCTGGTGCCCTCTGATGGACTGGCATCCTGTCCACAGTGTCCCTTGCCTTGTGCCCTCTGAGCAAACGCCATCCTGTCCAGAGTGTTGTCCTCTGATGTATTGGCGCCCGGTCTAGGGCGTCCTCTGCTTCACGGCCTTTGATAGACTGGTGTCTTGTCCCGGGTGTCCCCTGCCTGTGTCCTGTAATGGACTGGCATCCTGTCCCTGCAAGGTATCCTCTGCCTTGTGCCCTGCATTGGACTGGCATCCCATCCAGAGTGCCCCCTGTTTCATGACCTTTGACAGATGAGCATCCTGTCCGGGGCATCCCCGGCCTTGTGCCCAGTGCATTCTGGGATAGGCTCCAGGCCTGCAGTGACCCAGTACTGGAGTAGCGGATGAGGAATGGGTGAGTGCTGTGCTGGATGCTGACAGGTACTGTACACTTAATCTTGATCTGACCACAAGAAGCCAAACTCTGGGGCCTGTCTTGGAGCTTCCAGCATCTAGTGCCCCCCCCCCACACACACACAGATACACACACACAGTAACAGGGCTTATATTATTTCCTTCACAAAGAATTACCTGGATCTTGAAGACATTTCTATGAAGTCGGCCATCTGCAGTCAATCATAAATCCCAAAATATGCCCCATAGTCCCCCCTCTGCACTCATCTCTGTTTCCTTTCCATGGTATATTAAGGATCACTGAGGGTGGAGTCACCAAAGGCTGGATGATGACTGACCCATGCTTACGGTGGTGGGGATCCGCTGGCCTTCATCCCCGTCACATGATACGGGACATTATTGACAGCCCACAGCTATAATTATGTCAGCAATCTTTACTTCCCCCTCACTCTCTCCAGCAGTGTACATACCAAACACACATGCATATACACACATGTATACAGTTTATATAGTCTTAGCTTTAGTCAGTATAAGCAAATTGCATTATCAAGTGGCGCCTTGACATGCAACACATGTGTCATTGCTGTGGATCTCGCATGTTACCTGATATTTTGTGTGTTATTTTATGGGAAAAGTGGATTTTGTACAGGAAGTACAGGAAGGCTGGTCCTTTGGGCTGGCGAGATGGCAGGATCTCATCCGGCCAATTTTAGGTTTGCCACAGGTCCGAGTCTCAACGACAGAGGGAAAAACATACTTACTGTGAAATTATACATGCATGGTAGCGCATTAAAGTTAATATATAAGATTTTATGAATGACACAAGCATTTCCATTGGCCAGCTGGATGCCCCTCTCTGCCGAAAGCCAATGAAAACAGCCGTTTGGACCAGTTTGGTTTTTTTTCAGATGGTTTTGAAGATGGAAACATAATAAAGGCAACAGAAGAGGACTCTGTCTTCTTTCTACTTAAAAGAACGCCTTGGATACAGACTGTTTGCATATTTTACATGACAGCTAAGCCATAAGTATCTTTCTGTTATTGTTTTGTTTTTATATTAATTTTATTTATAGATGGTAAAAAAAAAATGGTTATATATATTCGACATAAGTCTGGTACACCCTGCGGCCCCCAGGAAGCAGGCTGGGACCCCAAGTTTATCAGCACCAGTCACAGCTTTTGTCTGAATGTGGGCTGAACTTCAGACACCAAGGAGAATGATTATAAGCTGTGGTGAGAAGTAAGGCCGCCCAACCATGCTGCAGTCAGCTCTTTAATGTCCAGCGTAAACCCAGCCGGAGGAAAGCTCTTCATGACAGATGACCAGAGGACGACAAAGTTGAATCTGCTGCCCAAGGTAACTTGCCCTGGATGCACAGTGGGGCTTCACGTTATCTTGCCCCAATGTCAATGGCAGGAGTCTCCAAATACCCCGCATGGCGGCGTCAGAAGAACAGGGCAGCATCTGTGAGCAGCTTGAGCTGGGGGCAGTAGCAGTGGCGATTCCTGACACGCGACAACTCGGCTTCACACTGCACCGCACTGCAACGCACTGCAACGCACTGCACCGCACTGCAACGCACTGCACCGCAGGAAAGCCCTGCTCTCTTTGGCATATTTCCATTTTTAAAGCAAAATAATCCAGCAGTCAAACTGTGTTCTCAAACTCCTTATAAAAACATTTTACAATGCCGGCGACTTAAATAGCTGCAACCTAAGTGGACCTCGAATGTGGACAATTTCTCCAGACTGCTACTGAAGTAGCTGGTATTGCTGATGCACCCTGGAGAGGAGCTTCATGATCCGCCACTCCGCAGCTCTGCGTCCAAATGAAAACATCCTGCTGCCATTTTCCCGCTGCTAATTACAGGTTTTCAGCAGATGCTTTTAACTAAAGCAACATGCAGTCGAGAAGGCAGGTTTCTCCGGAGTGATTTGGGTTCAGGGCCTTGCTCGGAGGCCAAATGGTGACATCGCTCCACCAGACCTGGGATTCGAACCAGCAACCTTCCGAAAGCGGGCACAGTACCCAGAGCGACACAGCAACCCCCAGCTATTGCACCAAGGAGTGCACAAAAACTACAAAAATGGAACAAAGAAAAAGTCAGGCAGATCAGGCCCAACGACTCTTTCAGAATGAATATCTACACTTTATCACATCTTGTCCCCCTGCCAGGTTCCAGTCCCCATGCTCCTGCCTCCCCCCCCCCCTCCGCTCATGACCATGCATTGGATGAGCATTCGGAAAATAGATCAATAGATAGAACATTGTGCGATGAATCTTGTCCCAGTTTTAACAAGACGTTCTTTGTATTGGTGTTTTTTTTCCATTTTTTTTTGCAGTGGAAGACCGTCCCCACCTCACTGTACCTACAATCTTCGGGACCCGCCGTCTGCCTGCCTCAGGGTCATTGTCTCTCCCGCCTCCGCCAGCCCCGCCAACCACGACAAATTGGACAACGCCGCCTCTCCTTATCTGCGCGCCGCACATTTCCGCAGATAATTTCACCTTTTTTTCTCCCTCCAGAGTTCGCCGGTGGGCAAACACACCACCTAGTCACATGACGCCCATTACCCAGAAGCCACCGGGCTCGGCGTCGCTTTGTTTTCCTGCGTCGACTTTATAACAGTAAATGAGACTGGTAATGACAGCATTATCTACGGATGAAGTACATGGCTGTATTTCACATGAGCAGTTTTCTCTGGGGTTTACACTGAATTAAGGACGTGGTCTAGCATAAGAATCTGCTTTTCCCATTTTCCAGTAGCTTGAATAGCATCGTCCGATATAGATTTATTGTTCTGAGTCATTAGACCTGTACCTCAGTCTTTAATTAAATAGTGACATGCCAGAAAAGACATAGGTGAGACCTTTAAGCGAATCAATCTCCTCAGAAACAACAAACCCTCACATGACATATTATGATAAGAAGCAACATCTGTTCATATTTAGCAATATGGCTAAGCGTGTATAGTGTAAAGCCCTAAGGAAGCATTTGAGACCGTTCAACTCAGACTCACAAATGTAACTTCTGCTACATCTAGGAATAGCTGTGATTAAAATTATCAGTAATATTTACCAGACAATGGCAATAATGTTATGGAGCATTATAAAATATATTGTTGTTCTTGCAGGAGGGGACTAAGGACAGAATCTCTTTCTTAAAACACAATCATATCCGCCGTATACTGGTGATGCACGCTGGTGTCACGCTGACGTTTAACACAGACTCGCTTCAGCAGACGGACCCAAACATCCAGCTTTCGTACACTACAGCCTCATCTGCTCCTGCTTTCAGTCTTTTCCATTTAAACACCCAACCCTCGCGCACGTTGCCTTTCATCTACATCCGTCGGAGTTTCTTGCTGCTCCGAATCACCCTGGAGCCTTGAAAAAGGTGCCGGTTTGTGTCTGCTGTGGCTGGGCGGGCGCACGTGACAAGCCCTGTGGAAGGCGGGTGGCTTGGCGGGTGGTTTAGTCCATCAGAAACGTGTATCGTGGGTCACACTACATTTACATTGTATTTATTTAGCAGAAACTGGAGATGTCGGGGGGTGAAGGGCCTAGAGTAATGGCAGGATCACACTGCTGGGCCATGGGTGTGAATCCCATGGGGTGTGAAGCAGCATTCAGATAACAGGCACTGGAGCCTAACCTGCGCAGCCGCGCACAAGCCCCACCAGGGATTTGGAGCCCTACCTCAGGCTCGAACCTGCAACCTTTTTTAGAATTTAGTAATCAGCGGTCATTGTTGACACACCTCAGCACACAACAGCGAAATGTGTCGTCTGCATTTAACTCATATGTGACATCGTGACATACTGTAGAGGGGGCAGCTAATTCAGCGCCCGGGGAGCAGTGCTTGGGGGCGGTACCTCACTCAGGGTCCCTCAGTGGTGCCTTGCAAGACAGACATTCACACCCGAGATGCACCCCGCGCTCGTGCTCCTCAGGATTGGTTCCAACACCCCAGTGAATTGAACCAGGATGAGCTGGAATACGGATGGATGAGCAGATAAATAGAAGCATGTCATTAACCCTTAAAATGCCTGTTTCCACCCCCGAAGAGCTCACAGGTGTGTTACTGTAAGGTTTGTGTTAGAGCTTGGGACAGGCACGTGCAAGGTCGCCTGTGGGGGCTTCTCCATAATGATTTGGGTGGTTGTTGTGGGGTCTGTGGAGGTTTACACAGATCAAGGCTCCTTCCTGCCAGAACTCCATTTGAGAGAGTGATCTCACCGGAGCGGAGTCTGCACGGACGCCGACTGCCTCGTCTTAAATTACACACGGTTGGAGGCCAACACCTGAATCCCTGAAAACCGAAGCAGACCTCGCTGGCATATTCATGAGAGCCCCAATGGTGTTTGCCTTTGGGACCATCAGGAGTCTGTGTCGGTGCTGGGAACACGGCCCTGAAAAAGGAGCCTTTCAGCGGGAGGATAAAAGGGGTCAAAGCTGGGAACAGGCCAGTGTGCAGGCGTCACCACGCAGATTCACCTCATGCCCATCGCATGCCGAACCCAAGTGTTTGAGATGCCTGCAACCTCTTAGGTCAGGGGTGTCAAACTGCAGTCCTGGGGGGGGGGGGGGGGGCGCAGCCCCGCGTAGGTTAGTTTTTTCCTTGTCCCCTCATAAATGATTCAGCCCAAGAGCTGTGTGGCAATTAGCACAAGGGGGTGAATCGGGCGTGTTAAATGAGGGGAAACCCGAAAATATGCGGGGCTCCAGTCTGACACCTGTGTCTTAGGTTTCAATAATTGATACTTTATTGACCCCCATGGGGAGTTTCCATTTATACCTCCCCCAACTTGCCCTCTGGAGGTGAATGCAAGCCAGCCATGAAGGGCAGTCGCCTGGTATAGCACCAAGGAACTGGTGGTTAAGGGCCTTAGGCTATGACCCACAGACAGCTTAAACCAGCACCGTTCTGATCATAGGCACAGAGGCTTAGCCCACTGAGCCATACACCTTCCATGGTCCTACTCTTCCAGAAAGCTCCACATACCCCCCAGGTATGGTATACCTTCCATACTTCCTGTCTGTCGCTTGGCCACGTGGCGGATACGTCTTACCATCACCCTCAGAAATGATTTCATTACAGCTTCCTCCATATCACACCTCTCTGAGCCACCTTAGAAGTTTAAAACATGAAGCGTAAGATCAACCCTTCAATCCCACAGGTTTTATGCGTCACACAATATGTACGAGAACCCCAGTTTCGGCTGTGCTGAGTTGTTGGCTAATTACGGCCTTCTAGTTGGTCTGCAAGACTGACAAAACCGCCTTTGAGCCGAGAAATAAATCACCTCAGACAAAATCTGCTCCAGACCAAGCATTTAAAAGTCAATCAATACACTCGTTTTTTAAGGGACCACGGGCAATCTTTCGACCTCAGGAGGCTTTATCCTTTTGAGCTCTGCCCACTAAACCTCCTTCTTTTCAAGACCATGCCAGAGCACTGTGAAGGACCTCCGTGTTAAAGGAGGTCTCTCTGCTCACCTCGGCGTGCCGGGTTCTCGGGAACGGCCTCATTTGTCTCGACGCCTCAAAGGGAGCTGGCAGCTTCATGCCTCTTCAAGACTGGAAGGGAAGGAAGAGAGGTCCAACAGAGGGACTGATCCGGATCACACATCCTGAGGAGCTCTCTGTGCCCGGAGGGCAGCAGGTGGAGTGGTTCGCTGGGTCGGGCCTCTGTGTTTAGGATCGGTTACCAGTTCAAATCCCATCCTCAACAGAAAAGTCACTTATCTGTCAGGCCCTAAACCTTGAAGGGCTCCTAGGGAGCAGGATGGGTTATGAAAAAAACAAAGACATTAAAAATGGGGGCTCAGTGCCTTAGCTGAACAGCTACATGTCTGTGGGCCCTTGAACAAGGCCCTTCACCCCCCCTAGCTTTAGAGGCACTGCACATTACCTGACCCAGCGCTGTGACCCCCAACTTATCGAGAGCAAGATGGGGTAGGCAAGGAGAAGCATTCGAACGAGCTTAAGCAAATAGCTAAAGAAGCATGTTTGTTATATGTAAAAAAAAAAAAATCCAGTGTTCTGGCAAATACAAGGACATTCCCTAATGAGAGTAGGTGCAGAGTAGCCGACGTCGACCGGCCCAGCATCTCCCAGCTTTCAAGCAGCACATTCAAACTGGAGGCAGAAGCTTTATTTGTTTTCCCCTAATCTGTCCAATCAGGGCAGGCAGCAGTTCTGCGATTGGCCAGAGTGGGCGCCGTTTATCTTCGGGGCCGGTGATCTTAGGGGGACCCAGAGTCACATGGGGACCTGCTTTGTGGCACACATGCCCGGACATGCGGCTCAGCAGCCCGGGTTCTGCTGCAGCAGACAGGACACCCCCTCCCAGAGCAACAACACCGCCTCGCATTTTCAACTGGACAGGGACCTTTGAGAATCTAGCAACTCCAGCCCCCCAGACCGGGGGGGGGACGCACTTATATCCCATTACAAACACAGACAGCCTGTCGCTCGCAGACCTCAGACAGCATGGGTGTCATTTGTAAACTTTGTTTATAAGACAAGTCAAAGATTCAATTTTCAGATTAAAGGATTTTCAGAGTATAAATCTGCCAGGCCAGGAAAATGACTATTAAATTGTTTCTTCTGGCTACAGCAGCAGAAGTGTTTCTTCCTTAAAAAAAAAATGACAAAGAGAACAATGTTTTTTTTAAAATTTTCCACACAACATAACATATGGAATCTGAGGAAGTGTAAAGGATTTCAGGAGACCAATCCGATTTAAAAAGCCCCTTCTTATAAAAAAGCAAGCGGCTCACTGCCTCAGCAAATAGCTTCATCCGGTTTACACATTAAATCTATCTGGAGGTGACGGCTTCAGCTCTCAGCTTCTGTCAGGCTGAAAGACGCTGCCCGGTCTTGTTCACCTTCAGCCTTACTGCGTAGAAACATTTTATGTCCATACAATTTACATGTTTCCAATGTTTACGATCATTGGGCTCATCCTTCAAGGGTGCGACAACCGAGTCCCATTAGGCAACACGGGTGGCCGTCTAGGGCGCCATCTGCTGGGAGGGGTGTCGACGCAGCAAGCCGATTTTGCCCCGTCTCGGATGGGGGCGACGGTGGCGATGCTGGTCCAGGGTTCCATATGAACTTTCAGCAATACTGCTCCCCTCTGAGATTCGGCTCAGGAAGCCCCAGGTTACAAGTCCAAGATTGCGGTGTAACCCAGAGCAACGCCGGGGATTGCGACCCGCGTCCAGCACGGCGAAACAACAGACCTTTCAGATAAATCAGCCGACGGCTGGCACCTTTGACCCGGCATATGGCCTCACCATTAGGATCACCTTACAGGGGAGAGCAGGCAGGTTTACAGCAGACAGCAGAACCCACCCCCCCCCCTAGGGTCAGGGGTCGGGGCATCAATCTGTCTGCCTGTTCCCCACCATCAGTCATCCGAAAGGCCCCGTTCATCACAGGGAGGCCCCTGTAGTAGATAATTAGACAAATGAGCTCAACTTCCCTTCCCGAATTGTTACTTACCCTCAAATTTCACCTTGCTTACCTCATCCACGTTGAAAAAATTAAAAGGAAAACTTTATTTAAAGTATTACATTAGAAGCTTCTGGAAAGGGAGAGTTGTGGCATCCTTGACCTTGCAGGATTTTAACAGATTAATAAACATTCCTTACTGCACCGTAAGCCTGATTCAATCAGTTATTTTTTTCAGTTCACTGTAGCCTGTTATTCCGTCTTGTGCAACAATTTCCATGGAAACCTGAAACTTTTCCTCCCCATTGGTGATCGAATTTAGCTTACTGGAAGAGGGAAATTTAGCTTCCTGTCTGCTTGTCCGATTCCACAGACATACAAAATTACTAATTGTTATTGTACCTCAATGCTTCATTGCCACACAAATTCAGCCATCCACAGAGAGTACATGTGGGAAACTATTGCCTCGTAATATACCACGAGCTTGTGTCTGAAATCTCCCGCTTATTTACAGGCCAGCTGTTACATATTTATGTGCTTGCGGGTGGTGAGAATAGAACCGCGGTCCAAACATTTCCGGTTACGGGAGACGTTAAGGTCTTTAATAATGGCCAAGAGTTAGCGGTTGTTGTTTTTCATCACGAACACAGCGGGGGCTCGGTGAAAGGGCCCCCCCGTGCGCGCGGTTCTGCCAGGGCCTCGCTCTTGACGTTCACGTCCGGGACCCTCCGACGGGAGCTGATCTTAGCGGTTTGGTGAGGAGTCCTCCTCTTGTGCGAGGTGCCCGGAGGGTGGATGGAAAGCGGGGGCCCGATTGTAGATGGGGGGGGCTGGGGCCGCTTTGAGGACACCTTTGGACGTGTTGATAAAAATCCCCGAAGGACCTCACGCTCGCCTAGCAGGTAATTGGGGAACAATCCTGCAATGAGCCAGCCCCCACCCCCCCCCCCTAACTCCTGGCAACCACTGAGCCCCATCCCCCCAGCCACCCCATCTGCCCCACCTCCCCCAGCAACCAACAGCCCCCTGGCTATCTTCGACAAACAATACGCCATCGCAGGGTTTCCACGGCATTTGCCTCCCCCGCCCAATGCATTCATGTTAAGCTCATTAAGAATTTAACAACTGGGGGGGAATTCCCAGCAAATCTGGTACCAGCAAGCCCCTCACCCCCAGTCTCTGAAAAGAGGTCATATGTGTGCATAATATATAAAGTACTCTTAGAATATACACCTAATGAGGTGAGTATCTCACATATTAATCATAATGCAGGCTGCCCCCACCGGCCCCCAACACGCCTGCATTTCCTCATCCGCCTCAGAAGACCTAGAGCTACCTAAAGCCGGATCCTCATGACAGACTCAATCGTAAGAAAGGATCTCTCGTGATCTGGGAGCCTCTCAATCGGTAAATATGCATAAATGGCACTATTTTCTTTTTTTTTTCCCCAAGAAAAACAGCAGCGTTCTGCCGGGGCAGTGTTATGGAGAGATGGTTTCCTTTCACCATCCCTTTTTTCCACTTGGAATAAATCACACAAAAGAAACAGATTGTGCAACCGGCTGTGTAAAAACTGTTATTACTTAGGTAGCATAAGACGCGTCTTTGATCCTTAATCAGACATGACACACTGAGTCTGGCCCTGCTTTCCTGTGTGCCAAACTTTTGTCAGCAGAAGGTAGCACTCATCACCAAGCCGGCATAATATTTCACTGCTGACTAACTACTGAATTAAATCTACTGTTTTAATAGAGACTATCTTTTTAAAATTGGTAACAGTGTCAAATTTATGCATGGAACTTAAAGTCATTATGCATGATACACCTTTAACTTGAGGGCTAATTAGTTAATAAGGAGACATTGAGAGGTTACTAAGGAATACTAACCATCCAGGTGAAATACCCGGTTAATGTTACTGTACAGTATCTCCTTGCTGTACCGGTTTTATCTGATACTGAATTCACATGCATCAGCCGTCAGTCAGCAGGGCGTCAGTCTGCATTCCCACGCTGAACACTATTACTTCAGTTGGCGTCTTTAGCCATGGCTAGCGGAGTACAGCTAGCTGGCTGGCCGACATTCGCTCGCTCACCTCACTCTCCCGGGCGGCCGACGGCCTCGGACGGTAACTGAGGAGGCCCAAGACTGACGTGTGTCACCGAGCGAAAACTTCTGCTCCGGGAAACACAGGAGGGATCCGTCACACCGTCTGACGGGCATGCAATTGACTCTGGCCTTTGTGCGTCACTTAAATGAATAAGGCAGTGAGCGGAGAAAGTCAGGCAATAGGAAACCGCGAAAGGCTCTTTTTTGGCGGCAGTGTGGAATTAAATGGGTCAAAGGTCACGGTAAGTCAGCTTAACAGGGGTCGGTCTCCACCGCGTTCTTATGGAAAGGCTTCAGCATTCATTTTGGTGCCCAAACACTGTATGGGGTTCCGGTTTCCATGGGTACGGAGGCTACGGGATACAGGACAACAAACGCATGAAGTGGATATCCATGGAGATGGAGTGCAGTGTAACCCTGAATGGCCACTGGAAAGTTACCATAACGGACATGTGCATGTGCAGGGCTGTAGGAACACCCCCCCCACCCCGCCCCCCCCTCCAAGTATTTAATCTGGCTTCATTCATCCCCCAGTAAACAGACCTTTGTACTTAAATGAATAAGTTGTGTCCCCCTTGATATCAAACTGCACCTTCGAACGTGCCTGTGGGTGTGACATTTAAACAAAACAGTAAGTGTCATCGCGTCATCAAAATCGCACCCAGAGCGGTTTAATGTCAAACGGTACCCAGAGGATTCATGGTTTACAAGGCCCAAAAAGCTAGGTGGGAAAATCGGATGAAACGCTGGTCCTGGCAAGTGAGGCGAAAGCAGTCCTTGCTGGCAGATAAGAGGCTGTTGATGGTTTACAGGCTTGTTACGCTTCACTTCAGTCACTTGCGCAGATCTGGCTCCCTATGCGACTTGCAGCTTTTTTTTTACACTGTATGCAGTTGGGTTTTTTATTATCCTCGAACTTGGTTCAATGGAAGAGCAGCCAGCTGCACGGGAGAGCATTATAACTGGTGGCTGTAATTTCTGCAATGAGCTGTAATGGGGATTGACGCAGACGCAGACGGCCTCCCCCATCCGTCCGTTTTCTGAGTTCCTCAGGCAGACCATGGTTACTGCAGGGCGTATTCTAAAAGCAAGGCAAGATACACCTTAAATAGGAGGCCAGTGTGACAAAGAGCCATTTACAGGGTCACATGAGGACTGTAGAGTCATCCACATGTCTTTGGTTTTGTGGTACAACAGGATATGTACACAGAACGGTTTAGGGTTGGACTGTGGCTGGTCCGACCGTCTCACAGTGAAACCTGGATTCGCTCACATTTCCACCGTTAGGAAAATAGTCACAATAACACTTAAAGCCTGGGGTGGCAGACCTGATCCACGGAGGACCACTATAGGTGCTGTGATGACAAGACCTCCATTAGCCATTAGCCTCACTTGCTCACGCGACCTTTGACCCTGGAACATGGTGCTTCCCGCCTGCCCCAGCTTGACCAGCACCTGGCTTGGCTTAAATGTTACTTTAAAGT
>JAABNY020000039.1:1854499-1864598 GCA_015164015.2 Brevimyrus niger
CAGGTCCCGCAGCGACTGGTGCAGCTCGTGGATCTTGTGGCTGGCCAGCTCCAGGCTCTGCGGCTGCATGCCCTCCAAGTTCACCTTGAGGCCCATGATGTAGTGCAGCAGCAGGTTGAGGTGCTCGTAGGAGCAGACGCGCTCGTGCTCGTGGATCTTCTCCTTCTCCACCTTCGGGGAGGAAGACGTGGTCACAAGCTGGAGGCCAACGGGACAACGCCCGTGTCGGCTCAGCCCGCGACAAGTCTTCTGTGTGTGGAATTAGTTCTGAAACTCACTCTATATCTGCTGGCCGCCATTACGCCTGCTAAGTGGGGGGGGGGGGGCTACACTGACAAGACGGTGTGTTCGGGGACAGCGGCAGGAAGCCTACTCACCGACATATCGCATCCGACGACATGGAATCGGCAAGGCGCTCGAAATTTACTACAGAACTTAATATGGTCCACATACTGCAAAGAGAGAGAGAGACAAGTTCCAGCGCTACGAGTCCTTCACAGAGACGCTACGAGTCCTTCACAGAGACGCTACGAGTCCTTCACAGAGACGCTACGAGTCCTCCACAGAGACGCTACGAGTCCTCCACAGAGACGCGAGGCATTCGCATGCTGATCCGCATTCCTCCGTCCTCTGTCATGTCGCCATGTCTTACGGGTTGCAGAAATTCACCGTCAGAAACCTCACCTTCTCTCTCGGGATCTTTTTCTTGGCACAACCTTCACAGATCATGGGGTACTTGGGGCAGATCTCATCATGAGCCTGGCAAATCAAAAATACATCAATATTCTCACATTTTTTAAAAAAAGTGTCATCTGAACCGAATCTGCATTCCGTTCAACACATAACGCATGAACACAGCGGCTACTTTGACTATAAAAGCAAACCCAGCGCCTACACACACAAAAGGTTCCACTACATATTTATCTTAAAACGAATATCGCGCAAACAAATGTTCGTCTGCAATATTTGCTTACTTGCTAGTTCCCAGCACATTGTTGTTACTGCATTTTAGCAAGTGTCAAGT
Organism: Brevimyrus niger; assembly: GCA_015164015.2. Lineage (NCBI taxonomy): Eukaryota > Metazoa > Chordata > Actinopteri > Osteoglossiformes > Mormyridae > Brevimyrus > Brevimyrus niger. The sequence goes on from JAABNY020000039.1 coordinate 1,855,524, forward strand.
GATGTGACACAGTGACCGGATTCGAACGAGTCATTTTGGGCACGGATGCATATAGTCAGTCTAACATACTGTGAAGTGACCCCCTTCCCTCCGGCTGCCGCTGCTCCCCCTTACCTTAATGTTTTTAAACTGAAACAGCTCCTTACAGTACTTGCAGTTCAGAGTTCGTTCGGGGCATTCCCTCTCATTGTGGCGCTCTTGCTCACTGAGTCTCAACAGCTCCTTGCATGACGGACATGTGACAATCATGAAGTCACATTTCCCTTCGTGGTTCAGCTGCAGAGAGACACGGCGACGTTTAAGAGTCACCCGGAGAACCACTTACGTTAACCCTTTATCCACCTGTAGATGTAGACATTTTCCGACCGCAGAGAAGGCAGAGATCAGAGATCAGCTGGGATTATTTTCCGGATAAATAAATAAAGTCAGAGAATATAACATAAAACATGGATGATTTATAAAAGAAAGTATGATGCATAGTTACAATGCAGCATAAATTGAGAAGTTATATTGGCAGAAATATAGTATATTGCTGGTGACCACATTTAAAGACAGACAGAGGGAGAGAGAGAGAGAGCGAGCGAGGCCCACACCTCGTATTCTTTAATGCTGCCTTTCCAGCTGCATCCTTCGTTAGGACACACCACTTGCAGTGCTTCCACCTCCCTCCTGGCGGCGTTGTCAGGGAAAGCCTGTGTTACACACGGCGACACAGCCGGCAGCCACGATCAGCATCTGCACTCATTTCTGTGGCTTATAGTTAAATTCTATAAAATCGTTGATTCAATATCATTTTACAGCTGGTGTGAAACATATCTTTATTTAATAACATGTTGTGGCCCGTGTTCAAAGTACTAAACTGACAACGGTGCGGGCTGAAATTTCTACTCTACCGAGAAAAAGTGGCGAATAATAAGAACGTGGCAATATTTTTAATTTAACTGCAAGCAGACTGGACAGCTGTACCGATTTTTTTAAAGAAAAGCATCAAAATATTGCCGTGGGCGTGTCTCCATTAATACAAGCCCGGAGACGACAGTTAAGTCATAGTCGGGCAGAACACGTGACCCAAGCAGAGCCAAACAGACGATGGTATGCACTGCGCATGTGCGAACCTGGTGAGCCGCGCCCACCGGGACGGAGGTGCGAAATACAGAACGAGACAAAAGGAAAAAGGGGGAAAAACGAGAGTCAAAAAAAAAAAAAAAAAACACACATAAACGTCATATTGGAGCAGATTAATGTCGCCACACAGTTAGATCCCGTTATAGATACCGGCTGTGAACATTCCAATACCTTAATACGAATAAATGTTTTTATAAAAATTTCTGGACCGTTTATTCCTCAAACGTTTTGTGCATGTCACATTTAGAAGCCGCAAGAGAAATAAAGCCAACGGCTTTCCCCGCCTTGGCAGAACGGCCTTATAAATACAATGTGGACATAGGCCTATTGCTTACTACATCGAGTTCATTCCAAGTTCATCTCCAGCGCATAGTTTTCATTCCTACTCAAACCGTGCAACATGACCCTTTGTTATACAAAACAAAGTGATAAAAATACATTTCATTAGACATGTGAATTCTGGATACAAATTAGGTAATTTTACATTTTAACGCATATTTGATTATTTTCAGAAAAACGTCCATGCAGACAACTTACACAGCCTTGCTTCAGAATGGATGTTGGCTCTTCAAATATGTCTTCCTTAATACAAGCGCCGCATTTTTGCGGTCCTGAGCTGTAAGGAAAAACAAGTATCGTTTGCATGACGTGCAAAATAATCTGTATCTTTATTTTTCAAATACGGTCATTACGGGGAAAGTCAATTTACTCCATCCACAGCGCACCCATCACGTTTGCATCAACAAGCTCTCATTTTTGTATTATGTTTGTACGAGGGAAGACTTCATGTTTTCAGTTTTGCGCGCAAAACCAAATGTAACTTGCATTCCTATTGTTAAACCTCACTCACTCGCTGTATTTATACCACATACTGATATATAATACCTAATTAGGCAAAATACGTTTATAAATACTGCTGTCTCGCCCTTCTGGATTTATCATCGGATTTTTCATAGCCTGAGCTAGCTTAATGTATCGTTCGCAGTTCCGTTTCCAACCACTAGTGTACTCCGAATAATGTTCACCATTAACACGGATTTGTCGCTTATTGACTTGGGTGTTTTAGGAGTATATAAAATGATTCCGGGTGCAGACACACTGCCATTCCACTGTACAGCCTGTTGCCATTTATGTTAAACGTGTAAAAACCGCCGAATACCTTGCATGGGCTATGTGGAGTCGGCCCACATCCCTCAAAAATAGCTAAATCTGTTAGTCTTAACAAAGGAAGTAGATGCTGTGAGGTCGCACTGTTTTCGACAGGCTTCATATAAAATGTAAAGTGCAAGAGTAGCATACTGAAAGAACGTTAATTCCACAAAACCGTAACACGTAGACTTGTAGCTGGCACTTGATTTGGCACAGGCTGGTTTTGTTTGATCGTCATAAGATGAGGTAAATATTTTAGCCAGCACTACAGCTAGCTGGTTTAAAATGGGTTGTCTTAAGGTGGGAATTTCGCCAGTGGTTTAGGGGGATGTCTGCTTGTGTGAACCGCTTACCTGACGGTCCGATTAAAGCAATATGAACAAAAACGATGACCGCACTGGGCCTGGAAAGGCCTCCTCAAAATTTTCTGACAGCAAGCGCACAAGTGCTTGTCCTCATGTTTGTTGACCAAAATTGTGGTGGGGAATCCAGGTTTGTTGCCTTCCAGTGACGATGGTGGCGATGGATCCTGCTCAGCCATTATTCCCTGAACACATACACACACGTGACCTGGGGGGGGGGAAATGTAAAAAGTATTTTTCTCCATTAACTAAACATGTGCACCAAAAAACGCTCACATCGTCACACATAAAATGCGCGCATACATAAATAAGCAAACAAACCCACGATATGCATGCTGACGTTCTGGTTATCCCACGTACGCAACTTCAGCAATAAGGAGCACAGCTTCCGTAATTAGACACCAGCAAGATGCTGAATACACAAAGGGGCGTAGCCTCTATGAAGCGCGTGCCTCTGATAGATCGAAGACGACTAAGTTGTACTTATTTGCCAGACTGCACTGGGAGGATAAAGATAACCTGACAAACTCGCAATGAAATGGGTTTTCCCCGTTTCTCCCCTCCTGAGTGCTATATTGTCGCGCTGCTTGACAGCTTTGCCAGCCAGTTATGTGTTTTTGCCAGCCATCTTGCTTTCATTTCCTTCCCTTTTCCTTCCTTTCGGTGTAGCTTTTGCGCGCGGACACTTCCCCTTTGTGTGATTTTACACGCTGCCTTAGCAAGCGTCTTAATGGGCGTCGATTGTACGATAACGTGTGACTAACTCCGTATCCGTCCCTTTCCAGCCCTTTGATCATATCGCGTTTGGAAGGAAAACAAAATACAACATGACAACATGTTTGCAAATGACTTACCAGTATTGGAGCGGCGTCATCGGTGCGGGGAAAATCTAGGCGAACCCTCGCTTTGTTCAACTACAGTTTCCTTTCATATTCCCGTAATACGTGCTGTGCTTTCAGCTGAACAATGGACTCCGGTACCAAAGTAACCACCGCGATCCGTCCGATTTCTGTTACTATTATTATTTGTTTACACGGAAACACGCACCGACAAAAGGTGCCTGCCGTTTTATTGTCTTCCCAGGGCCACAAGTTGTGTTGTTGAAATATCTTTCAGCAGCTCCGAGGCGCCCCGCTCCAAGCGCTCCATTTTCAGCCGTCGAATGACGTTATCTACTTTCATTTTTTAAAAAAAAGGAAAAACGCGGTCGGTCGCCTTTCAAATCCTGACAGACTTCGTTCACTTCATTAACGTCTGCCTTCAAAAAGTGTTTCTGGGGGTATTTCTGACATTGTTGTATATTATTTGAATATTTCGGAATGCTCTTAATGGGGGAATTATTTTAAAGGGCTGCACGTGTAATTTTTAAACACAAATACACCGAGTAGAATATACAATTATGTAATAACTCATTGTTTAGTGTGCATGCTTCACTACAATCTAAACTATCCGTGAATGTTAGGACAACTACAGTCGTTTGCAGAATAATGAGTATTGTATTTTATCTATTACCATTAGGCCTACATAATTATTTTTTGTTAACGTCTGTTTTGTTTTAACTTATCATTTTTATTTAATTTCATTAAAGTTCAGCTCATTTTTTTATCGAAGAAACTGAATCAATTTTACTCATACAGCATTAGTTCACTTCCGCTAAACAATAAAGAAAGAAGCGCGTTTTTAAGCATATAACCCGTACGTATTAAACACGATAAGACATTTAAATTGGTTAGTCACTAATTTATACCAAAATTAAAATTGCCAGCTCCCGGTTACATACATTATGTTTCGTTATAAACCAGGAAAGGGTGAAATGTACTCATTCTGCTTCGGTCTGATGGAGACAGCAGGTAACCTAATGTGTTACCGTTTGAGGAGCGCTTTGGCGAGTGCTTGCAACGCGGCCTCCAAGCGCTGGCGGCGCCATCGAACCAGAACGGCCTTTCTGCGGCTCTCCTTCGTTCCTCAAACGGTGCCATGAGCCCGCGGTAGGAGGAGGCAGGACAAATGGCCGTCGCGAAAAGACGGCAGTACCTTAATTGACGCGTAACAGCGAGTGGAATAAATGGCTGATAACATTAACAATAATGCTCATACTAAAACCTATCGCGAACATATTGGTGGACAGCTGCTATTAAACCACGTTATGGTATGGACGTTTCTGTCTAGGTTAGTACTGTGGTGCCTGGTACCTACGAGAAGCTGCCAGATACCTGTACTCGCGCTCGGATGTTGTTTTGTGTTATCATTGTACGGTGGCCTGGGGATGCGTCCCTACGGTCCTTTGAATTTAAGCTTAGAAGAAACTATGATTTACCCTGGTGGTCCGAAAAAATCATGATGGTTTTGTGTTAAACTTCTGAATATGCATGTAAAGGAATGTCCTGCAATGTGGAAGGTGAAGATTTTGTAAGGTTACCTCGACATAGAAAACGTTTTTAAACACACACTCATACACACACACACATATATATATATAAAAAATATACATTTTGTTCTTGTGGTTTTGGGTTTCCTTATTCTGTATTTGGAACATGTGAGATCTAACGTGAGCTTCGCCTGTTGGGGCACAATTTCTTGTCACATTAAGATATCACGAGTTAGTCGGATGCTAAATGATGTTGGGGGTGTTTGGCACGTAAAACACCACGATATGATATTAAAACTGTGCTTCACCAGTTGGTTGTCTAGTTATCAGATGGATGTTTTTGTGGGAGACAGTTCCGATGTCTTAAGTGCTGGTATTGAAATGATAGTCAGTCACCCCTCGAAACATCAAAATGTATAAAATTATTTTATTTACTGATGACAAATCTAAGCCAGTCGGAGTTCCGAATGACATTCCTGGTTTTAATAGACTATTCTTCTGTCTTGTAGGTGATGCTTATTGGATGACTGTCCTTTTGCTGACACTGCCTTTACATTCCGGACCGAGGATTAAGGAATTTCCTTGAAGTTCCATATAACTGATAGTGACAATGTGCCTTGATTGTATTTAAATAATTGCGCCAGATTGACTATGAATACCACCAAACACAAGGGTTGAATCCCCCGATGAACAGCTTTTTAGAAATTATTGTCCCTGTTCTACACACTAACCTTGCAAGTTCAGACTTGATCATGTAATAACTGTACCACTGCTGATTCAAGACATCTTTTTTTTTCCCATGCCTATGAACCACTTGAAGTTTGGCTTTAAAACTTGTTAGTCGTTGTGGAGTTACATATTTCTTTTAACGGACGGAGCCTCTAAAGGATTTATCAAGATGCTTTCAGCCCTGAAGAAGCTAGTTGGCTCCGAGCCAGGACAGCTGAAGGAGAAGAACATTCCGGCAGGCCTGCAGTCCATGAACCAGAGCTTGCAGAGGAGGTTTGCCAAGGGCGTTCAGTACAACAGTAAGTGCCGGCGTGTGAGGCGTGTCGCCACATACGTGCCGTGACATGCGTGCCCATTTGGGTGGGGCCCAGCTGTCGTCCACGCTGCTGGCTGCCATCCAGTCGGTGTGTTGCCCGTCGCTTCGAAGTTTGTGCAGCAAGGTTGGATCAGCAGTTTTTGCAAATATCCAAGACGTGCATTTCCGACGTTCAGCCGGAGTCTAACCCTGAGCTGAGACATGTCTATCATTGTACAAGGTAGACTTGATAAGCGTTTGTTGAGCCTTTTGTATGTTGTTTTGTGATATGGATGTTTTGATGGATACAGGATGAGTGAGAGGCTTTTATTAAGATGAGTAGGATATGCAGCACAGGCCCTCGGAGAGCTACAGGAACTCGCTCTGATGGCTGCTAAAAGCTTTCCCCCCACCCACCCACCCACCCTGGGGTCAAACAGAGGATTATCCAGTTGGTGCATGATCTCATGGCAGGGTGCTGAGATCCTTGTGTGAAATGTGACCATAGGGCGTGAACTTTAAAGAAGGTTGACCAGAATGGCCAGTGTTGTCAGTGTTTCCTTGCACTGACAAAGCCAGAGTTGTTTTAAAAGCTGCGCTGAAGGTAAATCTTGTGACACTACGAATTATGTAGTACAGCTGTGTTTGTGTTTTTCCTTGTGATCTAGAAACAAGTCTTTCATTGTGTAGGTTCAAGAGATATAGCCTTTGTTTCAGCTGTTCTTTTGGACTCCTTTGATTTGTGTGTGTGAGTATGTGACAGAGGAGGAGCACTTCACCTGCACACCTCCCCAGTAACAGGTCTGCGTAACGAGCCACTGATCTCTCTGTGCGCCCCCCCCCACCCCCAATCGCAGTGAAGATCGTCATCCGCGGGGACAGGAACACGGGCAAGAGCGCACTGTGGCAGCGGCTGCAGGGGAGGAAGTTCCTGGAGGAGTACATCCCCACGCAGGAGATCCAAGTCACCAGCATCCACTGGAACTACAAGAGTACGGCCATCCGTCCATCGGCAAATGAAATGCCGTGTTGCTGTGGGGGAGCATGCGCGTTTGGTATAGCGGCATGCGGTGGATGTTGAGCCCCCTGCACCTGCACCTCCCCCTGACTCCTTTTTCCCCAGTTGCTGTCTGCGGTGCTCAGCCATAAACTGCTCCTGCTTGACACCCCCCCCCCCTCCCCCCTCATGGCTGCCCGGTCAGGCATCAGGCTGCGTTGAGGTCACTCGTTTCCCCTCTGTGTGTCAGTGAGGGTCCTCCTTTCCCTGTAACATACATCGTCCGTCAGCAGGGGGCGCCTCTGTCCTTCATGCTGACTCCGGCCGTCTTCCAGCAGCACTCGGCCGCATGCTGCTTTCCTGTTTGATTCCAGCCTTAAACAAGCAGCAGCAGCCTCACTTTTAATGGCCATTGGCCAGTCCCCCACCTTTGGGCCATTTTGGGAGACGGAACCAAGGTCACTTCCTCTGAAGGCAAACATGACCAAGGGTCCGTGAGACGGCCTGCTCTCCTGGCCAATGCCTTGATTAATGCGCCTGGATGTGGTTCGTTAGTGTGTGCGGCCCCTGAACTCCTGTGCGGCCCCTGAACTCCTGTGCGGCCCCTGAACTCCTGTGCGGCCCCTGAACTCCTGGTCAATGCTCGCCCCTCTGCCGTTGTTGCCTTGCAAGGGGATTCTGTGTCCCATGCGACTTGAGCACGCTGCAGGGTAAATGTTTTTTCTTTCGCAAAAATCATAGTGCTTAGAATAGATAGCCAGACTAGGCACCGCTACACTCTAATATCTGTGCATCAGAGAGAATTGCTGCTGCTTGAGGGGTTAGAGACCATCCCGTCTGACATGATTTCCCAGTGTCCAGAAAAATGGTGCCGCAATTGGCTCACGCTTGGCAGGATGAGTGGATTTTAGCTGTTTCAGCTGGATGAAAAAAGCTATTTTATGACATCACAGTGTCTTGTTGCATGTCACCTCCGACCCCATGCGGTCGCATGCTGCGTGCTGTTTAAGAGGGGAGGAGGTCCCATTGCCTTTAAAAATAATCTCTAAAGAACATTGCACTCTTTTCTGGCTTTGTGAAGTGCATCTGCATGATTATAGTGTCTCAGAAGGTGAACTCCATCCATTAATGAAACATAAAATAAAACGCCAATAATGATAGATGGTGGGACCCATTATATGGGTGTCATGGCTTTGACGGTATATTTAAAATATTAAGCTTGGGTGAAGAGAATTTTTGTACACAAGCAGTATTGGATGGTGTATTTCTAACACAGAGTAAAATCTCCTGTCGTGATTTCCACTGTATAATTTGTATGTACTGCTGATTAGGCCACTGATGCTGTATCAGACGTGGGTTGTGAAAAAGCTCAAACTGCTGACGCTGATCATGTCCGTCTGCAGTGCGTCTGCAGTGTGGCTGTGTGTCTGCAGTGGGGCTGTGTGTCTGCAGTGTGTCTGCAGTGTGGACCCGCGTGTTCACCCAAGCCGCTCTTGCTGATCGTATCTGTTTTTCTCCTCCTCTTTCCCCCAGCCACTGACGACGTGGTGAAGGTGGAGGTCTGGGACGTGGTGGATAAAGGTGAGAAGCGGGCGGGGCTGACCTTGCTGATCTCCTAGTGGGCGTGTGCCGATCTGTGATGTCGCCAGTGAACCTCTCAGGCACTGGCTCTTCACTGTAATACCCAAGGTGTCCGTGGTTAAGAACCACAGTGGTGATTCTGTTTAAAACGTAAAAATAGCAGTGAGGGTAAAACTTGTTTTTATCTCCCGTCTCTGTTTTTTTTTTGTAAAATTATTATTATTTCAATTTTGAGTTAATTTTGTTGTTTTCCCCTTTGCCCCCAACCCACCATCGTCAAATAATTTTGTTTTAATAATATCCCCCCCCTCCTGAATTGCTTCAGGCCAAAAATTCCCTGTACCTGAACTACTGGGTGAGTGTCACTCTGGTGTGTCGAGGTTGGACCGTGATATTTTCTGGTTCTGCTTGTGCTGCTTTGCCTTCGAATGCCCTCTGCCCCCCCCGCGCCCCCCCCCCCCCCCCCCCC
>JAABNY020000039.1:1874722-1885742 GCA_015164015.2 Brevimyrus niger
TACTCTGATTATCCCTCCGTAACGCCGAGGCCCTTTCAGGCGTCTCCTTCAGGTTCTCTGATTATCCCTCCGTAACGCCGAGGCCCTTTCGGGCGTCTCCATCCGGTACTCTGATTATCCCTCCGTAACGCCGAGGCCCTTTCAGGCGTCTCCTTCAGGTTCTCTGATTATCCCTCCGTAACGTCGAGGCCTTCTTATCAGTAAAAATTTAGTTACTAAGTTATGAAGTTTAATTTGCTAGTTTTTTTTTTTTTTTTTTGAAACACAAATTTACGGGGTCCTCTTTTTCCATATAGATAAAGAAAGCAAACGCGTGACAAAGGAGAAGAAGAAAAAGAAGAAGAGGAGTAAAGAGGTATGGTCTAGTCTGGAGGAAGTCATCACCCATATCTTTGGTTGTATGACAACTTCAAGGAGAATGAAGTAGTAGCTTCAGTTATTTAAGCCCCCGCAACCCGATCGTAAATGTGCCTGTACTGCAAATGGTATTTTACATAGCGTCCTTCATAAGTCAGGTGCTCGGCACAGATTCACCAGTGTTCCGATAAGGTAAATTAACCGCTCCACCCCACCCTGTATTTTTTTTTAAAAAACCTCAGGAAGAAGACAAAAGCAGCAAAAAACGCCACAAGAACAAGAAGAAAGAAAAGGAGGAATCTGGAGCGAGAGACGAGAAGGAGAGGAGGAAGAAGACGACGGCGAGGTCCAGAAAGGGGGGTGACTTGGACGACTTGGAGGCCTTCCTGGCGGGGGAGGCGATGGCAGACAAGCGAGAGGGAGGCGACTATGAGGAGCTTTAGGACCTGGGGGAGTCCGTTAGCTGCCGCTGTCACCTGTGAAAGGGGGCGGCCTCTGGGAAGTACTCGCCCAGCCGTTGGCTCTTCCCGGCCTGCCGAGACCCAGAGGTTCCTGGATGCTCCCCAAGCACAGAGTGGCCCACCATGGAGGCCTATAAGGATCGCCAGCGATCCCAGGACGGCGCCACACCGACGTCCGAATTGTCACCGTTCCGTTTCTACATTTTCTTTTTTTAGCATTCCTTTTCCCCACTGAACTCCTTTTTTTGTTTCGAATATGAGAAGCGTCTTTATCTCTCTGTCGCTGCGGCCTGCTCCTTGAGGACCAGTAAAAATTACAAGGCAACACCTTCGAGAAATGGCTACAGTTTTTGAACGGTTCTGTTTCTTGCTGCTGTCTTGGTTGTGCCCGTTGAGCAGACGATGAGGCTGGGCCAAGTTCACGACACTTTGGGACAGACAGACGGAGCCCCGAAGGGCCGAGCTCTGTGGAGAATCAGCGTCATCCTTCCCTGCTGCTTTCATGGAGGCTCATTTGCAGAAACTACCTGTTTAAAGACTTTTTACACCCATGGAGCCACAAAAAGATGAGACGTGGCGGGGGGGGGGGGTCAAGAGCTGCCTAGTATGAAACCCCCACCCCAAGTGTTACTATGTGTCTGTAACATTTTCCAGGTTTGCTAAGAAACGCCAATAGCTTGATCAGTTGACGTCCTACGGAAGACTGATGAAGGCGGTAAAACGACAACTGGTTGACTTACACTAACCATAAAATCATTCTACAATTCCACTAACAAAGAACCCTTCCTTGTATGTTCAAGCACTTTCTGTTTAGTTTCCGGGTTTTTGAAACAATTCCATTCCCCTGGCAGGGTTTTGGGCAGGCGGGGGGGGGTTTGGGGTAAAGTATATGGGTGCATCACAGGCTTACTGCTGTGGCCCCAAGTGCTAAATCATTCTCTGACTGTTTCCCTCTTCTTCACTGATGGAAACAACCTACTGCTCCAGTATTTGCTGCTGCTGTATTAATCAGGCCCCAGTGGTGTTACCCACAATGCACCTGGTACATGAACAGGTCATCCTAATGAAAACCCTAAATCAGAAAAGCCTGCTTGCTCCTTCGTGGTTTATAATTTGCTGGAGAGAAACCGTAGGAGATGGTTACGGTATCGTGAGGTTCCATTTAAAACTTGAGGATGCCCCACCCAACAATTTTTAAGACTCCCATTTTTAAACCATCACGCATTACATTGTCAGTACCCCCCCCTCCCCCCCCAGCTCACTGACTGGTCCAATGGCTTCTTTTTCTTTTCAGAAGCTTTAGCAAGCAGAATCATGGTCTGAATGCACTGCTGTGCCAAACATGTTTGCTTTACCACGAGGGGCTCTATAAAGTCTGTATAGGCCCCTGATGTTGATTGTTTTTCTTTTTTTCTTTATGTCGTGTTTAGTACATGTGAAATATTGCAGTGGCTGAGCCGGCCAAAGAGGGACAGATTAGGTGGGGGAAAAAAGAAAGGAAGCGACGGCGATGAGTCAAGAACGATAGGAGTAAATTAGAAAGCACTTAATCTCCAAATTGCTGCATCTGTAAAGGAGAGGGACGGGAAGAAAATACATTTCCAGGGCGAGTTAAAATCTGAATTGGCAGAATGCAAAAAAAAAAACTAAATGGAAAAACCTTTTGATACTTAAATGACTATCGTGTTAGCTGTTGGGGTGGGAACTATCAGGAACCTGGAGCACAGATCGTTACAGAGATATTACAGAGCCGGGTAGCGGTCGCTGGTCGGAGCGGCAGCTCCGCAGGGATCAGTGACGCTCCCTTATGACATTGCGCTACGTGGTTTTCTGTGCGCCCTTGGAGTCGGGCAACCTTGATCGAATTGTGTGAATTCTTCATCGGCTGGCAAACCCAGTCAGATCTGCAACCTAGATCAGGCGTCCCCGCTTTTAGGGTATCGGCTTAATTATATGATAACTTCACCTTAATACGAGCTTGGAGGTGTAACTCATCACGGTGGCAGGTTTACCAGGTTATTACATAGGACGAATGTTATTATCTACACATACAGAGTATATACCTATTAAAACGATATATCACAGTCAGTAATAGCCGGTTTTGTGTGTGACTTTTCATTTTATGGGGGACGGTATCTCCGTTTGTCATGGGTCTCACGTTAACCCCCGCTGCTGTGGAGGTCTGATATCCGCCAGATCAGTCTCTAAACCGCTTGCTTGTACGTGCTGTTACATAGGAATGCATGCGGTCTGTGACATTACGGTACTTTTTCCTACATGCCCGACAAACTGATAAAATGTACGCAGAACCGCGTTAAGTTTCCATGAAAACTCTATTTCCACAGTGTGCACAATTTAAGTAATTTGTCAAATAAAAATCAGGCTCACTACTCCGAAGTACCTGTTTTGCTGTCGTTTTTATCGGCTCATGCAAAGACGCCACTTTAACGCCGTATGGAATGTTAATTCCGTCATACATTTTAATCATAATTTTTAATCACGTTGATTTAAGCAAAATTCTTCGCTAATTACCGAGATCATTTCAGCAAAATTCTGTCAGTAACATTCTATGACAAAGTGTTTGTGATGCTTAGGACAAACAGCAGAAGTCAAACCACATTCACACGCACATTTTCACTGTGCTGACTTCACGCGTTGTTTCATTTTGTTACCACCAGGGGGCAAATGAGTCCAACTGGTGAGGAATCACATCCGACGTGAATTAACCTGAACATTTGCTTAGAGATGGACAGAAGCTAGAAATGTGTCCATTTGAATTTTTCTCAAAAGCACATTGAAGGTCATTGCAAATAATACATACATTAAACAATAGCATGAACACATGTAAATAAATATAGCCCATTATGCAATATTATACACTCACACGGACATTTAAAGGATAATTTAATAAGAAACCCGAGTCCCACCCCTAAAACTACAAACATTTGCATTCAATATATCTAAGCATCAAGTTTACGTGTACCTGTGGATTTATCAAACAATTTAACTAATGAATATAAAATATAAAGCTACACTTGAAATGTAAAAGGACACCAAAGTCATGTAAATTGTCACAGGCGCAGGGAAAGACGAGGCAGGAATACTGGAATCCACAGGTATCGGGGTTTATTTAGACTGACACGGGGCAGACAGCGACCTAACATCAATGACGGAACTGGGGAATACTAACTTAGACACAGACTAAATACACCAAACAGGTTGATCGTAACAAGCCACAGGTGATTACAATCGGGGAATCACACGGGGTAACGAGGTGGGCGAGGCACGCACGAGGATCGTACGAGCCGGGCGTGACATAAATTATGTTAAAGCTACAGTATATCATTTAGATTATGATTATGAAAATGTGATAATGAAATGAAATCACTGCATGAAAAACATGCAGATGAAGCCTCTGTAATTAGTATAACCATTTTCATGAATTTTCTTTACCTCACAAAACACTGGGGTGCCAGACAGTGAAAAAAAAATGTGATGCTTGGTCTTTGCTTAATTGTCCGATGTTTTAATCCATAAACCATCAGTAACTACACTGGTACATAATTTATACCAAGCCTGTATGACGAAAACATGGTAAAGTTTGTTAAAGTACCAATTCAAAGTGTCTAAAGCCGATCATCCATTAAAAATAGTGCAGATACTTCCACTGAAGGGCAATATCAGGCATAAATCAGCTGGTAAAATGGAGCACTCTGTTCATCTTTAATGTGTCATCCGAACTTTGATTGGACAGGTTTAGTTCCTAATGCTTGTCTGGGTGCTGTGTGGCACAGTGGAATAATGACTTTGGCAAAGGCAATTTTACACCCGTGTGTGGGCCCATTAGTCTTATGACACTCAGGTGTGACTAATTAAATAGCACTTCAACATAAGCATCTGAAGGGATATAGGCGGTGGACTAGGGGAATATTTTATTGCTTCCCATTAGGACTGTACTGTCTCACTGAAAGAGGCGTGTACTTTAAGAAAAAAAAAAACCTTATTAGCCGTGATTTTATTACGATGTCAAATTCAGTATATTCAGTGACCTGCAAAGCGGTCTAGCAGCATGATGCATTGTGCGAATTAAACCAGAAAACTGCTCCGGTACAGTTTCTAAGCAACTGGCTCATCGAAATCTCATAACATGTTGCAATGTCTCACCACAAGGGGGAGGCTCTCACGACTTTACGCAGCCGTCTACTGCTGTTTTGAGGAGATGCCTTTCATTTCAGTGACTTTATGTAACTGTCCCAAAAGCAAAAAAAAAAAAAACGAGAGGAGAGGAGACAACTTCAGATAGTCTCTGTCATGTCCTTTAAGATGTGTTTATATTTTCATTGTTTGTTTTTTTTCAGAGTGCAATTTTTAATGAGTATCTCATATATGGTTTTGTGTTTAGACAGCGCATTTGAGTCTTCCAGTACTTGGGTTGAAAAGTTGTTCTGGACACCACAGATTTAATTTAGGCACTTTTGAAGTTATCACAACATATTTCCCATTTCTAAAACTTGACTGAATATTACCATACCTAATTACCACTATCTGCAAAATAAACACAGGCAATCTCTTACCGTGTATCAGATATCATCCTGTGGTCATCCTCTGCCGAGATTCTACTGGGGGGATTTATGGAGGTCGTGCTGGTAGGCAGATATACACTTCCACCCCAAATTATGGAGGTGCTGCCCTTTCAGATGTGATTTTATTTACCAGACAGCCTATACTCTAAAAAACACAAATGCTATGTTGCGGGATCAGTTAACATGTTAACAGTTAACACACACACAAACCTACTATCCTAAGCGAGGCAGAAGCAAAGACCTGTCACTTGGCAAAGAGTGAGGCTGTGTGTTCACAATCCCAACTTGTTCCTCTCACACTGGTGCTCAATAGTCCCGAAGAGGCACGAGCGGAGTGAGGTTCTCTGCTGCAATGCAGTCAGCTCTGACGAGGAGGGGGCGGTGTGGACTTCGGTCGTGTAGTAGTTCAAATGCCCTAACACCCATGAATGTGTGTATAAATCCGTCACGCCCCACTATAGTGTGACTTCATAATCACACTAGCTTGGTCACGACTAATTATACTCATTACGATCATTCAAATGTCACCCTCAGCTGCAGAATCTACTGGATATGCTGCACCCCACCTGCAGCGCCGTACTGTCTAATTGTTTAAAACCACGGCATCCACTTGCCGGCTACTCTTAGAAGCCCAGTCGCTGCAGTGTGCCATCTGCCGTTACATCAAATGTGGAACCGTTTCCTGCTTTTCAGATGTCATTTTAAGCCTAAGTGCAATAATATCTAGTGCCATGGTAATGGTTTCCCCAAGAAATAGATGGGTCCTCATTCACAAGAGCCATCTGAGAAATCCAGATTGTGGTTCAGTGATTCCGGTGTTTCGTTAATTTTTCATTAAGTGCACAATACAATCCACTACTGAGTTTGAAAACAAGCCAAGTCTATATATATATACGTAAAAGAAAGTCAACCTTCGCGGGTTTCTCAAAGCAGCATAATATCTCCGTTTAGTAGTTCGTATCAGAGTAAATAAATGATTTAAAACATTCAACTAATAAATAAATGATAATGTGTCCCATCTGAAAAAAAAAAAGAAGAAAAGATATTTATCGCGCTGCTACGGCTGGTTGTTGTTCAGAGTAAAGCCATTGGCTGCCCGGGAGGTTGCCTGGGAAACGGCTGCTGCAGCGTGCCGGCTTTAAAAGTGCATGCTGACAGTTAGCAGAGCATCCACGCGATGGATGGCGGGCATAAAAGTGCAATTCGCTATACACGCGTGTTTCTGGTGGTGAGGGATTTTTAAAAAGGTTAGGGTTCGACACCCAGTGTTTCATTAAAAGTCGGTACGCGTTAGGTGGTAATTGCGCTCTGTCGTTTACTCCATGTCGTATCTTCAGCCATCCTGGAGTAATAGTGATTTTTGTCGTAGGTTTTATTTACTTCGAATAAATCGGATACAACAGTCCCCAATGAACTTGCCTATGAGAGGCAACTTTTCATTTAAACATTGTATACTTAGGGGAAAAAAATATTCCAGACTTAGATTATGTCTTTGGTCACAGTGATGTGTTAAAAGCATATAGTCTATAAAAAAAAATAGGTGGTGTTCGTCTAGAACATACTCTACAGTCACATTTTATAAGCTATCTGTTTTAATCTTTCGACCAAAGACTAGCATGAGAATAATAATAACAACCGTTTAATTCTGATCGTTTAATTTGATTCCATGCTACAGTTAAATCCTCTTATGAGTTCAGTGGGACCGAGGCGTGCCGTAGTGCGGCTGAATGCCATTCCCGACCTGGCGACACTACTCTGCTACGCAGAGGCGGAGCCGATGGAAGCGCACAAGGCAGCGCACCCCCCCCCCCCCCCAATGAAATATAATTGGCTCCTTGGTGCCCTCCCCCCATTTTAATTGGCTAAAAGTGACGTAGATTGTATGATGCAGAATACAGATTTCCCAAATAGACCTGGCAAACATAATTTTAATAGTCCACGGAATTGCATGAGTATGGTAAGAAGAATGATAAAAGTATGCTTGATTTTTAATATGAATCTGCTGGCTGGCTTAATACGCTAACAGCACACCTCTCCCAGTTACAGTTATGGCGGACCAACCCTCCGGCGAGGGCTTTCGCTGGTTAACCCCATTCTTTCTGCTCCGAGTTGTTCCTGTTCACTTTGTCTTTATGCTACATTTATAAAAACTCATCTGAAAAAGGTGATCGGATCCAGCAGTAGGTTCATTTAGCTGGTATTGTCGAACTGTAAAATAAACGTTTAAATTAAAACTGGTCTATGAAGTGATACCTTTAAACCAGGTCTGCTGCTGTTGCTCTTTTAACTCAAATTATTTCAAAACTGGAAAAAGAACATTAAGAATATTATTTTTTCTTACTTTTTTTAATGTAACGTTTAGCCTTCTGAAAACCCAAAATACTTCAGAGAATATTTTCCTAATCACATTATTATTAAGAATTTATGTTTTACTTTTGCTCTCCAGAAAACTATATATATAGGTCAATTGCCTTCTCCAGTGTTGTTGTGGCATAGCCTGGCACAGGTGGGAAAAGGGTGACGATCGTTAGGCTCACTTGCAATCATAAGCCCGAGTATTTTAGCCCCAATGCTAATCTTCCTTCCACAAGAAAATAGTCATTGTTTTTTTATTCCAATAGCTGGAAATTCCTCAGGTGACGATCCACTGATGGCTCCAAGACAAAAGGGGTCCGTTTAGGAAATAACTAACTATTATGAAAACACTAAGAACAAATACTGAGGAGGTAGGATTCAAACATGGAGTAGAAGGGTTCACAGGCAGCCAGATGCACAATGTATTGACCCACATAGCAGACAGGGAACAGAGGAAAACACAAAGACAGACAACATGAGGGACGGGATAACCAGCAACACCTGCTGGCCAAATGAGGACAGGACACAGGGTGGAACAACCAGGGCTGACCCTGCCAAAAGAACCATGAGGGGGTCAAAAAAACAAGAACAAACTACAAGAACCAGAAGATAACTCAACAAGGGAACAGGGCAACACTGAGAGCAGGGCTAGACAATGGAACAGATTAACAAACACAAAAAAATTGGCATAATGACTGACTAGCAAACAAAGTGAGTGCAGGCATTTAAATTACATAAGAGAATCAGGGGAAACAAGGGACAGGTGTAAATCATAATCAAATTAACCAATTAAAAGGACTTTGGTCAACATGGAACAGGTGGGGTGGATTACAATTAACAAGCGCCAGAACTGAGAAACATTAGCAAACATCACCTGGGACCTGTACTATGAAGTGGGGTTACTGTCTTATCGGAGTAATTTGTCAGATTTAAGGTAGTTTGGGAAAAATGTAAGTAAACGAATATGAAGTCCATTTAAACTGTGGTACCTTAAATCCAACAAGTTACCCTGATAAGCCAGTAATCCCGCTTCATAGTACAGGCCACTGGAAAGACTTGGAACAGAAGTGCATGCAGAACGTGATAAAACAGGGCATGAGCAGGATTACCTGAAACAGGGACACATACTAGGCCTACGGGCTACAAGACCGAGGAGGGGACAGGATGGCCAGTAACACCCACTGGCCAAACGGGGACTGAGTACAAGGGGCTGGGGTGGACAAGCGGCAGCCCTGACGCTTATCATCTCAGTGCCTGTGGTCGCCGGAGAACTGCAGGTGGTTAAAGGGGGCTTCGCAAGGCTGTCTGTTCAGCAGGTGGTCTGTTTGGGCGCTTGTACACGTCTCGGCGCCGCCTGTGTCACCCGCTGTGTCACCCGCTGTGTGTGATTTGGAGAGCGTATGGATCTGTCATTGACGTGGCGACATCGAGGTGACAACGGCATGACGCAGCGGGAGATGTGCACTGGAGGTGCCGCCACGACATACTGTTATATATACGTAAAAAAAAAAAAAAACGCTGAGCTCGAAAGGATGGCGTGCCTTTTGAAAATACGCAGCGGCGGTCGTCCACAGCGCCTGCGAAGGTGATTGAGACCTTGCTGGTGAAAGTCCCGGCGATTTAACAGCTTGAGCGCCGGTTTGTAACTGCCGGGTTCTGTATCGGTTACTTCACACATATTTGCTACCAAACATGTCGCACCTCTGTGAAACGAGCGAACCGGTGTGACTAATGACATGGAAATATCCACGGCACCTAAACCACCCCCGGTACCCGGACGCTGCGTGACTCACGAGGCGACTGAGACCTACAAGCGTCATTTGCTCCTGTCCCGCTGCCCCCTCATGGGCGTCGCCTGCAACGCCCTCGCTGCCCACCGGCTCCACTGCGCTTGCCATCGACCTGTGGCGGACGGGAGTGAGCCGGCAGCAAACGCTGGATGCCGGTGGCCGCGCCGAACACTGCGGCCCGTCTGATTCTAAGACTCCACAGGGGCTGCTCCGCTCTATTTGCTAGTTTTGTCAGCCGTACTATTATCAGGGTTACTGGGCCATAGTTTTACACCCTGAATTACAGCTGACATCCTTTAAATCTCCATAAGGTCCATGTGATCTTTACAGAGGCTGATTCAAAATAGGCTGCATACTTCACACTAATTTGATTGTCACTAATGTATTTCAATGAGCTTTATACTTAGCATTCATCATTTCTTACTGCATTTTCAGCACAGCGTTTGTCTGGACTGTGACGTAAATTTGTCATGGTAAAGGTTGCGCCCCCCGCATACTGAAGACGCAGGCTGGGTGACTGTGGTAAAGCACGGTGAGTTGAATCGCCAAGTCAGCTGTAACAGCTGAGCTGGGAAATTATTGGGGAGGCAACAGGGAGTTAACACCCCCACTTCCCCCCAAAAAATTTTTAAAAAATCACATTTGGTCAGACATATGACCCCCTCATCTCAAATCAAAACAGGACAGTCTGCTTTTAGAAGCCCACTGACTGAGAGGGTTAGGCAACCGGTCTGCTTATGTCCCCAAATCCGCTTCATTCCGTTTACCATGAAAATTAGGTGACTTTATGAGAAAAAGCCAGAATATCATACGTTTATTACAAAGGTGTTCACCTGTGAATGCCTGACTTGAGAAAAGTGAAGACAAAATAAAAAAAAAAGGGGGATAAAGAGCTCAAAAAAGGCCTGGTCATTCCGAGTGAAACCCAGTTATATGTTCAGCTTTGGTACATCCCTATCAAGTGGGGGGGGGGGGTAGAGCACAGCAAGAATCGTGATCACTTGACAGGCAAATCCGTAAAATGGTCTCCATTAAGGTGACTCGCCAGCTGCCGCAACATAATTGGGTCACAGGGATAGAATACAGAGACATTATTGCCATGGCTGCTCCCCACTGTCACTTTGCCTGATGTGAGTCCGTCCTGGACCGAGGGTCCGCAACAGCCACTCAGCTGCAAGCTTTTCACCCCGCCCCCAGTAAACCGCAGCCTGTCAGAGCAAGGCTAATACACAAACCACTAAAACAGACAAAAATGATCTTCCATCCATCCCTTATATGGGGGTCCCCAGGGCTGCTTTGACAAACACTGCTCTAATCTCTCCTGAATAAGTACAGTGACAGAGAGATGGTGGAGGAACTCAACGTTCTCATAATTCCCTCTCTTTGAAGCTCATGCACAGACCCCCGGCCGCAGCACACACCCACCCCACCAGCGGCGATCGGAACGAACTCAGCCCCAGCGCCCCAACGGCGC
>JAABNY020000039.1:1905592-1931419 GCA_015164015.2 Brevimyrus niger
CGC
This sequence comes from Brevimyrus niger, assembly GCA_015164015.2. Lineage (NCBI taxonomy): Eukaryota > Metazoa > Chordata > Actinopteri > Osteoglossiformes > Mormyridae > Brevimyrus > Brevimyrus niger. The sequence continues at coordinate 1,905,596 of JAABNY020000039.1, forward strand.
CGCGCTGGCCGGCCCCGGCGGGCATGCCGCGCACGCGGTCGGTCCGTCGTGTATGGGCGCCCCCCCCCCGCAGCTTCTGAACATCCTGCTCTGTGACCCCAACCGAGATCCTGCCGGCCGAGTCTATTTCTGTCTGCCTGGTCCCCAACATACTCCCCGTGTTCTGCACTTGGGTCCATGAGCTTTCTGTCCGCGACACACGGTGCTGCTACAGCCGCTCTCCGCGTTGAGCCGCTCTCCGCGTTGAGCCGCTCTCCGCGTTGAGCCGCTCTCCGCGTTGAGCCGCTCTCCGCCACTGATGCAGGCCTCCCGGGGGCTTTAAGGCTCCATTGTTCTTTGTTTTGCCTAATTGCCACATTTTGCCTGTTCGCTGCGTCAGTCGATCGGGGGGGCATTTTATTCTGAGCAGGTTTGTTTCAGTTTGTTCATCCACCCCCCCACCCCCCAAGTAAACAATACCTCTCTGCTGTTCTCAGTGGTGTTTCATAGAATCGTGCTTTTATGTTAATCACGCTGCTCTTAAATATACCTCCTCCTGTCTTATTACCTGTGTTATCTCAGGGCATAGTTCGATCCTGCAACCGATTCCAGTGATTATAGTTTCATGGTGCTGATGCCCTCGCTATGGGGGGGGGGTCTCATAGTGCCAATTCCTCTGCGTTCCATGAACAGTCACACTTGATGGCTACTGTGCTAAAATCCAAGCGATCTCACTAGGCCCCATAGTATTTGTAAAGCATTCATGTTAAGCTAAATGTTCAAGATAGAACTCAAACTGCAGCCTTTATTTTTCTCCTCAAGCCGTATCAAACTATAGGTTAACTTTCCTCAGCCTTGTTTACTTTCCATCAAGCACTTGACAGTGTTGTTTTTGCAGTGATTTACTGTCTCTCTCTTTCTTGAAAGGCTGCAGAGGAATCTTTCCGCTACGTGTTGCTAACCTTATGCAGGTATGATTGGCAAATGGGAAAGAAAAGTTAATCCGGTTTGCCATTATGCCGGCGTTAATGAGGGCCAGTCATTAGCATGTGAAACTTGTAGACAGCAACAGCAGTTTTTTAAAACGTAGCATTTTGTAAACACATCTCCCCTGGGGACTTGCCTTCTGGGCTGTATTTACAAACTGTAACCTCGTACGATATGAATGGGTTGAATGAGATGCGTATCTTAAAACTTGGTGGCCGTGTTTGAACTGCCTTGTTTCTTGCAGGTGACCTCGACCTCGAATCACACCGAAGGGTAAAATTCACGGTGTCCCCTTAAGATGACACGCACAGAACCTCCTGACATACTAGCGTCGACAGTGTATCGAGACATAAACGTGAAGCCCACTTCCGCGCACTTGGAGTCCGTCCGTTTTCCCAGACGATGTGATGCCCAGATGACGACCACGCTGGAGGACGAGCGGGAGAAGATCCACAAGCGGCACTGCCGGAGCTTCGACTTCATAGAGTCGCTGGACGACCCCAAGCCCCGGGAGCCGCAGGGGATGGAGCAGCACCGTCGGAGGCCGGAGAGGCAGTCCGAGGGCCAGGGAGAGGGGTCCTGGAACGCTTTGGGGCAGCAGGGCCACCTTCGCTTCTCCTCCCCGGACCTGTTCAACACCAGGTTGCCCGCCCAACACTCCAACCCTGACACCACCAGCAAGGCCGGCAGGCCAGAGCCCAAGCAGAGGTCTCGGTCTAAAAGTGCCCCCCGGGCCAAAACCACCTTCACGCCGGTGCCCATTGAGATGTCTCCGCCTGTGCTGAGGAGGGGCAGGGAGGTCCAGCGCGCCCGCCGGGACCCGCCGAGGAGGCCCGAGGCGTCTCCCCGCAGGGAGGCCTCCCACGCCACGGGCCGCGTCCTGACGCAGGAGGTGCACCCCATCAAGCTCCAGCCCCAGCGGGGGGATTCCAGCCGGTTCTCGCCATTAAATGCCAACGAGCGCTCCGAGGGGGGGCGGCCGAGCAAGCCGGCCACGAGTCCCCACGTCAGATGCCGCGTGGACATCAAGCCGGACGAGGGAGGCGTGCAGCAGGCGGTAAGGCATCCCCCCGCACCTCGCACTGAGATCCCCTGGCAGCGCTACTCTAGCTCGGGGAGCAGGGGCCTGGCGGTTCCACGCCAAGTCTCCACGTCCAGGACACCGACTCCTAGCGAATGCTACAGTGCGGATTACAGGCACCCTTACCCGTATTCCTATGGCGCGCCAGTGAATTACGTTCCGCCTGTTGACGTTACTCATAGAATGCCTTCCCCCAGAGACCAGAGGGAGTACCTTGGGAGAGAACGGAGGGCTTTTTCTAGCCCTGGTGTGCCAACTAAATTATTCTACACCGAGCCCGGGAGATACTCGATTTCGGCCCCTCCTACTAGGAATTACTACCAGAATGATCGCTACAGCATGTCCAGCCAGGGACACTCACCTAAAATGCAATATATACATGATCCAAGGTCCCATATTGTTCACACTATGCCCATTACCATCCGACCCTATTACACAGAGATAGAGCCTCGGCCATATCCGGGCGAGCCCGTGTACCCCAGGCCGTATTCCACAAGTGAACCGGGGCCATACATCATTCAAACACCCCCGACAAGATCGTACTATGGCGAGAACCCTACAGTCTACCCCATTCAGACTGTCCCATCAAATATTTTCTACACAAATGAAGCATTCAGCCACCTCCCCGAGCATCATGTGCCCCTGAGGCCGTATCACACCGAGGGCCGCCATCGGCCCCGGATGTCGCAACCTCATGGCGACGACTGGTACACGTCCAGTTTCTCGGGATATGCTGCCCACCACAATCAGTTCACTCCGCCAAGAGCCAGGCCGGACTTGACCCCCTGGTATGCCAACCCCTGCATGGAGCCACCCAGGCTTGGAGCAGAGGCCAAGCCCTACTCGAAGTCCTGGGACAACATCCTCAACTCGCATGTTGAGAGGGAGCAGCCAGTTCACCGTGGGAGAAGCTACGAGAACCTCCTTTACCAGGGCAAACACGCAGCCTCCCCAGACGACAGGCGGCAGCCTGTGGTGGTGAACCTCTCCAGTTCACCCAGGCGCTATGCTGCCCTGTCGTTGTCTGAAAACTCTTTGGAAAAGGGTCCCGTTGATGGAACTAGGAGCATGACAGGACGCCTCTGGTACGTGACCCCCGAGATCACCATTACGGACAACGACATCCGCCCAGGCAAACTCAAAAGGAGCCAGTCACGCTCCGCCAGTTGGGACATGTTGGATTCTGATAGAGCAAAGCCCAGGATTGTTTCATACCAGGATCCACCCTCCTACTCTGCAGACATGACCAAAGAGAAAAGCCACAACAGCTACTCATTGCAGCAAAGCCTCGAACAGCTTGATGAGCTGTTAGCCGACCTTGTCATTGACTACAAGCCCCCAGCTAGCCGGAGGCCCAGTGAAGATCTGTTGGACCAACTGAAGAAGCTTATTAATGAGGATGATTCCGACTCTGCTAAGAGAGGCTCCAAGGAAGACCCTGGTCCTCTCAATAAACAGCCTATGTCCACCAAAATCGTCCCTGATGCTCTGAAAAACCTGGACAGTAGCTGCGATGGAGTCCGGAGGAGTACAGAGGAGTGTTCCCCTGAGCAGAGCACAGATGAGGATGATACTATGATGTGCTCCAACAGAAGGTGCCGGCGGACCGAGACCCTGTTCAATGCCTGCCTCTACTTCAAATCGTGTCATAGCTGCTACACCTACTACTGCTCCCGGAACTGCCGTAGGGAGGACTGGGACGTCCACAAGGTGAACTGCCTTTATGGACGCATTGGAAGTATTTGCAGGCATATCCTGAAGTTCTGCCGGGAGAATTCCGAGATCCACAAAGCCTTCTCCCGCATTGCCAAGGTGGGCTATCTCTCCCGCGGAAGGGGTGTGCTTTTCCTAGGTTTCCCCAGCCCAGGGTCATCCAACAACTTTCTGCAGTATGGACTAGAGAGCCTCCTCATGACCCCAACTTATCTGTCCCTCAGAGAGCTGGAGACTTTTAAGGACAATCTAGGGGAGTACTGCAAGGAGCTGCAGGAAGCCGGTAATGAGTACGACCCCAGTGAATGTTTCCTTCTGAATGTATCCATCGCTGTTGGTGACCAAGTGCCTGACAGACCCTCGCCCAGAGTGCGGGCGCCGACTGTCAGGAAGTATGCCAAAGTGTCCCTGGCCTCCTGCAGCCCCGAGAAGAGGCCCTTCAAGAGAGAGAGTGACATGGAAACTCTGATCCTCACCCCACCCCCAGGAACCTCTGACATTGATAAGGAAGGCGAGGAAGGCAGGAAAGCCAGGGAGATATGCTTCATCAACATCCAGCGTGAACTCAGGGCCAGGGGGGTCTTCCTGCGTCACGAGTACCCGAAGATCTACCAGCAGCTCTGTGAGTTTGTGGAGAGCAACAAGAGGTTCACGCCCACGACCATTTACCCAATAGACAAGAGAACTGGAAGGCAGTTCATGTGCATCATCATGGCAGCTTCTGAGCCACGAACACTAGACTGGGTCGGAACCCCAAACCTCCTAGATGATATCATTTAACCATGTGCACCTTCAACGGCATATACATGACGTCACAGGTGTATATACACATACATGTATATTATTACACAGTGAAGCTGGCATAAATGTTTGTAGACATTGTATTTTACTACTGAAAAGGTTTATTAATGTTTCCCTACAATCACCGTAACTGTCACAGCGTCACACTGACCAGAAAAGGAACTGCGAGCTTTCTGTTGGGCATTTCGCTAAGTTGAACTGGTACTGCTAAACTTCTTGCTTTAATGCTCATTATTTTTCACTTTCTTCTTAGACTTTGTAAGCCACACTATGTGACTTTCTACTTTTAATTTATTTTTTTACATATTTGATTTAAAAAAAAAAAAACCTGACTGACCATAAGAGCTGTTTGAAAAAGTGAATTAACAATTTGAACATATGTAATGACACATAGAAGAAGGAATATATTTTCTACATTTCTAACATACAATAATATCTATTTATAAAAATATTTTCTTTAATTAGTTTTTACTTTGATGGACAGATTAAATAAGCTATATACTTAGATGCAGCAGGGGATGCACAAAAACTGTATGTGAGTAATTTAGTGAGAAATCATTAATGCTTGCCATTAGTGGTCAAAGACACTAATGGAATTCAAAATTTAAATCTGATACACTGTCAATCAAAACTGTTAATTGTTCCAACTGAAATACATCTCATTAGATCAAGGAGAGACCAAGCCTCTGCGGACAAGACCTAGTCACAGGAGCAGTACGTGGGAAGCAATCTGCCAGTTAAATGGACGGCCAAACAAATAGTGTACGATGACATTATCATAAAAGAAAACTGATAATATGCAAAGCTTCCTGTGTTCATATCACATGTGGTAGGAAGCTCTTGTATGAATAGAAATTTAATGTACAATTTAATGTGAAACAAAATAAATGCTAAAGGTTACGGAGTAAAAAAGTTAAAAGAAAAATAAACATGCCTGACATGCAGTCTTATATATGTGAAAAATATGAATTGTATACATTTAAAAAAAAAAATCCTGAAGAATATAGTGATTCTTGAACTGCAGTAGATGTGGTATGAAGACTAAACTAGTTCTCTCTATTACCTGTGCTGTGTCTGACTTCTTATACAAATGTTTAGGCCTCTGGTTTTTAAATATACATACAACGAAACCAGACATACTAAAATAGCAATGGAAAAAAGAATTATACACTCAACGAATTGCAAATTATTAGTAGTTACAGACCTACATCATTACCGATTTCCTAAAACACAAAAAAATTAGACTTTTAAGCTTCTTATTTGTGCCTTAATTCAGTTCAGTTGTTTTCTTGGATGTAATACCCTTCTGAATATGGTTAACAAGATGGTCAGCATAGAGTAAAGGAAATTAACAATCACAGACTGACTTAGAGATAAACTTATGCAGCCTTAAATGGCTTGCCTATCCCCCCCCCCATAAAAAAAAAACAATTCTCAGCATTTTCTTAATTAGCAGTTGAGATACATGGTTTCTTGCTTACAGGTGTTCCACACCCATATTATATATAGTTTTGTCCCAGATATTTTGCACAGATAATCACCATTGCCTGATTCATCACCTAACGGTGCCCAAACCAGTCTCTCGCGTTTGACGTTTTAAGGTCACACATTACGGTTCATATATATGTACCTTTTTACCTCTCGTCTGTCAAACTGCAGCAAACTGGGACTGAAGATGAGACTTAAATGAGATTTAAATCAGTGCATGCGCTTATATTTTGGCAGTCGATGCCAACAAGTACACTAAATATAAATTAACATGCTTGATAATTTAATATTTTTTTTAAAAAAGAACAAAGTAATATTTTATTTGAGAAAATAACTATATTTAATTTTATTTCACGAATGCACGCAATTACCATGCATAATTATAGCAATGAATGATGTTTTTCAGATTCATATCCAGTTCAAATAATGACAATTAAAAAAACGTGAAAAGAAAGAAAATCATTACTGGAAGACACCGTTCACTATACTGTGTCATTAGCCTGTCATCTGCTGTTTTTCTGTGCTATTTATAAAGTGTATTTAATAAATGGAACGGAGAACTCGGTGAAGTTGAACAAACAGCTCTGTATTGTTTCTTGTTTCGTACCTTACATCGTAAAGCTGCAGATGACGTATGACTCTCATTGTTAGAGGCAGACTGGAGTCGGTACGGTGGGAAGGACAAGTACGTACTGGCCCGCTGGGACACCGCGCCGCGGAGCTCCGTCTGAAATATCACCGCTGTCACGGCCATTTGTACGGTCAACCTCCATCTGACGGCTTTTGATAGCGCGGTCTTCTACGATCGCGGTTCTAAAATATATTAAAACAGAGGTTTAGTTAGACCTGTGCATTATGTTTTTATGTTTTTCCTTCATTTATGTTAAAGGATTCAGTAGCGGTTGAAGGAAAAAATGCTTAGGTTTAGTGTACCATAATGTGATTTAATAGGTTTATATTGTATTGTTTAGAGAAAAAAATGTATAGTATAACACATGTGCTATGTTTTTGTAATATTTCCCTAAACAATACATTATAACAACTATACTGTTTTTACATACAATATACATTGTATAGGTACAGTTCTGTAATCTAAGCATGATATAAAGTATATACAGGATGGGTATAGCTGTATCTGCATACAAGTAAGTAGGCACTTTCATATAAGAGTCTTGAACGTGTGAGGTTTGCTATCGCGGTGCGTCGTAGAACCATAAGACGATATTCATGATATTCGCTGTATATTCATGGACCACAGGAGGCATCAGAACGCAGGGAATTCATGTCATGTTTTTGTTTTCAAAACACAGATATAATTCTGAATTTTACTGATAACACTCGATGGGTTTGCATTAAATAATTTGCAGATAATTTTGTGTATTTCACTGCATTCTTAATGATGTTCCGAAGGTTACCCGGGCACGAGCCCCTAGCCCCCCCCCCCTTCTAGGTCCATGTATATATTCACGTACATTCATACAGTTTTGGTAAAAATAATTAAAAAAAAGGAATTTATCTCAGGATAAAGACATGGGTCCAGCTGCAGTATGTCGTCATTTCACCAGCACCGTGCTGATTCAGGGCTGCAGTAATCTGCCCGCCGAAGTGCAGCAGACCCGTAAGCGATTACTGACCGTCACCCTGGTGATGCTTATATGGGCTTCAAAGACCTACCGCCGATGTAAGCCAACACTCTTCGATTGTCAACAGCCACTTATACACTTGTCACGGGAGGAACCGTCCCCGAGTCCTCGGCTCCCATGAGCTGTGCGTGACTGCAGGAGCATGCTCATAGCAACGGGGGGCGGACAGGCGCGCCTCCTACACGCAGTCAGGCCTGCATCTGCAGCCACAGCCCAGGAGGTACCGGACAACAGCGCCACCTGCTGGACCAAACAGAGTTATTAAGGATGTCGTCTATTTATATACGTATTTTCTGGCATTTACATTCTAAGGTGAAGATAGACCAGTTCCTATCATTCCAATAAAATATGAATTCATATTGTCGGCAGCGCTCGTCTCACTGTTTACGTGTTAAGAGTGTGCTATCACAGCCCGCTGTGGAAGTGCTACTCCATTCTCTCATGCTGAAAACAGCAACCTTTTGGAATTTCGTAATAGACGTGTTTCTCTGAAATACAAAATTTGATATTCAGATCTAGGGGGTGTGAAAGGGGCATGGATATCTTGGTAGATTCAGGGAGCCCAGTGAGTCCCTGTTTAACAAAATCTACTGAAGAGGACAAAACTCCCCACCCCATCCCCCCCCCAAAAGGTGACCATATCCTTCTCCTCCTTCTCCACCTGCTCCTTCCACATACCTCCACCCTCTCCTTTCACACACCCCCTTCTTCTCCTCCTCCACCCACTCCTTCAACACATCTCCTACTCCTCCACCAAATTCTTCCACTCACCTCCCTCCTCATTCCACATACCCCTTTTTCCTCCTCATACCCCTACCACAAACCTCCACCCACTTCTTTTACAGACTTCCTCCTTCTCCCCTACCCCACCCACTCCTTTCACACACCTCCACCTGCTCTTTCCACACATCTCCTTTTCCTCCTCCTCCACCCAATCCTTCCAAATACATCCCTCCTCCTTCCACATACCTCATTCTGCTTCTCCTGCTCCTCCCACTCACCTCCACCCACTCTTTTCAGACATCCTCCTTCTCCCCTCCCCCACCTACTTTTTCCGGACACCACCTCCTTCCCCACCTCCTCCTCCTTCTCCTCCTCCTCCTTCTCCTCCTTTACATTGAGCTTTGCTTTACATGAAGTTATGCTCTTGGGAACGGTGCTTATCCCTTCATAACGCTCACCACTCTTTTGGCCACCCCGCCAGCAGTAGGGGATTTTGCAGAGATGGAGATGGAGAATGAAGCAACCGGTTTGACCCCTCAACAGAAAGTGCACCACGTGGTGCTCATAGAACCTTTTCCCATAGATGTGTAACTCAACAACACCTGTATAGAACCTGGATTCCAGTTCCAGGACACATTTTACTGTGGTTTCACTGGAGGGTCACTCGGGAAGCCCACAAAATACATGTTTGTTTTCCTGTGTGTCAATTCGTTAGTTTATCAAATAAAAACAAAAATAGACTAATAACAAGGATTTAGGAAAAATCAAGCAGTGCAAACTAAGTATATTTAGGATATGGGACAAAAAAATCTTGAAGCCTGGTGTTTTATTGTAACTGACATTTGTGCCTCCCATGCATGATGTGAACATGAGCTTCAAACTTTCGCGAAATGACAACAAGATAATAAAAAGGGTCTGCCAGTAAAACATACAAATAATCAAAGAAAGAAAGAAAGAAAGAAAAATCTAATAAGTGTAGCCTTGGCGCCATCTGGTGGCAACACTATAAACCGCTTCGGAGTACAAAATGTAAGGATCGTGCCTTTAGTGGTGGATAAATGAAGAGAATGACACCGTGGAGAATATGTCTACAGCAATCAGTAAATGGATAGAACTATATCACAGAATCAGAAGGGCAGTGTTTCTGGATTAGAGTCAGTTGACCAGACGATGCTTTTCATAGACAACCTCTGCTGCAACAGAGCTTGGAACGTTGAATAAAGGTGCATTATATTTCGACAGAAATACAAGAAATGGCACAACACTATGATACATGGCACTTGTATGAAATAAAAGTGACTCCAATTCCCAGGCTTAGAATATGCAACTGGTTATAACATTAACCAGGATATCTCATCTAATAAATAAGCTATTCCAAAAGCTTTAACTTAGAGTTCCAGACAACTAAAGTCAAGGAACAACCTAAGTAAGAATACATTTATTGAATATAATCATTTCCAATACTTCCACAATAAACGAATGTACAAATACTATTTCATTATTTTTCACTAATTCTCATATACAACAGCATGAGACTTGAAATCAGCTAAGAGCTGGTTTTGAACATCCTACCACTCATAGCATTTAATTTTTTCCCCCATCATATACAATTGTATCCATACCCTTTATGTACCCCGCTGCTGTAGGCCTATGCAATCAAACTAGGTCTATTAAAGTTTTTTTTAATGGGGGGGATGACTGAAGCCAAATAAAACAGTGGGGGGGGGGCGTCTCCCTGGTGCCCCTAGTCATAAATTGCTATATAATTAAGTTTTATCAATATGATACTGAGGCATGATGTTTCCAGTCTTTATATATACGCATCTCCATGCACGGTCGATTCAAGGAAAGCCTTTCTCACTACAGTTAATTCTTTCGAATAGCTGTGGCGTTGGTCGAGGCCGACCGAAAAACTACAACTTCCAGGGATAATAGCTCCCGGTCTGGCCTTGTGCGCATGCATGCGGCGCATGCCAGTTGGCCGCGACAGCCAGTGCCGTGGAACTGGGTAATTTCGTTCGAGGGAGGGTTATCCAGCTATCGAGTTAGCGGCGGCGAGCGTCGACGAAATACGCCCGCCGCGTAAAGATAGCACCGGTCAAGGGAGCGACCAGGCGGACGGACTATAGGGAAACTAGTGCATAAAGGTGCTCGATAAGCGACTGGTGTCCTCTGCGGCGTCAGGGAAGCTAACGGTAGGTGTGTGCGGCTAACGCTAGGCAGCCGGTTCTCGCGCCGGGGTCGGTCGAGCTGCTAGGCCTTCGGTTTTATCGTTAATGTCCGTTACCGCACAATCTGCCTTATCACGCCTTTGCCCCAGACCCTTCGGCGGGGTGCCTCTTCGGCTTTCGCTACTCTTTCTTTAGTTTAACGTCATCAAGGCACGTTGTCCTCCTCTTCCAAGTGCCCCACAGCAGCGCTGCCCCATATTTCTGTCCGGTCGGAGCACCTTCGCTGGCGCTCTATTGCGGCGTATGCGACGGCTCAGTTTTCACAGCCTTTAAGTCAAACTGTTTTCTGACGTTTAACTTCAATATAACGCGATCACTTCAGGATCGGGATCTTCGCATTGGCAGCTGCTGTTTACCCGGCCGTGCTGCTGTGTACTCTGTTAACTATTTGGCCTCTGCGGTCTGTCAGACTAATAGTTAATATTTGAGATGTGTTAGAATGTCTGATGTTGTTGTGTTGCACCCACTTCGAGTGATTCTCATTGTTAAGTGATGGGAGTTTAATACTTTGTAAACGTTCATTTACTTGTGTTTTTAAATGTACATAATTGTATGTGCCCTTGTTGTTGTCAGTGATTTGTACGGTTTTTTTTTTACCGTGTTATGAAAAACCGTGCAAATTGACCACACATCTTTGTAATTTTTGGCATATACTTAGTGTTGCCTTTCTCGCTTAGAGGGGCTGGTGAACAGAAAGCTCATAGCAGCTTCTGGGGAATGAGGTTTTCTCGGTGTTTACCACTGCCGGGGTGGGAGGGGTCTGTCGGTGAAGGGCAGTTGGAGCCCGGATTGTCACGTACCGCGGCCGGCACCCGTGCGCAGGCTTTGCCAAATCCCGCCGCTCCCCTCTGTACTCTCTGCCGGCAGCTGCACGGGCCTGGCACGGGCAGGGCTATCAAGCGCCTGCATGCCCACCTGCTCTCCCCTCGCACCGCCCTGGTGATTCCTCCCCTCCCCCTGCCGCACCCTGCTGACATTCGTCCGGTCCCCAACACGTGGCCTCGTCGTGGATGCCATTTACAGGTGGCGGGTGTACCGGCCATGATACGCGTGTGGCCAGGTCCCTGGACACTCGTGATTATGTAGCATGCAATGAATCGGCTCACGTGACGCGGTTGGATCTTGAATGCATCTTTCCTGTTTGGCGGTATGCTGCCTTTATTTCACAGACGTTGTCGGTACTGACATGCTCTCCTCTCTATGATGATTTGAGAGCATAATCGAAAGGCATGATGAGAGAGTAAAAGAATGAGCAGGATACGAGGTGCTATGGTGTTTTCACATTGCGGGGGGGGGGCTGCACTGGAGAGAGGAGGAGCTGGTGCAGCGGATGTGTTGCTTTGCTGTCTCATGGCCAGGCTGTGGGGGAAAGCTAGGGCACGGGACAGATGAGCATTGTGCCGGCAGTCGCACGCTGTTGCCCCTCAGCCCATCCTACGTGGGTGCCGGTCGTGTCCCGCATCATCCCAATGCCCTGCTCCTACATTTATCAGTTTGGAGACGGAGAGGTGGGTGGGGCCAAGGGGATTAGGTCAAGGGGTCCTTGTTCTGTGGAGCAGGAGCATTGAACTTCAGTCTGTACTTCTAAATGCATCCTAATTGCACCAATCGTCCTACTCTTTTTCCTGTGTTTTCTGAGCGTGTGTGTGTGTGTGTGTGTGTGTGTGTGTGTGTGTGTGTGTGTGTGTGTGTTTGCATCTTTTGTCTTCAGTGCTATGATGTCATATGAAATAATACGTAGGTCTAAAATTCTCTAAATATTAATTTAGGTTGTTTTCTTTTTTATGTAGATTTGTGTAGTTTTAACTGTGTTTTTAATGTAAAATCTTGCTTTTTTAAAAGTCTACATTTGGCCTGTAAATAGAGGACATTCAAAAACCGTATAATGGACTTACTTGGTTAGCTGGTCTCAGATTAAATGACTGTACTTCACAGTATGATTTGGCCAGAGTTTGTTATTCTAAACAGCACAAGCATTCTCACATTTGAGAAAAGCCTTTCTGCCCCCCCACCAAGGCCGTAAACTCTTGGTGCTGTGACTGCGTTGACAGTGTGGATTGCTGTTTCATACTACAGGAAGGAAGTGGAGGAGAAGGGGGGCTATTTTTCTCTCCAGGACATGTATGGGGTGGGTGGGGGGGCTGCTATCACTGCAAAAATATCTCCCTGGCATAATTTCTTGACTGTTTGGCTTCTTTTGGGGCTTATTGGTAATTTGCTGTAATGTGATATTTAAACTTGAGCAAAATACGATTTATTTATCTTTGGCTTGTAGGTGTGACAGGGTCTTGGGATTATGAAATTTGCGGTGTGGAGAGATCAGTCTTCTTTTCCTAATTAAAGTATGGCTTCTTTATCTGTGGCATACTGTGGTGTGGCAGTAAGCTTGTGTCGGCTATTTCAGGCTTTGAATTCTTATGTATATAACTGAATTTAATATAAATTGATATTAAGATATTGGGTAGATAGCCATATGTTGTCTACACAGACATTAAAGATGACCCGTAAAAACAGTGTGTTTAAGAAACACTAAATTGCTACACAGGTGAATGTCCTTTTTTGGGAAATTTCTTTGTTTCCAAAGACCATTCCTTGTTCGGTGCTGTGAACCCCATGTCAGTAGGGCTGGGAGATGTTTTGAGGAATAGTTTGTGCTGGCGAATGAGTCGGCCTTGAGACTTCTGAAAACTACCTGAGAAGATATCAAGTCCTGGTGTGAGTGTTCTACTAACAATCTGAAATGAGCAGTACATTCTGCAGAGGAAATCGGCATTTGGTGATCACTGGTACACTCCCATACATACCCAGCGGAATTATGGCCAGAGAATGTTAAACATCGTATAAAGAAATATTCAGTAAGAAAAACCCTTCATCTGAAAATTAGCTTTTTACCTTGGTATTCTCTTCTTCATGGTACTGAATAGTCCTGGAAATCAGGTATGTGAAGAATTATTCTCCTTAATTTGGTCAGTGAACAGGATGCTAGTTATTAGGACATAGTTAAATAAACTGCTGTCCTTTTCTTCCCAAGATATTTGACACTTATGTTTAGATTCAAGTATTTCCCGTTATGTTTGACTGTTTTTAAAATTTCTCGAGTAATATTTTGTTTGGATTTGTTGGTGTGTCTTTTCTCGTGGTATTTTAAAAGTTTGAGAATTTTTATTCATAGTCGACGCTCTGTGGTTATGGATTTGAATGCAGCCAGTGAAGTTTTCATCTATAACAGATTTGTTAGGTCAATGTCATTCTACTTGAAGTTTGTATACAAACACTACTGTTTCACAGACTTGCTGAACATTTTAAACTTATCATTTGCAGGACCATTGAGTGAGAAGTAAATATAAACACAGTGCAAGTAAATCTTTAACAGCAGATTGGTGGTTGTGGGAGGTGTGGAACAGTAAATATGGTTCATGCTCCAGCATTTATTTCAGGGAACGTGCCAGTTAAAACTAGTGATGCACTGGTGTGGAAATTTAGACAGATATGAAAACCGTTACATTTTTATCTAATATTACCAGTACTGATAACCATCTAACCTCTTGCAGACTAGGGGGAGAGGGTGCCTGCTGAATTTAGTGGAATGATATTACATTGTCTTTTATCCTTTGTCGTAAACAAAAGATCCATCTGCGGGTCAGATTTAATAATGGATGAGAAACATGTTGCAGACCGACACTTCGAGACCTCTAAGTGGTGAAAGAGCCAGCAAAATACCCGATCCTCCACTACAGGAAACGGCTGATTGCAGTTCAGTCATCATAGTTATTTTAGTAGTTATGTCCTTAGCTCTGGTGCTAAACTTTTAATATTGACTACAGTTGAAATATCAGTTCCGATGCTAATGTCTTAATTTTTAACAAATACGAGCTGATACTAAGTTGCTTGATATGTCCTGCATCTCTAGTTGTCCATCTACTGACGGCATGTAGCCCCATGTTAAAAATGTCAGTCAGTGCTGCTGGCCCTAATGGTTGGGTGGGTTCTGGGTTTTTAGAGCTGGGATGAGTGACCCCGAAGACTACAGAGACCGTGAGAAAGACAGATTCTGGGGCCCCTGGTTACACGTTATGCCATGGTGGCCTGGGGAGGGAGTATAGATGCTGCTTGATACCTTCCTAATAGAGTCTGAGGGATTTTTAAAATGCTTCTTTTTCATCAAGAAAGAAGCAAGTCCAGCCTTCGTTCCAATGTGTAGGTCAGGTGTTTATCTGTGCATGGTCGGGGTTTTTCTGCCAAATGAAGTCTATTAATAAATAAAGGCCCCGGAGATAAACTTCAAAATGTATAATTCTCCCAGAATGTCTTTAGTAACAGCCTGGCTGTTAACAACATGATCCTGAGAAGTGCATAATTTTGCATGTATTTCAGCCTAAATTTGTAGCTCCCAGTTTTGACTGTCCTTTTTGTATCCCAGCAACCCACTCTGTTTCTCCTGGAAGAAAATGGCACATAACACGAGTGACGCCCGAAAAACAATTGGAAGTAGCGTCGTATTAATTATTCAGTTTTTAGCTCATCATTACCCAAACACCGTTACATTATCACTTTGAAATGCATTGCCAGCTATAAATCTCGTGGCACTGTGTTTTTTTTTTCCCCTTTTCCCCTGATGTCAAAGAGATTCCCCTTTAACCCGATTTTCGGCAGTGATTCCCAGAGCTCACTCTGCTTCTTGCCTGCAGTTCCTTGCAGCATATGGCTGGAATGGGTGTCAGAATATCTCTAGATCCTCTTTGGCTTCTGTAAACTTCTCCATGTTATCTCTGATTTATACGTTGCTGTGGACCTTGTTTATATTGAATATCCAATAGGGTCCAGCTCGCATGTGCGTTGGACAGGGCAAGTCTGTGAAAGTCCCGTGTGTTAGTGTGTAACGGGGATGACTTTCTTTGACGTCACCAATCTCGCACTAATTCTCTGTCACTATGTACTTGAGACTGTCAACTGCACTCTTGGCAGCACGCAAAGGCCTAAAAATAAGAACTTCTCGCCGATTAGTTATGGTGTCCTGCCACATTTCCCAGTCCTTCCTGGCGTGGGCTTCAGGCCCACAATGACCCTGTCTCAAAAAAGCAGCTATGGAGGTGGGGTTGTTGTTAGGATGGAGAAAGTGACACGGATTTTGGTTAGTTTTTCTTGTTTTACGTTCCCTGTGTCCAATAGCGGACATATTTGTCAGGACGTGAGCATCTGTTAAACTGTGGACTGTCTGTTCTGCTTTTATGATTTCTGTCCATATGCTAGTGTAAATCTTTACCAAATACAGTACATGCGAAGGTTTAACAATAGAACCCATTCTGGCTTTGCTGGCTGGTGGCCCAGTGTCACACAGGCACCACTGACACCACTGACACGCAATTGTTATTGGCCGCCACGGCCCTACCTGCCTCGTCACTGTTTCTCTTCTGCATAAGGGTTTCGCTTCGCCCAGTCATCCAGAGCACGGCACGCCCAACTTCTCCCTTTCCCAGAGACAAAGTCGCGCTTAGAAGCCTTCGGGGAGCGTAGTGATAGCTTATGCAAGGTTTCAGCGGCTGAGCACAAGTCTGCTCGCTGTTGACAGTTGTTCTGCAGTTTAAGCTGGCACCAACAAAATAATGGGAGATGGTTTTTCACTTTAATTATTCAGGTGAGATGTTCCTGGTGTACATTACATGCAGTTCCGCAGGTGAGAGGCAGGTGGCGGGCCTATTCCCCCCAGGGCACAGTCACATTTACGAGCTCATTTATTGGGCTGCGTTCTGTGCTTTTTTTTGGTACATCTCTCTACCGAACGGCTTCTGACATGGTTGTGAGCAGCTCCATTAGCTCATTTTTCTGCTTACTCTACTCGAACATGATGACCACAGGAATCTCCCCATCTTCATCTCCATCTTCATCATTCGGCAGCTGGCATAAAAAACAAAGCTGCCCGTGCCCGTGCCTGGCACTGCAACTCTGGGCATCTCGTTCTCTGTTTTTTTGCCAGCTTTGTGTTTGAACGCTTTACATAAAATATCACACTTCATAAAAAAAGCCTCTAACCTTGTGTGACAAGTCCTGGTGGTAGAAAACAGTAGTAGGGGTATTATTGTGTGGAGTTGAATTCGCTGCCTAGTTTAACATGATCTGAGGTTGCTGTCATTGGTAGTTAAGTACTAATTAAATGATAATTAATTTTAATATCTCTTGTGAATATTGTTTTTAAGGTAATATTTCTGAAGCTGTTTCCACCTGAAGTCACCATTGCATCCAGATAGTTCCGTCGCTTGTCCGCTTTTCATGGCCGTAAGAAAGCTGAAAGCTCTTTGCTAGCCTAATGGGCTGTCCATCCCTACAAGCCTGCCTGTTTTTCTGGTGTACAAAGGGTTCATTGTGTCAAGGAATGCTTCAGGAAATCATTCAGATTTTATGCATTCCCCTCGGTTTCTGTGTCTGCGAGAGGGGCTAATGCGATTTGCACCTCTCTCGCATGCCTCATGATAGCAATGGGCACTCACCCCCAGACATGTTTGTGATGCAGGACATTTTGGGCTGGGTTGCAGCTTGGGTCCAGCTGCCGTCGACCGGGGCTTGCTCTGCCTTTTTCTGCACTGAGAGGCGTACCTCATTAAAGAGCCACTGTGCCCCCACCCACCCGGCCATCTCTGAGCTGGCTGCTTAGGACCTTCCATCCCCTTAGGACACTGGCCCTCCTTCCTTTTTGCCTCTTTGTCTATCTCTCATATATGTGCTTTCACGGCCTTTGTATGTTGACATTTGTCCCATCACCACGATTCTCTTTGGCAATCGGGACAATAGCATGTGGTCACAGTACCGGGCCCCCATCCAAAATATATTCGCTGTGAAGAGAGAGTTCACTCCTTATGAGATTTTTTTTGTTTTAAAATTGATTGAAAGTGTTGCGGACGGCCTTTTGTCAGTGTGGCAGTCTGCTGTAGGCTGCTGTGTAGCAAGTTTTTACTGGTGTTTTTTGTTGCGTGTTAATCTTTAATGTATATTTGTTTGGTTTAGAACTTCTAGAACATTCTGTATCTGACTTGTTCCATTTGATATTGTTGCTGCTTCACTGCTTCTTCGGCTCCCAGAATGTACTGCTCAAGTCGACCTATTTGGCTTTCCTCAGCAGTCCTTGTCTTCTGCGGTTGGATCCGTCGAAGATGGTGAAGCCAGACATCCAGACTCTGGCCCACCACCTGAAGCAGGAGCGGCTGTACGTGGCCTCCGAGAAGCAGCTGATCCAGCGGCTCAATGCTGAGGTGCTGAAGACCGCCGAGAAGTTGTACCGCGCGGCCTGGATCGCCAAGCAGCAGCGCATCAACCTCGATCGACTGATCCTCACCAGGTGACGGCCCGGGGCCTCTTCAACGGAATGCGAGGTTCCTCTGGGTCTGTTTTAGTGTCAGGCACTCTGACTACTGTCCATAACGCCAAAGACAAATGTCAGTAATAAAACACGGAATAAATATCATCAGCAGACATAACCAAGTCTTTGTGCATCAGCTGGGGAACCTTAGTGGTGACGTCTGTGTGCTGCTGTTATCCCTCTGGGGTCGACGGCATCATTGGCGACGCCGCGTATCTTTTTTGTGTATTTCAGTTCATAACTCGCTGAAATCGTATTATAGAAACATGAAAAAAGACGCTGACTAAATCCGTAATCTGTCTTCTTTTCAAAATGTCCATTGTCGGAAGTATTAAAGTTTTAAAAATGAGGTTAAATCTGCAAAAAATTAAACCATGTCACCGTACTTTGTTTTACCTGCGTCGGGGGCGTGTAGTACTACTCTCACCCGAAGATCTAAATAGCCGCATTAGCGCATATTCAAGTCGCATTCGCATGGTAATCTGATGAACAGCGCAACGGTGAAACGCGATCCAGATACATCCCCATCAGCGCCGTAAAAGGGGGGGTGGGGGGGGGGGGCGTGGCCAGGGGACAATGGCTCATTCATACACATGAAAGTTGCTACATATTCAATGATATGAAAGGAGCCAGAAATAGTGACATGAGTTCGGTTTATCTTATTTATTTATCCAAATGAATGTTGTGACTACACCATTTAGTCATCTTCATGTAGCCAAGACTTAGGTGATCAGATATTTGGGATGAAAACAAACTTCCACCATTGCTTACTATGTAAACAGAGGGTTAAGTCCCTGGCAGCAGGGTTTCTTGGCCAGTCCTCAAACAGGTCGATGAGTGATTTATTTAATTACACCATCCTGTAATTAGTGTGTTTGCTGCTTTTATTATTTATATATTTTTTGATATTATGTTATTTTATGTTTTTAAAAAACTGTCTCTTCTCCTCTGTCTCTCTATTTTCTAAAAATAACTCCTGAGAGATGCGCACAAGAATTCCAATGTACTTGTACTGACCTATACCTGTGTAAATGGCAATATCCATCCATCCATGCATACACGCATACATACCAGGAATCTGCGTATAAATGTTGTCGAGATGTTAGCCCAGCGATTCAGCCGCCACCTGCCTGAGGTCGTCACGGTGCTGGACCCCAGTTAGCCCATAATAAGATTGTCTCAGTTGCTTAGGGAAGGAGGTGGGGGTCCTGTCAGTGCAGTGGGCATGAGGCCCGCGGGTGGGGGTCACTCTGCCACAGCGATTTCACACATCGCTGCCAGTGATTCAGATTGCCGTTACAGTGGTTTGGATTTTTGCATGTTCTGCTTGGGGGGGGGTGTCATCTCCTATGAGGCTGCTAGCTTCTTCCTTGTGTAATACTAATACTCCCCCCCCCCAGGGTGTAGCTCTCAGAAGCCCCCTAATGACCCTGGTAATGCCGTGCCTGAACGTGGTGCCCATAGCTAACGAGGGGCACCTCCCTGCAGCCAGTGTTGGCTTGACGGGGAGTCCGGTGTTGAGTACATTACAGGTGCTAGAGGTGGCTCATTGCTGGCCCTCAGGCTTCGCAGCCATTCCCACCAGAGGTGTGACTTTTGCCAAGCTTCTCTAAGCAAATTCAGGAAGTCGAGGCTGTGGAGCGGACCTACTCGTACCCACTGTAGATAAGGCGAGAGTAAGTGGAAAGCTGGGAGTTGATGCGGTGATCAGCGGTGATCAGCAGTGATTAGCGGTGATCAGTGAAGAAGCAAGCAGGGCCCAGTGACTGGGGCCAAAGCATGGAGGCTTTGAGGGTGGGCAGACGTCAGCACGTGTGTCTGTGCCTATATCTCCATGTCTGTCTCTGCGTACATCTATATATGCTGTGATTAAGGGTCTTGCTCAAGAACCCAACAGTGCCATAACTGTACCAGGTATGGGATTCGAACCGACAACCTTCTGATTACAGAGTTGTAACCTGCAGAGCCACATACTACCACTCTGTCAAGTGTTTTCCTGAGAATCATTGGAGCCCAAGTGCTAGACTGACCCTAGAAAAGGTGCTACAAAGCCTAGATGAGCTTAAAACAAAATAAATCATAGGGCCCTGATGGCATCTTACCTACAGTTTTAAAAGAGATGAGGGATCTTATTTGCCAACCTTTTACTTTACTATTTTAGAAATCCTTGTCTGCTGGTGTGGTACCTTCTGATTGGAAGCATGCCAATATAACGTCTATATTCAAAAATGGGGATAGAAGTAATCCAGCAAACTATAGGCCGATTAGTTTAACTCGCATAACTGGAAAAGTAATGGAAGCTATAATGAGCGAGTGTTAGATTAACTGGATTCAGATAACATTCTGAGGGATATCCAGCATGGATTTAGGTAGATCCTGTTTAACTAATCTGCTTGAGTTCTTTGAGGAAGCTACAAGCCAGATTGATCACAAAAAGGCCTACGTTGTGATCTGTTTAGATTTCCAGAAGGCAGGATAACTTGACTGGTGAGTCTAGGTTGATCCTGTACTTGTGTGAGTGTGTGTGCCCTGCGATGTGTTGGCCACCGCCCTGGGTTGGTGTCTGCCTGTGCCCGTTATTCCCGGGATAGGCTCCGGTCCCCCCCCGCCACCCCGATTAGGATTCAGCGGTTTCAGAAGTTGGATGGATGGATGGATGGATGTTATTCCTAATTTACATTAACAACATTGAAACCAGTATATACAGTGAACTTGTTAAATTTGCAGACCATGCCAAGGTGGGTGGCGTGACAGATACTGAACTAGCGGCACAGAGGCTACAGTGGGATCTGGATTTAATCAGCGACTGGGCTGATACCTGGCAGATGAAATTTAACACAGATAAATGTAAGGTAATCCATGCAGGGAGCAGAAATATAAAGTACAGATATTGTATGGGTTTCACTGAAATAAAATAGCGGATTATGAGAAAGACCTGTGTATGTATGTTGATCCTTCCATGTCTCACTCTCACCAGTGTAGGGAAACAATAAAAAAAAGGCCAATAGAATGTCTGTGGCGTTTTTGTCAAGGGAGGTGATGCTACAATTATATAATTCCTTAGAATATTGTGTGCAAGTTTGGTCACCATACCTTAAAAGGGACATTGGTGCCTTGGAAAGGGTGCAACGTAGGGCTACAAGAATGATTCCTGGTCTTAGAGGAATGTGTTATGAGGGCATGTTCCAGGTATATAATATTCTAACTGGACGCTAACCAAATAGTTATTTCAGTATTAGTTCAAATACAAGATCTTGTGGCCATAGGAGAAGATTTCACACTGGATTTGAGGAAGCGCTACTTTACACAATGTTTAGTTAGGAGTATGGAATAGTCTTCCTGTTAGTTTAGTGCAAGCATGGGTTCCCTTGAAATCAGAGCAATATAAGATTATAAGAACTCTGAGCTATTCTCTGAGTTCTCCCCAAGCGAGCTAGATGCGCCAAATGGCCTCCACTCATTTGTAAATTTCTTATGTTCTTATGCTAATGTGCCATATAGCTTCAGGAGAAAGCTAAGCGCGAGGTGCTGGGGGAAGGACGGTCCTACAGGGGGCTGCTGCTGCTGCTGCCTTGTGGAAGGCAGGTGGTCTTCTGAGATGTTTGAAGTGGCCAAATTAAATGGATGCATCTTGCTACTAAATCAGCATGTAGATGAGCCTGGCTGGAATGCAAGGTATATATGTGAAGGATTTGCAAGCTGTCTGATAAAACTGTACTTAAATTTTGTCATATTTACAGGCACAAAACAAAGGCCTAGAGACTAAAAACTTGTATTAGGCCTTTTTGCAGCGCTTGGGAGGCGTCATGAAAACTATGAGTTGCTGTGGTCCTGGCCGATCAATGCAGAGAGCAGTGCGTAAACCGATCGAACGAAAACCCTTGGACAGCTGTCGTCCTCATTTCCTCGTCTCGGGGGGTACTGTCCAGAACGTGATGTGCAAACATCTCAGTGAAACCCCAGGAGCATCCGGACTGCTCTGAAAGGGGGTGGGGGGGTGGGGGGTGCTATTCACAGGGTGGTGCATCAGAAATTTGGATGAAAACATCACTTCCCGTCGGAAATATGCCTCTTTTATGACGTTGATGTCGGACAAGAGTTTGTTGTCCGAGTTGCCCCTGTGATGTAATTTGGTGGCTCACACACTCAACAGTAATTCTATTTTATAAATCTTTAAAAACGTTTATCTTGTTAAATGTGTTAATAGTTATAAATGTAACTGCACGCGTTTGATTTGGAGAATACCACATGACCGTAAACAGTATCCTGTCATGCAGTATCAGATTTTTACCGGACTTAGTGTCTTTGGTTTGTTTTTAGTTTGTTTGCCTCTCGAAAAAAGAATTTTGCTATGAATGTGCAAAAATATTTCGTAAAGCTTTTAATGTGGTTTGACTAGTTTGCGTTTCTTGTTTGTCTCTCGGAAAAAATAATCTCACTCCAAATCTGCTAAAACATAAAGCAACAACACAGAGCAGCGTGTTCAGCGAGGCAGCCATGTTTATTCCGAGATGTAGGTAGCTTGAACGGGAGATTGTCGGACGTGACGTCACTCAACTTGAAATTTCCGATTTCTGAGAGAAAAACGGACGCACCATTTTTCTGTATTTGTTACGTCCTTAACGCACCATTAGATAACCACCTCGACAAACGTTCACATACACGTCTGAATCCTTTCTGAAGCGTTCAATTCATTTCAATTCTTAATTCATGTTGGCCTAGCGTTTGTCACGTCGAGAGGTTCATAGAAAAAATAATTGTGTAATTTATCACGGGTACGGGCGGGTAACGGGTGGAATGTTAACGGGCCCGGGCGGGTGTGGATTCAACTTTGAAATAATCACGGGTGCACGGGCGGGTGTGGTGCTGTGCTGTGCGGCTGCGGGTCCCCAAAAGTGGACCCATGCAGAACTGTGGCGTACAGTAAGAACAGGGGGAAATGGCTCCGAACATGCTGCAGTGGGTGGGCACTATACGACAGGAAATGTGAAGGAGTCGTGGGCAGGCGCTGACTGTATTTGTCAGGGACGTGACATCACCTTTGCGCAAGGTCAGGCCTTGCCTACACAAACCACAGACTCAAATGGAAACTTGTTTAGACTGGATCAAAGGCAGCGTTTCCTCACACTGAAGCTGCAGCTTTAAATAAGTCTGGCGGTGCTGTGAAAGCAGTTGATAGTGTCCCAGCAGAACTTCGACTTAAATGTATCATATGAGAGTGACTGCAGTCATGTCATTCACGCTATTCCTTCCAGTCCTGAGTCACGGTGATCATGGGTCTGTTGTTGTTGTGACTCTCACAATTGATTCCCCGTCTTCCGTCCTGTTTGGTTTGGCATGATTGTTCTTTCTACCCTGTTTTACAGTGTCTGTCGCTCTTGTGACGACTAGGAAATGTGCTAAAATTCTGGCTGTTTTTGGGTGTTTATATGTTCAGTATCTGCAGGAAAACCTTTGCTGTCCTTTAGGGCTGTGCAATTTGACAGTATTAGATCGTGAACGAATGAAAGGTTTCCACGATCTGCCTTTACAGAGAGATCACTAGCTACAGTGCACATTCCGTCAGTTGCTGTTCTATGGCACTTACATGTATCTTAAACTGTTTTGTCAGCCAGATCCACTCGACTGACCAGTATACCAGTAATGTTCAGCAGGCGGTGGTACCTTGGACATCCTACTCTCTCCCTTTTGTGTCCTCGGTCCAACACGCAATGCACACTGTGCAGGCAACATAGCGACATGGACACCATGCAGGAACCGGTCTCTAAAAAGAATGTAACATGGGTAATATTTTTTTCTTTTGGGATTTTTACTATATAGGGCAATATATATAAAAAAAAAATATGGGAATTGGTTTGCATGTTACTGAACAGTACAACCGAATAAGAATTGTAATAAGACTGTGGATTGTGATCCTGCCTGAAAAAATGGATATTTTTGCCATACTGCCCAGCCCTACCCTCCTTTATATCCCCCATATCTGCTGAGAAGGTCTCCCAGTCCCTTTTGTCTCCTGTTGAGGTTGTGCCCTGCGTGGGGCACCTGGGCCACTTCTAGATTAGAGAGACACATCTGAGGGAACAGCAGGGAGAGACGGGAGCCCGATGGGGCTGTTAGTTTATCCCTGCGGGCCAAGATGGCCGTTTTGCTGTCTGGCTCGGTTTACGCCGGTTCGGGCGCCAGACCAGTTTGTCATCATTACGATCATTTATTTATATAACATCATGAATGATGTGAAGGAGGGAGGGGCTTGCTGGCATGGCAGCGTGTCCAGGCCCCTGAGCCGCTTAGCAGACTCAGCCAGCTGTCTCTGAATTAGTCCGGGGATTTGGCCCCGACTGCGGCCCCGCCCTCTCCGTTCCAGACTTCTGTTACCCCCGGAGGGGGGCCAGGGCTTCCGTCTCTAACAGATCGCAGCGGGTTTTGCGCTCTTGCCCTCCTGCCGTTTCTCCTCTCCTCTCGTATGTCCGTCCGCCAGCCCCACGCTAACACTGACGCTGACGCTAACCGCCCCCGTTCCCCCCCCCCCCAGTGCGGAGGCCTCCCCAGCCGAGTGCTGCCAGCATGCGAAGGTGCTGGAGGACACGCAGTTCGTGGACGGCTACAAGACCCTGGGCTTCCAAGAGAGCCTCTACGGGGAGTTCCTGGGCCGCCTGCGGGAGAACCCGCGGCTGGTGGCTTCCTGCCTGGTGGCGGGTGGGGGGCTGAGCCTGGAGCCCACCCAGAGCGTCATCCACGCGGTCTTCACCTCGCTCTACGGCAACTGCATCATGCAGGAGGACGAAAGCTACCTGCTGCAGGTGAGCCGACTCGCGCAAAGGCCGCGCTGGATCCCCACTGGCTTCACACGTCATCTGCTATCAACTCCTACCCCCACCCCCCCACCCCCAAACATCTGCATGGTCACACAAAGACAAATGAAATTGAGTCTAAATTGGCCCCGTAGTTGTGTGAGTGTGATAGTTGCGCCCTGTGGTGTGCCGGCGTCTGCCCGGGGTTGGTTCCCGCCTGCGCCCCTTGCTCCCAGGATAGGCTCCGGTCCCCCCAGCGACCCCAGTTGGGATTAAGCAGTTTCAGAAAATGGGTGGGTGGATGGAAATTGACTTATGCCATATACATATATTGAATATGTGTAAAAAAAAAAAAAAACAAATCCAGGCTTTGTTTATACTTGCACTAACAATACGCATGCCGTTTCTTTTAAATGTTTTTAAATGGTAATTTAAACGGCAATTTTCTTTATTGTCTGTCTGTCTGTCTGTCTGTCTGTCTGTCTGTCTGTCTGTCTGTCTGTCCGACCATCCGAGTTTCACATACATACAGAGGTGATTGATATGAACACAGACTAAAACACATACAAATATACATACAATAAAATGAATGGAGAAGAGTCTAGGCTAAGAGCAAATGATTGTGAATGTGCCGCCAGCATTTCCTGGTGCCTCTTCACGTTACGCATTTCGGCAGCAGGCGAGAGAATTCGGTGGGTGTGTAGAGGGAGATGCCTGCTCACTTCCACACGCAGCGCCTCCTTGGGTAGAGTCCGCCCTATACCTGCACAGACCCTGTCTAACCACCCCCGGCCATCTTAAGCTGGAGTAGAGCAGAAAGATCCCATGGGGCTGTATGTGAGCTCTCTGTTGCTTTTCCAAATCCCTGGCGCGCTCCCGTTGGCCCGTCGATAGTGACCCCGGGCCAACCGGCCGGTTTTAATCGGGCTTCCCTGGCCACGCCCCCCCCCCCCCCCCCCCCCCCCCGCCCCCGCGCCGCGCGGGGGCCGGGCGGGGGGGGAGGGGGGGGGAGCGGCGCCCCGCGGGGGGGGGGGGC
>JAABNY020000039.1:1934992-1946813 GCA_015164015.2 Brevimyrus niger
CCCCCCCCACCCCCCCTCCCATCTCCACGGAAGGCAGGAAGACGGAGTGACCCGGCTCTCCTGTCTCACTGTTAAAGCGGGCGCCCTGGTGTCGCACTTCCCCATTCTTACGGCCTCTTCTCCCTCCATCCTTCTCTCTCCTCCCCCTGTCCCTCCCTCTCTCCCTCTCTCTCCCTCTCTCTCTCCTCTGCTGCCAATGAGCAGGACAGCAGCTGGTGGCCATCACATCCTGGGACCCCTCTACCACCGCCCTATCTGCACACATTCCTTTAGTCACCCCTTTTGATGGGAACCCCAAACCCCCCCCCCCCTTTCCATTGTGTGCCCTCCCCCTCGGTGCAGGGGGAAGGCTTCCTGCAGGTGGCGCTGTTGTCGCTTGCCTCTGCACACCGCCTTTGTTGCCCCCGCTTGCAGACAGCCATGCTGCTTCCTGTCGCCGCACATCTTGTCTTCATTCACACCCCTGCTCCCCAGCGCCCCCCTGTGTTGAGGAAGACTTTCCCTCCAGTGCAGGTCCCCCGCTGGCCGTGTGCCGCTGAATCGCGGTCCAGCTTCAGTCCTTCATGTCTCTGTCTGCCGCTCACTTTCAGACATTAAGGTTTATTTTTGGAATAAATGATTCAGGCCGCTTTCCACATGGGTTATGCTCTCCGCTTCATTCCAACACACCGTTGCTGTGATTCATTCCCATCACCCCTTGGAGGCACTGTGCCTCTCAGCGGGTAGACATTCAGGAAGTAATGCAGAGGAAAATTACGCTGCTTTGGGACCCTGATCTCAGATCAGTCCTTTCCCGAAACGGCAGCAAAACCACATGACGTTTGCTGTTTAGCCGGCTGATGGCCCGTGCCACACCTTGCACCTGTACATGCTGCCTGTGCCACGCCCCCCCCTCCCCCCCGTTCACCCTGCCCTGTGTCTGAGCTCTGCTAGGCCTGTGATTCTCCAGGCCAGCTTTTGGTCTGCGGCTCACTCCGAGTGTGTCCCCCAGGTGTCTGAGCCGAGCAGGACGGTATGAGAGAGATGGATGGCTAAAGTGCACCAGGCACCCGCACTGCTGTTTTATGACCTTCCCGCCTCCTGCCCTGCAGCCTCCCGCAGCCGCAGCCGTACCAACATCGCCCAGGAGGGGGAGCCAGAGCCCGGCTCGCAGGAGTCTCTGCAGGAAGTGATGCCGGAGGAAGTGCTTGTAATCTCACTGGGCAACGCCCCCCAAACCGTTCCGGGCATGATGTCCGAAAACGAGGTATGGGTCCTTTGGGCCCTCTAACTGTTTAAAAAGTAATAAAAGTTTGAGTGAAACATGTTTGCTAACCCTGAAGCAGAATGTACTGTGGCGTAAGAACGGGTGAATGCGAACACTGTCGACAGCAGACCTGCTCAACTGGCCCCCCTGCCTATCGTTTTAAATTCTCTCTCACTCCTCCGGTTAAATAAAACATTGTAAACAGTCAACTTTCTTCAGGCAGTAGAGTTTTCCTGGATTAGTTGAGCTGTCCTGGTGACCTCCTCTCCCCGGCAAGGTGCTGACCCTGCAGCTGGTGGACGGGGCGCAGGGCGAGGCCCCATCTGACGACGCCAAGCTCCACGGCAAACCGGACAAGACGCTGCGCTTCTCACTCTGCAGCGACAACCTGGAGGGCATCTCGGAAGGTGCGCTTCCCCGGGCCGCCAGCAGAGGGCACACGTTAACATAACTGTTACGCTACGAAGTGCTTTAATAGCATGCGGAAAGTGGCGCTTGTGCTTTGATGGACGCCTAGTGACCTTCTGATGCTGGGGAGTAGGAGCTGAACTGCTTATGGGCTCGTGTCTTCTGGGTTATTCACAGGGCCTTCAAACCGCTCCAACTCGGTGTCGTCACTGGACCTGGAGGGCGAGTCAGTGTCGGAACTGGGGGCAGGACCTCCCGGGGGCAATGGGGCTGAGGCGCTACAGCTGCTGGAGCACGAGCAAGGTGTCTGCCTGTCTGTGTATGTGTGTGTGTGTCTGCCTGTCTGTGTGTGTGTGTCTGCCTGCCTGCCTGTCTCTCTTTCTGCCTGTCTGTGTGTGTGTGTCTGCCTGTCTGTGTGTGTGTGTGTCTGCCTGCCTGCCTGTCTCTCTCTCTGCCTGTCTGTGTGTATGTGCCTGTCGCTCTCCATATGTTTGTCTGTGTGTCCGTGTGCGTGTCTCTGAGGTTGCCTCGTTTCAGGGTGTAACAGCATAGCCACAGTCACTGACTCCGACACCTTTGGGGTGACTTGTGTCTTTAGTTACCCTGCTGCCTGCTCCTCTACCTGCTCAGCACTTTAAGATTGGAGTCATCGGTGTAATCTGGGCTAATGAGTTTCCTAATTACTGCTGGAAACATTTGAGTTTTCTCTTTCCTGCATGATTCCCCGTTACCCCTCAACCAATCAGAGAAAGTGAAGTGGGAAGCTGCTGGAATACAAGTTAATCAGTTGATTGGTGCAGTATGCAGTCTTAGGTGTTGGGGGGTACAGTCAAGCATTCACATACGCTCGGGTTAGAGGAGAAGATCCCCTGCCGGCGTAAAACTTCGACAATAATCCTTGGGTCCATTATTAAAAATGCTAAATTCCCTGCAGAGACAGGTTTAGACAAAACGTTACTTCAAGAAAGTCACAGAGACGGCTGATACAGTGGTACATCGGTTCTCGAACTCACTAGAACGCGGATTTCTTTAAAGTTGAACAAACCAGTTTGACCTAGAACTCGATCTGAATATCAGAAGTCGAACCGTGAACGTTGACCTAATATAAGATTCACACCCCCACGCACCAAAAAACCTTTTAATACTACAGAAATAGTATGCATTTACATGAACAAATAAATAACAGTAGTATTTATGTATTATATGATTTTATGTGATCCAAACATTTGCAGTTTTTATATAAGTTTGGCTTACATGCCCCATTCCTTATTCCTGGCCAACTTGTAAATAAGTGAAACCGTGAATGTCAAACTGGCACATCAGGAGGGAATTCCTTTGCGACTCCTGTGTGGGTCTCCCAGAAGCGCTCGCCGTCTTGGGCCTCAGCTACCTGGACTATCTGCTGTCCCTCTGACACAAATCGCTCCGCCCCGCAGCCACCACTCAGGACAACCTGGACGACAAGCTGCGCAAGTTCGAGATCCGTGACATGATGGGCCTGACTGACGACCGGGACATCTCCGAGACGGTGAGCGAGACCTGGAGCACCGACGTGCTGGGCAGCGACTTCGACCCCAACATGGACGAGGACCGCCTGCAGGAGATTGCTGGTGAGCCCGGCTCGGCCCGGCCAGCGAGACGCCCATTAACCTTTCGGCGGGACGCATCGCTCACTCGCCGATTGGCTCTGTCCAGATGTGTGATTGAGTTGTCACTGAGCTAATGGCTGCCTGAAATTATGGGCATGCCTTACCCCAGTATGATCGATGGCTGGAATTAGTGGATTCCCCATAATTATTTAAAATATTTGAGCGGACGTGTGTGGCTGTCGGCTGATTTAATTACGGCGGACGCATTCAGTCCTTCGAGTTCGTGACATTGAGGTTTACCAAAAACGTGAGGAATTGCGATATGGTTTCAATGATCAAATGTAACTTTATATTCAAAAGGGAGGTCATGCAGCACTGATTTTTAGTAAGACTTTTCAGTGTATTTTCCAACATGTTAACAGAATTGAACTACACTGCCACCCAGTGGCCCGCTCTCTCTATTGGATTATACTGCCACCCAGTGGCCTGCTTTTTACATTGCATCTTGTCTTGTCAAGGACAAACCCATCAGTGACATACTGTACCTGTGTACCATGCATGTGTGCGGCAGAGCACGACATAATGCACTACGGTGAATATAACATCAACCATGTTAGGTGGGGTATTCGTCTTATGTTCTCCATGTTTAATTAGAAAAACAGGTCTTCAGATCATAGATGTCAATACCTTTTATGAATGTATCCGGTCTTTGAGGAGACACACTAACGGCTTAAAATAGACGTCAGCGAAATGCATGAATAAAGCCGCTTTCCGTGCGCAGACGCACATGTTATCGCGTTCTTTAAATATTTGTCCGTTTTCAACTTAATCTTGCAGTCTTAATCTTTTTTTTTTTCTCTTGTACTGTTAACATTCAGACAATGAAAACATGAACTAATTTTTTTATCGTGTAGGTTTCTGGAAGAACATGCGAGCTGAGATGTTAGAGATGTCAGCATCACTGGCAGGAAAATTCCAGGAGAGTCAAAGCGCGCGGTTCCACTTCCATTCAAAAAAGGAAAAAAAAAAAGTCATCCCTGTTCCGTCTCCGGTTTGAGCCCCTTGTAGAAAGTCACCCCTCACTGGTGGTGATAATAAAGAGCCGGCGGTCCCGCTTGGCGCCCACCCCCACCCCCACCCTCGTCACGGACGGCTGACATTCGCTGGGTCCCTGCAGTCTTATTGACCTTGGTTCCCACTCATTTGCATCCCCCATTTTTCACGCCTTGGTATATGGCGTGGTGGGACTTTTCAGTCATTAAGTGAATTTACAGCGATTTCCTTATGTGTTTTCTCCAAGGGACTCAGTTATGAGATGCACATTAAATATCCATTAATACCTCATTATCCCACTGATAAGATTACCATGATAATGAGGCAGAAATTCTAATTGTTTCACTTCTTGTTGCGCCACTCATTTAATCATCCACCTGAAAGGCGGCCGCTGCGAGCCCCTACCTCGACGACTGTAAACAGCGGCAGCGGGGCGGAGCCCCCCTCGAGGTCCCCCGTCCCCTGCCGGGCTTGCCGACGGATGGGAATGGGGCCACGCCAGGGAGGGGCCGTGTTGCTGCAGGGAGCCTTCCCACCCGAATGGCTGCCAAAAAAAGTGGATCTGAGTGTTTCCCTCCTTGCAGCTGCTCCGTGTTCCTGCCTGCCGCGTTCTGGCGGGTTAAACCTCCGCCGCCTCGCTGGGGGCCGGGACGGTGCCAAAGCTCCTCGCGTCACCAGCTCGAGGTCGACTTTGCGAGCCCAAGCTCTGCTTCCTGTGTGCAGGAGCCGCCGTGGAGAGCATGCTGGGCAGCCTGCTCTGTCTGCCGGGCTCCGGCTCCGTCCTGCTCGACCCGTATGGATCCACCATCTCCGAGACCACCAGTGAGGCCTGGAGCGTGGAGGTCTTACCCAGTGACTCAGGTGAGCTTTTCTGGCCAGTACCCGGTGGTAACGGTTCCTTCTCCACCCCCATGACGTCTGGCAGGCGTGGAACCGCTTTTGCTCCAGAGCGGCGTTTACCTGGCACCCGAGTGCCGAGCGGCACTTCCAGGCACGGCGCCTTTTATACGCTCTTGCACGATTGGCTGCTTTGTGTCAGGATGCTAAACCAGGAAACTATTGGCGTTAATCCTCAAAATGCGGGGAGCGCCCGGGCTGTGTTACGGATGGACCCGCCCGCAGGTGACTGGAAGTGACAACGCCCTCTGGGTTTAGGTAACACTGATACCTGTGCACTGCCCCCCCTCCCCCTCCCCAGAGGCCCCTGACCTGAAGCAGGAGGAGCGGCTGCAGGAGCTGGAGAGCTGCTCCGGGGTGGGCAGTACCTCCGACGACACTGAGGTCAGGGAGGTGAGCTCCCGGCCCAGCACGCCGGGCCTCAGCGTGGTCTCAGGTACACCTCCCTACTTCATCCCCCCCACCCACCCTCAGATCGCCCCTCCTCCCGCAGCCCCCGCAGTCCCTCTGTGAGCGCGGCCGACGCCGGCAGCTTCTCTTCTCTACCACTATTCCTGGTTCGTCTTTATCTTGGCAGGCATAAGCGCCACGTCCGAGGACATCCCCAACAAGATGGAGGACCTGCGCTCCGAGTGCAGCTCCGACTTCGGGGGCAAGGACTCGGTGACGAGCCCAGATGGGGAGGAGTCGGCTCACGGTAAGGGGAGGGTCAGGGCCGGTCGGGGTATCCTGCGTCTGGCTGGCCTCCGTCATGCTTTACCAGCGGAGAGCCAAAGTGGGCAAGCTTACAGCTTTATGGCGGGGAGGGACACGGGCGTCACCGGGCTGCTAACCTGCCCGCTCTCCTCCCTGTGCTGCCAGGGGCTCACCATCTGACGTCCCCCCCTTCGCAGGCCGAGTCCCTCCTTGCCATGTTCGACCCCCTCGCCTCCGGGGAAGGTAATTTCCGGGCACTGGGGCCGAGTGCACCTTTCTGTCGAGAACGACACTCTCTTCCGCACGCGCGGCCCTAAATGTGCCGAACGCACCGTTTGTCCCGCGTGGGTGTGAGTAACGGGGGCTGGGTGCCAGCGAGGGGGTGACAGGCTGAGAGACCTCACCCCAGGCTTGCTGGCTGTCCCCCCGGCTCCCGGCGGCGAACAGGTGGCCTGCCTTCACCCCAGGGTACGGCTCTGCTGCGCTGGGCTCCGCTCAGTATGTCTGTTTCTGTGTGTGTATCTGCGTCTCTCTGCGTGTCTGTCTTTCTGTATGTGTGTGTGCGTGTGTACATGCTTGCTTCAGAAATTCGCCCAAGGGGAGAGAAATATTTACGACACCATTACTGTATTGTTATTTGTGCTATTATTCAGATTTATAATGAAAATGAGCTGATACGGGGCAGATTCTGTCATGGTGCAGCTGGGAGCCGCCTGTGTCCCTGTGGAGCAGGGTGCTGGGCTCAGGCGTGTGGGTTCTACTCACCGAGGATGTAGAACTTCCCCCAGGGTTTTAGTCTCACACAGCACCGATGGTGGTAGGATAGGGATCATGTCCGAAACCCACTGATGCCCGCTGATTCCCACAGGCTCATCCACGGGCACCATCGTGCGGCCCAAGGTGCACCACACCCGGCCATCCCACCCCCCGCCGGACCCCCCCATTCCAGAGGCGTGCATCCCGGGTCAGGAGCCACGCCACACTGGTGCCCCCTTTTGCCCACACAGCCTGGCTCAGCAGGACCAGCGGCACTCGTACCCGGACCGGCTGGTTCGCAGCCGCAGCTCGGACATTGTCTGCACTGGCCGCCGGCCCACCAGTGACCCGGGTCTCAACCGGCGGCCGGTGCCCGAGGACCGTGAGCTGGGGCCCGCCGGCTTCGCCCCGGGACCCTCGTCCTCTCCCAGCAAGGACTCCCTGAAAGGAGAGGTATGGCTCGGCCAATCACTGCCCTGCACGCAGTCCCTTGGTTTGGAACCACTGTGTGTTGCGTCCTCTTTGGCTGTGGTGTTTATAAGGGATGTTGTGTTTGCTTTTGATGAACAGCGCCCCAGGGTGTAGCCCTTGGTGGGTATAATCGGGTTTAGAATCAGGATTATGCAGGAGATTTCTGCTTTTACGGTGAGCAATACACACAGGTAATATAACCAAAGCAAATGTCTCCCATCACTCTGGTTTATTAGCTAATGTCCAATGCCTGTTAACTGCTCCCGCCTCAGCCCCATGTACACCACCCCCTACAGGTGGAGGAGAGGAAAGACAGCGACGATGAGAAGTCGGACAGGAACCGTCCATGGTGGAAGAAGCGCTTTGTGTCAGCCATTCCAAAAGGTAAGTGTGCTGTGGGGGGGGGATCAGCCAATCAAGAGGTAGCCAATAGCTGGGAGTGCCAACATACCTTAGTGTAGAGTGACGGTGCCTGTCACGGGTTTTATCGGTGTTACAACTTGGTGAACAGAACTCATGTGCTCTGTGGGTGAGTGTGTCTGTGGGTGATGGACTGAGTGTGACGACTGGGTAGGAGCCAGAGCTGAACTGTAAACCCAGCACAGCGCAGCTCGCGCTCACTCATGGTTCGGGTTAGGAGACTATGCTGTCCCTCCTTAGGCTGCTTTTCCACTGCACCAGGTACCGTACTTTAAATACTTCAAGAAAGTACCAAAAGTTCAGTACTTCAAGGTGTTGGTTTTTCACTGGTTTAAAAACTGATGCTGGTGCTAAATGACATCACAATTCCGTAGAATCCCTGTTCTTCCTGTGTTAACCATGGTTACCTGCAAGGAAGCACATGCAGTCACCATTGCTTTTTTTTATTTGCTGTACTTCAGTATATCATATAAACATCTGACAAGCAATGAAGCAGCAAACTTTGTGAAAACCAATACTTGTGTCATTTTGCCATCGATTATTTTCCGTTTCTGGATCTACTACATGTCTGTTCTCTTCCACTGCTTTTGCTTGAGCGGCACATGCATTCTGTGAGCCAATCATAATCATTTCCATCTTTGCTATTGAAATCACTCCTAGACAGGTTTGTGAGAAATTTGTCAAACTTATTTTTTACTATGTCGTTTTCTGTGGTTGTTTTGCGTTTTAGAGTCACGCTCTTTGCATAAACAATCCCTAAATAGTCCTCTAGCTGGTTTGGTACTTTAGGTACTGGAACTTTTTGTGCTGGTACCTGACCAGAAGTCAATGGAAAGTACTAATAGTATAGTGGAAAAGCACCCTTAGAACCA
The DNA here is from genome assembly GCA_015164015.2 of Brevimyrus niger. NCBI lineage: Eukaryota > Metazoa > Chordata > Actinopteri > Osteoglossiformes > Mormyridae > Brevimyrus > Brevimyrus niger. Next base: position 1,943,401 of record JAABNY020000039.1, read on the forward strand.
GGGACACACATTAACCCAGCACGACACAGTCAGTCACTGCTTCTTAACAAGGAGCTGTCTGAGAGCTGCTTATGTGTTTTGTGCGATGAGCCAGCAGTAGGGCTGTGTGTCTGCAGGCCTTAGGTGAAACAAGCCTTATCATAGTGGCACACAGCAATACGTGGTCCTGTCCAAGAGACATAAAGGTAAATACCTATGCAATAATCGACTTGTATTTTTTGGAAATTTTCAGAATAACCAAGTACAGTAGTACCTCGGTTCTCGAACTTAATCCGTTCCGGACTCCGGATCGAATCCTAAAAAGTTCAAGTTCTGATCTAATTTTTCTCATAAGAAATAATGGAAAACCAATTAATCAGTTCCCGACCCCCCCCAAAATTACACCTAAATATACCTAAATAAGTATGCGTTTCAGTTTCTTTCCCCAGTCCGGTCATTGGGTGCCTTCGACTTGCTTACAGCGCTGGCTTAAAGCAATGCATTCTGATCCTGACGCAATATATTACGGTTAGATGCATTGGGACCTCTCACCCAGCTGCACAAACTGGAACCGCCTCCATGACAACATACCTTTGCCCCTATTGGCTGAAGAGTTTAGTTACACGCGTGACGTTTGTATCCTAGGCAGTTCCGTATGTTGCGCTGCTTTATTTGGTTAATCGCCCAGCAAGTGAAGTAGGCATTCAAGTAAGAATTGCATTGTAGTGTGACTCATTTCCTGGCGCGTACAATTAATATTAGGTCAGCGTTCTCGGTTCAACGTCTGATATTCAGATCGAGTTCTAGGTCAAACTGGTTTGTTCGACTTTCAAGAAATTTGAGTTATAGTGAGTTCGAGAACCGAGGTACCATTGTATTTAAATTTGTAATACCAGAATAATGAATGTTGTCTTCAATGTTGTAATTCATTTACTTATGAACAACTTAGGGCTGCGTTAGCACACTACCAATGCCCTTAACATATTTTAAGTTCTTTAAGTCTAAAGTTTGCGATTCCCCCACTGTATTTAATTGCTGTGTGGCAAGTTTTACTACCAACGTGTAGAAAACCCAAATATTCCCATCCTTTGGATTTGACTTAGAGCATTTTGGAAAGGCTATTGTTAGACCCCATTATTTACGACAGTTGTGCATTACCAGCATATTATCTACATATAGTTGTTCAAGTAGGCTTAAGTCTGAAACACAAGAAGTTCTGGATAATGTCATTAGTCTTCATTTAATTCATTTCAGATTTGATGATAAGGTTCAAATAATTACGTTCCGTATCCTTACATTTGTTTGACAGTAGAATTGCCTTTTGGAGAGTTACTGTTTTTGAGCTATTGAGGGCGATATTCAGAATACATAAAACTAGTTATTTGTATAATACATGCAACAAGGGAGCTTGTTATAATAGCTACTGAAAAATAACACTGGTAAATATCTGTGGAACAAAAGAATAACATCTGGTATCCAAATTATGCGTTGAAGTCTAGTTACTGAACACAGGAATAGTTCACAAAAAATTCTCATAGAAATGCAGATTGAGCTGCTTGATAGTATTCAAGTTTGCATTTAAATAATTAGAATTAATCTGTTTAAAAATTTTATTTACTTAATTTCTTATAGTAACTAAGTTAAATATTAAGTAAAAGGGGACCTTGCAGGCATACATATTGTTTACTTTTGGTCTTACGCATTACGTATTTGACATAAGAACGTAGACGATGTTTAAAATGTCTTGTGAAAATCCAAAAATAATAAATAGGCAAATTAAATAAATGAAGACCGTCTTAATCATTAGGTTAGCGAACCCTGTGATAATTTTGTGCTTGGATTTTTAGCATGGTCCATTACAGCCTTAGTAGGGTACTGCGTACGGGAGAGCAGCTAAGCGGTGTTATGCCTGGCCAGCCTGGGCCCCCCCCAGAGCACGAACGGAGACAGAGTAGCGGGCAGCAGCCGCCCCCCCGCGCGCAGTGTTGGCTGTGCTCTCTGCAGTGTGGAGTGTCCCTCCCAGCCCAACGCTGTCTGTCCTGTTCCCACGCAGTGCTCTATTGGACTGCGGAAAGCGAAGTCTCAGGTAACGCCCCCCCCCCCCCCCCTCTTTTCCCTTCGGGGAGTCCCGGGGATGCCTCTGCCTCACTGCCACCCCCCTCATGGCCTCACCTCATGTTTCCACACTCATCAGTGGGCTTTCTCCTCATTGGTTCAATTTGCTTGACGTGTTGGGTGGCCTCGACGGGATCGGCCTCTCTGAGGCAGAGAGAAAACCAGCATTTCGCCGCAGAATATTTCTCTCGGGCATGTGAGATGGCAGGTGGGTGCGGCTCGAAGGATGCGGGCCAGTGACCCAGAGGCTGCAGAAGAAGGGCTGTGTTGCTAAATGAAGAACCTAGCCTGAGTCGTAGAGGCCGCCAGCATGACGTGGCCTCTGCTAGGGGCCGGCTCCTGCCAGCGCTGTGTTCTTCTCTCTCATTGGTGGATGGGGAATTAGAGGCTCATTCATGGTTCTCTGCTTCACAAGCCCTGCCCCCGATTTCCCCAAATGAGCCTTGGGACACCTTTTCACATCATGGCTGTGTGAGGAGTTGCTCCCGCCCCCATGTCAGATCGGGCTGCTTCACTCTCGCCCGTAAACATGGCCGCTCATGTGGGAGCGCAGTGCTACGCCCATCGCTCCGCCGCCTCGTCCTGCTCGCCTCGCTGTAGCAGAGCACGCTTGGCTCCGACTGGCTGCCCTCTGACCCTGCCTCCCCACTCCGCCCGCCTCCAGCGCCCATCGCCGCTTTCCGGAAGAAGGACAAGCAGGAGAAGGAGGAGCTGGGTCCTGAGCGCGCCCCGCCAGGTCGGTCCCACCCTAGCGAATCGCGGGCCTCTCGGCCCCCTTCCTCGTGGAACGCCGATGCGGCTCCCTTGCTCACGGCCCGTCCCCCCACCCCGCCCCCCTACCCCCGCAGACGACCCGCTGCCTCGGCACAGCCGGCAGACCCAGGAGGCCGAGGACATCTTGGACAAGTACCGCAACATCAAGCGCAGCAGCCCGGGTGACGGCATGGCGTCCGCAGGGGCCGCTTATGACGGGCAAGGTGAGCAGGGGCCCTTTCGGCCCCTTGCCTGGCCCCACATGGCATCTCGGGGTCTCGGGTGGGGGAGGAGTAACATCTGTTTAGTCTGAAATGTGTAAGTCTCATTGTGTGTGTGTCTGTCCGTCTCCTTGTGTGTGTGGGTGTGTGTCTGCGTGCCAGAGCCCTGCGGGGGGGACGGTGAGAGCGTCCACGGCTCCCCCAGGGAGGAGGCCCTCCAGAACGTCTCCGCGGACGACCTGCCGGATTCGGCCAGCCAGACGGCCCAGCCGCAGGACTCCAAGTTCTCCTTCAGGTGTGTGGGGGCCGCCTTGGTCTCACCCCACCCCCTGCCCTGGACTCGCC
>JAABNY020000039.1:1950979-1963968 GCA_015164015.2 Brevimyrus niger
ATGCACCGACCGAACCTGGCCAACCAGGACCCCCTCCCCGGCCCGGACCACTTCGTCCCCGGGCCCCTCCTCCTCCCGAACAAGGTGGGAACGCCCCCCCCCCCCCCCCCCAGTGTGTCTGATGTACGCGGAGCTTTGGGCTTCCAGCCCATAATAGGCATCAGCATGACATCCACCACAGATAATAAAATGTGTGTTTGCTTTTCCTTGGCTAATACTGGCTCCCTAATGGTGTTTATCTGGTGGTATAGCATTGTGATTAAGAGCTCCCGCATCCGCAAGCTGAGCTCGCTGCCATTAGAGGCAGAATGACTTCTAAGCGTTTGGGTTCCTGCTCACGCCATCGGAACGAAATGGGACGGAGATTAGCGAAGGCCTTGGCGTATACCAGCGGGGGGCGGGGGCTGCCTTTCCATAGATATTTACATAATGGCCTCATTAAGGCCCCTAATAAGAACACTAATGTCGGGCTAATGTGTTGGTAAACATGGTCAGAGTGAGGCGGAAGGCGGGGGCATACATGAGTGGGCTCAGGAAACGGACCAACCCCCTGGCAGCCCCATCCGGGTTCCCTCCAGCCTCCAGTCACCAGGGAAGCTCATCAGAGGCGCAGGCAGAAAGGTGTCCAGCAGGGCGGCGACCTGCTCACAGGCACCAGCCACTCACGACCGACTCTGGCGCCTCCTGCATGCTGCACCCTGGTTCTACCTGGGAGTCGATTAGCAAGGGTAGCGGGTAGCAAGGTGGGGAGCCACACAGAAGGTTGCTGGTTCAGTTCCTAGCTGCATACAACTGTTGTACCTTTAAACAAGTTACCCAGCCTGATGTTGTGCATACAGCATTACTTAGTCATGTTTTACTCTTTGAGATGAATCTGGGTGCAGTTTTATGAATAACTGATGATTAGCGTCTCTGCACCTTTTATCCTGAGTGTGACACTGTCCCCCTCCCCGTCCCCCCCCAGGCCAACCCACCCTGCCTGCTCTCCACCATCCAGTACATCAGTAACTTCTACGCCAGCCGGCTCGGTGGGGAGGAGAGCTACTGGTGGATGCAGTTCACGGCCGCTGTGGAGTTCATCAAGACCATCGACGACCGCAAGTGAGGCGGGCGGGCGGCCGGTCATGGGGGGGAGGCCCTGCTGTGGTCCCCTGTGACTGTCTCCCTGCCCGCCCCCCTCCCTCTGTATAGCTGTACATAGAGCATAGAGGACAGCATACCTGACCTGCCCCGACCCAACCGAGGCTTGGGTCACCAGGAAACACCAAAACAGCTTTTCAACCAGAAACTGAATTCCTGTCTTTTTTTTAATTGCCCACCCTCTGTTTCTCTGATACTGACCAGCAGGTCTCTGCTTTTCAGAATTTTATATCTATTTAAACACTTAGAAATAATGATATCGATCAGACAGGTGGAAAAGGGACCACAGTGACAGTGTGCTCTTGGGTGTGCGCTGGCATGGGGGCGTACCTGCAGGGGGGGCGGGGGGGGGTGCTGCGTCGGCCCATCATAGACCTACCAGACCGAGCAGGTAGATTCCAGGTGTCCCCAGCTTTTACCTGAAGGGTTTATTTCATCATTCCTGAACAGTTTCCTGCGAGTCGCGCCTTAGGTATACACAGATCGGTTCAGCTCACTCCACTGCGGCTTTGAAGCGTGGGACGTGAGAACAGACGTGTTTGTATCCCTGACTTACAGCAGGCTTGCTGGGTGGCTCTCTGCTTGACGCTTTTTCCGCAAGTTTATCCCGCCTGGTCTTGAGATCGATGGCAGGAGGGAGAGGACAGGGGATGACTTGCTATGGTTTAGGATGAGACCAGATCCTGTGAATGATGAGGGACAATCACACCTCGCATGTTCCAGATTTTCCAAAGCTCCCTGATTGATCAGGTGGTTTGACCCTTTCCCACCCCCCCCCCCCCCCCCCTCACACCACACCCTAGATGCAGTGCCTTGGGATGCGTGTGCCAGTTATAGGGCATGGAGCAGCTCACTGCCCCCCCAAGCAGGAGGAGGTTTACCAACTGGATTGAAGGACCTCGGTCAACAACTCCCCCCACCCCACCCTCCTGTTCCCCTTGCCACCAAAGACACCCCTCCCACTTTGAACCCCCCCGGGTCATTTAAGCCTCCCAGTCCCCCACTGTTTTTGGCAAACTAGCCGCCATTTTTTTTTTCTCTTTTTCTTTGTAACAAACACTCTGTCTTTCAGTGTTAAAACTCCTATTTTAAGTGTGCAGCTAGATGGTGGAATTCTTTTGGGGGAAAAATGAGGATGGTCATTTAATACATGTAAGAAGAATTCGCTTTAAGGTCAGCTGAAGTCCACCTGCCTGGCTTGTTCCTCTCGTTACGGTTGCGCCTCTTCTCGAACAAATGGGTAAACGCGTGTCGTGTGAGGCTGTCTCTCTGACTATCTCTCTGTCTTTCTCTGTCTGGCCGGCACGGCGAGCCCCCATAACGGCGTGCGCTGACACAGGATGTAAATATCTAGGCATGCAGACACTGATCTGATTAAAGCTCTACCTCCTCGCAGGTTTCAGAAAGGGACTGTTAACTTTCATGTATGTTGTTGGGGTTTTTTGGGGGAAGCGACTTTCCTAAAAACGTTCTCATCTTCCCTGCAGTCAGAGGAAAGTGCTTAATGATGGGAAGCATCACAGGGTCCCCGGTCCAGTGATGGGTTCTGGCCTGGTTCTGGCTGCAGATAGAGGAATGTTCTGTTTATGTGCACTTTTGGTAATGGCTAAGTATTGTATGTCCCTGATTGTGTTCTATAAATGCTTTTCTCTATTGTATTAAAATATAACAAAAACTCTAATATTCACTGACTTTTGACTTAAGTGGTGACTTCAGCCCTCCACTGATTATTTAGAGGAGTTATATCATTTTTTTTTTTCATTTTTTTGTGGCTCTTTATAAAAGCCAGATGGAGCAAGACTTTTTACTCAACTGCTAGTTTTCCTTTAAGAAAATAGATGTAGTTTTCTCTGATGTGTGTGTGCAGGAGAATCTCGGGGTTACCCTGCTCGGGGTTACCCTGCTCGGGGTTTCCCTGCTTGGGGTTACCCTGCTCGGGGTTCCCCTGGCGCTCTCATATGCTCACAGTCACACCTGCACACCTTTCTCAGTCCCCTCAGTTGTAGCCAGCGGAGCCTCCACTTCCAATGTTTTTACCGTGAAGACGTGGGATTATTTTGCTGCTTTCCGGAGACTGCAGAGCTGAGATTTGGAGACGTGCAAGGTGACCAGGAGTCCGTGACATGGAAGGTGTGATGCAGAACAGTTCTCAGGTCTGTACTTCTCTCAGATGCGTCTCCTTGGGTCTGTCTACACAAATTCCAGCCACATTTCTAGTGTTACTTTGAGTAGATGCTTAGATATAGGAATAAACATAATTTAAAATTTAGCTACATCAACAGTAATATTGTAATTCAGGTGGCAGGATGATGTCCCCACACAGGCTATCATGTGAACTGCAAAGGTTTGTGTTTCTGGGTTTGACTGAACAGCAGGTCTAATTTGGTCTGCATACTGGTTTTAGCTTGGTCTGGTTTCATTTCCTAAGAAAGGACTGGTGTGACCTGGCCTGTGGGCCTGTTTGTATATATATACTGGATGCCTAATAAAACGCTAACAATTTATACATTCAAATACATCCTGAGTTTAATTTGAGAAATGTTGTTTAGTGTAAAGGGACCTTGGGTTTGTGAAAGGCGCTATATAAATGTAACCTATTGATATTAGTCTCCCGGTCAGCCGTCAAGCTTTTGAACCATTTAACATTTCTGCTTTAACTGTTTTGCTGAAGGAGGGGCTCTTTTCCAATGGGTCCAGCAGAACCATGTAGTGAGAGGAAAACCTGCCCCGGTACGGTTTATCCAGGATGGCGAGTGGTATGGGTGCCCGTGGCCCGAGTTCCTGTGTCATCAGTAAGTGTCCGTTTAGACCTGAGGTGACACCTGATTGGACTGCTGCATACCATCCTGTGATAGGCACAGGCCACATCCAATAGGCTATTACCTGTCAGGTGGGCGGCGGGCAGAGGAAAGGCACTTTTCCATTGCAAAGGGCCAGTGTTTATGCAGGTTTTTGCTGCAGCTCCTTAATTAGGTCACTAATTGGAGAACTGATTGGCACCTCACACCTGTGTTTGAACAGCTGACCTAAAGGTTATCCCAAAAACCTGCATACGCACCGGCCCTTTGTGGATAACACTGCCCACCCCTGCTATGATGAGTACAAACTGCTGGGTGGGCTGCCTTCTCTTAGGTCGATACAAGGATTTTTAAACCCGATATGCCGGCCATGGTGCACCTTTGCAGTGAGCTCCGCATTCTAGCAGGGGAGAAGATGGGGAACAGTGGGGTAGGAACACCTCAGCTAGACAAGGAGTCAGTGAAGTGTACGTCGCCCAGTAGGAGGTTCCGGCCGCCGTGTCACGGTTGCGCATGCGCGCAGGTTGTGCGCGCGCTCGGCCCGTCCGTTAGACAGATGGCCCACACGCGATGTTTAATTACTGCAGGAAACGGGTGCAAACGGCTGATTTGTAATCGGAGTTATTTCTCGTCTAATATCAGGCCGCACCTCCATCCTTTAGCTGTGAGCTCCCGTCTAAATACACGCGCGGTGGGATACCGGCTTTGCGTGGCAATAGTTACCGTGGCTTAATTTGCATTTAGATTTGTTCCAGCAACGTGCGCTTGTGTTAGCACTCTCTGTGAGTACTAGCTTATAAAAAGACTGCTGAAAGAAGTTCTTATTTTATTGTAAATCTCATTCTTTTATGCAAACTAGCAAATTTACCAGGAGCTACTGAGGGCAAGTATCGTACTCACCGGCACTATATCAGAAGCCCTCACGGGAGTTAAACTGACAAACACCGTGTTATATGTTCATGTCCTGACCACCATGCTCCCCGCTGCGCTACATGACGTGTTTCTGCGTCTGGACTCCAAGCCCCCTTCCTTTCCGCGGTGCTACTCCCGATCCGGCTGCAGGAACCGTCAGGATGCTCGATGAACTCTTTACGCTTCACTTAGCAGCCCGTCAGCAGACGTTAGCCGGGCTTTTCGTACTTAGCAATAAGTAAAAAGCCCGTTCCATGTGTAAATACCGTCTTCCTGGACGTGCTGCGCGGAGGGTCAGGCGCGGGAGCTGCCAGGGCCTGACGGGGGGGCGACTGGCTTCCACATTGATGTCAGATTGTTGAATGAGGATATAAACAGCCTGGGGGGCTGGCCCAGATGGCGCTGAAATCACAGATAATAAGTCCAGCACACCGCTCACATGACTTCACACACTGGTGTGCGCCGCACGCCCGCTGTCTCTGGGGGAAGGCTGTTGAGTGCCAGCTCTCCTCTAACCCCCGCCCCCAAATAAGTTATATTTTTCTCGGCCCCCTTTACGTCGTTATTGCCACATCAAGCCCGGTTTAAGAAATTCACGCTTACCGCAAACAAAGGCGGCGAATTTTAACATAATTAACATTCTAAATTAAGTTACATAAATAAATGTAACATGTGAATTAATGTGGCGTGTCACTCACACCGATGCTGCGGTCCAGAAGCAGGATGCGTCGATCAGTAACGAGCATGCAATGTAAATGACGTGCAATACGTGTATTTCATCTTAGTTTACTGCCTGTCAAAACTGTGACAAATTGCAGCATGCAGACCTGTTTTGATTAATATAAGGACGCGATTTCTAAACGGGGACCCAGATCATTTACTGTTGTAAAACCATAAAACCAAAAAGAAGGAAACGAGAAGCAGTAAAAACTACAACTCCAGTGTGGTCTTCACACGCTCGGTTCCCCTTTGAGTTGAGACTTTACGCATAATGTGGACAGAGGAATTCTATTCTCATGATGTTCTGTTTCATATGGTAAACAATCCCGCGTTCCCCATTGTTATAAAATATTAAAACTTATTTAATAAGTATTTCGTGTTTTGCATGGACAGCGCAAATGTAGTGTAAAATATACATTCTTTGAACATAATTCATAATATACACAACATGTAAAACCGCACCATAATGAGCACGTCTTACAAAGCTATACCGTTTATTGAGCTCAGATCCTAAATACGATAATAATTTGCTTATTACTATCATATGACAGCGCACTAATTGCGGGTGCCGGCTTTTCATTGGCTCCCCTTGTTGGATCTCTACTCTACTACTGATGTTCCTCGGTAAAGACGCTAACAAGGAACTCAGATAAGTATGCAGAAATAGATTTGATTACGAACAGCGTGTGTCCAGCGATTATTGTATTGTTTTGCCTCTTTTAAAATCTTAAATAACTGCAAGCATTTTTTGTTATGCATTCCAAAAGGGGAATGGCAAAAAAAAACGTCTTGTTGCTAATCGACATTAATAATATAATCTTGAAGTATTATGTTGACAGAATGGCTGTTTGAATTGTTTTGTATGATGTCTTTAAAAAGCATGAAATAACTGGATTCAGTGGTTCATTCTTGTAACAATTGGTATAGTTGGTATTAGTTTGACTGATACGTTTGGCTAAGTTGAATTCTAAAAATGAGACTAAAGGGAACATTGTTACAAGAATGAACCACTGAATCCCTAAATCAAGGGTGAGCAACCTTACTCAGAAACAGCCCGTGTGTATGCAGATTTTCACTGCAACTCCCTAATTAGATTACTAATTAGAGGACTGTTTGGTTGAGGAGTCCTCACACCTGGGTTTAAACAGCTGACTTGCAGGTTACCCAAAAAACCAGCATCCACACTGGCTCCTCACCACCCCTGCACCCCTGCCCTAAATCGGTGTGAAATGAACTACTGGATTTACACTCTGCTCATATATGACACAGTGTGTAAATGAAGTACAAGGCAGTCATAACTAGCATGTTTCTAATTTAAAGGAGTTTAGGAGATATTGCCTTGGGACTTTTAAACAATTTATTAGAGTCCATTTTTGCATCACTCCTAAAAATAAAGAAAAGTTTTTTTTTATTTCATTTTTTTTTTTTTAAATAAAAAAGCAACCCGAGATAGGAAACGTCGACATCTCCTGATTTTCCAAACTCTTCTCTGGAAAACCGTTTCTTTCCCAGATCTCGTGCGATAGCGGCGGATACAGCTTGGTGACACATTTCCTCTAATGAGGCCTCTACGCTACGGTCTTGTGTGCAAAATGACAAGTAATTCAAACTGGAAAAAGGGGCTTTTTTGCATGCGGGGGGGGGGGAGCTTCCATTTTGAGAAAAAGGGTAAAACGACTCAAGCTATTTAGGGGTCACGGCTTAAACGTGTGAATGTGAATCACATGAGTGTTTCATTGCCGGTTTGTCAAACCAAAAAACCACATTCGCCTAAATTCTCTTACCAAAGCTAAACCAGCCACGATGTAGATGCCTGCCTGACGCTCTTATCTAGCTGACAAACGAGGGTTTATTTCACACATTTTCTCTGCTCAAGGTGTTTTAATTTTTTACACGTAGTGATTCGTGTGTGATCCTGGACCCTTACGTATTTCTAAGCCCCTGACCTACCTCGGTCCTCACCATGTGATCCATCTATACCCTTAAACACTGCTTACAGTAATGTCCTCATCACCATGGACTCTGTTTAGGTCAAACTATGATCAGGGATTCCGATAAGGGACTCTTGGGCTTAGGGGGGGACTGCATTTAGTTGCACACACTTCAGATCAAGTCGAACCGTAGCAGCCTCCAGCCAACATGAGAGCCAAAGTGCTCGAATCAAAACACAGGCCACGTCACTCAGAGTATTTTTGCCTAACAACCAAGAGTGTTTAAATAATAGACACGCTACCAGAAGGACAGTTAGCAGTGATGTTGCATCTGATGCCGTTGCCCACAGTGGATAGCCCACAGTGGATAGCCCACAGCGGATAGCCCACAGCGGATAGCCCACAGAAGGCCCTGGGCTGATTGCGTTCTAGCATCATTACACAGTTCTATTCTCCCAGAGGACAGGGGGTCTCAAGAGCTTCAGTGACCTTGGGTTTGGTTCTGGGGCGACACAAGCGCCGCCCAGCCAGACATCACACTACATATCCATAGCGACAGACTGATGTCTTTTCGCTAGACCATACATACCAGTGTTTGGCTTAGAAAGTCAAAGTTTTGGGTTCCGTCAAGTAAAATGTGTCCAGATCCCCGAAGTTCCTGTACAGCATGGCTCAGTTCTTTATCTGGACCCTGCGCAGAGTGGCGAAGCCTTCATTGTTAGATACGGACAGCAGGAGGCGATGTGGCTGTAGTACTAACCTTTCTGAACTTTGGTACGAGAGAAGGTGTCTTTTTATGAATGAAGCGTTTGTACCCAATACACATATGCAGCTCATTAGAATGTCACCAGGATGCGACTATTTTGCGTGTAGGCTCCAGATTTTGATTATTTTGTTGCTTGGATATTTAGATAAACTTAAGTCAACGTTTGGCATCACCCACGAGCTTGGAGTGGAGACGGGGGCACGTCTTAGGGCAGCTGCGGAACAGCGGCCTAATTACACATACTGTACGGCACAAGCTCTGCCAATGGCGTCCGATGCAAGAATAGATCCCGTCGGTGTCCTGCAGGTGGCAGTCGCAGCATTCACGAGGAATATTCCCCGCTGTCTCCATCAAGACAAAGAGCACCTAGACACACAGCGCGATGAAACCAAATCAACATTTAAAATGAGACATCTCGGCGTAATTATGATCCGAAGGAACTTTGACTTTACACTGAAAAATAATAATTATAACGTAAAATTAGCAGTGAACCTTCACTCTAGTCAAATCTACACGGTTGCAGAATAATTGCATGTTATGGTTTTAACAAAAAGAACATATAAATATATGTTGAGGAATAAAATAGGTGGCACGCCTTTAATGTGTGTGTTTTTTTTTTTTTTTTTTACAAATTGTTATTCGTCTTAATTTTTGAGGCGACTAAGTTTTTGTGCTTTGAACGAAGATAATGCAGTTAAACTTTAGGGCGGTGCATAAAAGGGCGCATTTTTAACCACATTTTTACGTGTTTATTACGGTACAACAATACCCCGATTACTGCACTTCATCCATCACTACCTGTTTAAACTACTCCAGTGCCCGTTTCATTGGCATGTGTAACTTCTCTGAAATGTCAGCTTTATTGTAATACGCCTTATGTCAACATCCTGGGAGCGGCGTTTTTTTTAAAGCTTAAAGTTTACCGGTATTGTCATAAAACGTTTCTTGTCCATATAATTTCACCATCCTCTTATTCCGCTTTTAGGATCAAAATGTGCTGATTGCCGGTATAAGTGCAATGTTCAGCAGTACAAGTAAGTCGGATAATGTATAGACTGTAATCCAAATATATAGCTAACTGTGGTTTCTCGTATTCGCAGTCATTTATTTAACAGACGAATGGCTATTGTCTATTTTATTACGTGTGTTTCGTGTGTAGTTCGGGGTTTATTTTCATTCCGTTTTATAACCCCAAGGTCTCTGAATAAGGTTAATACTACATTAAATTTCACAGCCTTTGTAAAATGTCCCCTTAAGTTTACATTAAACATCTCTTAGTCATAAGAAATTACAGCTTACATGAAATGTACAAAGTAAAATGTTTATTTTATTTTTACGGAGTCTCAATGGCACTAACAGGGTTTTACAAGTATCGAGCAGCTCGCTAAATAACGCAATATAACCGTTTTAACTCGGTCTGGTTAATTATTTGAGATTATTATGGTGAAAATGCCATAGAGACATTTGCGTGCACTTATTACCAATATATATCTAAAGGTCCACGATGATAGTACAGGAGTGCGAGAGTAACAGCCTCAAACAGCAGGCCTTCTGAGTCCCCCAGTCTTTCAGATCAGCATTATGGAAGCTTGAAGACTATGCTTATTTATCCTTTATATGCAACAATTGTACTTTTATGAAAGGGAAAGAAATAATCAAAGACATTTTATCAATTAATTATCGGCTGGCAAAGACAAAGAACGACTCGGCAGGCAAGGTCCATGACATCAGATCTCGAATCTGCTCCAGAACCAGATTGACACGAAGAGCAGCTTAATGCTTTTAGGTAGGCAACAAGTGAATCCATCAATCTGCACCGCGTAATCCAACGGCAGTAATGAAAGGTGCACGCCACCGCGCCGCTAACTGATGCGCCTCTCCGCCGGAGTCGCGCACCGTCCCAGAGACGCGCGTTCACGGGGAAAAATACCCTCGTAACACCTTTGGAATCTGACGCAGTCTCTTGTAAGTCTTCTAACGTGCGTTGATTCAAACGTCGGATCGATCCCAACCATAAAACAAAACTGCTGAGCAAGCGCCGGTAAATTATACAAAATATGCTTCCGCATGGTACTCGAACGACTTAAACACCAGCCCTCTCCCCGTAAAACAGAAGCACATTTAAACTATTTCCCAGCGCCAGGTAGAACAAATCGTGCCTTTATAATTACTGTTGTTTCGCAATATTGCAGGCTGTGGAATCCTCCAGGAGCGACGGAGCTGTAAACCGTCTCAGGAGTGTGATTTTGAGGAAGTGGATGGGCCGTGATTGGCAGCTGACTGGTGGGGAGGGAGCAGTTCTGAGACTGTGGAGAAGAAGATTCGCATTTACTTGATGTGATACAGACATTCCTCCCCCTCCCCTTTCGTCCCCGGCAGGACGGCTGTTACTGGTCCATTCCTGCTTGTGCCAAGCAGCCCTGGACTCAGACGATCTTTAATAACAGAAGAAACAACTGGAAAAGCTGCTTCCCTGGCGTCTATAAAATCAAACAAAAGCAATTAAAGAGCAAGGGAAATGAACAAACGTCAAAGACACATATTACAATCAAAATAAAAATGCCCAGAGTCTGGGGGAGATGAGCGAATTAGGACAGAGAGGTGTGAATAGTTTTTTTTTTAATTCTTTTTGCCAGAGGTGATAAGACACATTTAATAATGAAACACAGCTCCCCAGTGACACTGTTTCTGTGGTGCTGTTGAGGGAAAGCCTCAGCATCAACAAAAAGGGAATGCACAGGAATATGGGGGGAGGGAAGCATCGCAGGAGAGCGCGGTGGTGTGGGGCTCGTCGCAGGGGAGCGCGGTGGTGTGGGGCTCGTCGCAGGAGAGCGCGGTGGTGTGGGGCTCGTCGCAGGAGAGGGCGGTGGTGTGGGGCTCGTCGCAGGAGAGCGCGGTGGTGTGGGGCTCGTCGCAGGAGATCATTGTTATCTGATCCTTGGGTGCTGGTAATCACTAACAAGGCTTGTTCAGACTGGTAAGGCCGGGAAGTGCAGTTCATGCCTTGGTCCACAGAGTTGGCCCAGGGTTCAGCGCGACATTGTTACACCTGATCAAACCAGTTTGCGATTAAATGCCTAGAAGATTGAAACCAAAGGAGATAATGGCTATGTCATCTGCGGTATGAGCGATCCTACAGTATGTGCCGTTTCACTCTTAAGGGAGAGACATAAAAAGTAAAATAAAGTGTTTCCCTAATGGGATCATGTCACCGGAATACTAGTTTGCAAATATAGACCAATTTTTAGCTGATGCTTTTATCAGGAGCCAATTTTCGCCAGATATTATGAATGTGTATTTCAGATGGGCTGTTATCAAGGGTGTGACAGCAACACTCTTTCTGAACCAACAACCTTCCCCTTACCAGCTGTTCATAGGTCCTGGTGCGGCAGTATCTAGCTACACTCATATGTAGTTCAGCAGTGTGCTACTTGCCTCACTTGTGCGTCATTCTGCTTTTGCGTAAAGCGTTTGCTTAATAAGATCAATGCACCCTTGTGGTGCCATGGTAGTGTGTTTGAATCCAGATAAAAAGGTTGTATTTTTGAATCGCGCTGGGGTCAAGAGGGTTGTTTCTGTATATGTCCACAGGGGGGTACACAAGCCTTTCATTCTACTTGTACAAATGACAATAAAAGCATTTGAACCCTTGTGTGTAAATGTACTCCTCAGTGCACAGGGGAGTCTCCACCCCACCTCCATTCGGGTCTCTCTGTGATTTAGCCAGGCAGAAGAGTGGTTCAGCAAAATGTACCTTTGTAATCAGATGGCTCCACCCACATGCTGAGCGGTTGGCTGATTAGCAGTCTGTATTGCCGGGGGTTTGCCCTTCCATTGGCTGCTCTGACATGCATGCTTTACATATCAGCCTATGTAACAATGTTAGATTCTTGTTTCTTCTGGATTTTCTTTTTTGTAGTGTTACCTTCCAATCCCACTGGTAGACCGGGACAAAATTCTTGTTTTCACACAGCAAAACATGGGACAGCTCAAAATATTGACGGTTAAAATTATAATACTTTATCGAACATATATGGCAGATGGCAAAATGTGTGAAGTCCACACTTCTGAGTCTGGATCACTGTCCTTCTGGATCGCTTGTTTTTTTTTTCTCGATTATGATTCTGAAAGCTGCCCATAGCGCCGGGTCTCTCCGGCTTCTTGGCCAACATGGCAAGGTACTGCAGGACGGGAGGAGCGTCAAGCCACGGTTACTGCAGCTTCTGATTGATGCAGCCAGTCAGCGTGATATTTACCGCGTTCATAATTATTGCCATTATGCTACGTCTGAGGCACCTTATGAGTAACGGGCGCTGGCTGTATGCTCACATGAAGGTCATGCACTCCATCTTTTCCCTGGTGCTGTGGCGATGTGGTCTGTGCTCCGTCTCATACCGGGCTGTGGCAAAGTGGCCCATATTCCATTCCCACGCAGCTGTGGCGATGTGGCCCACACTGTGTTCTCATGCTGTGCTATGGCGATGTGGCCCACACCGTGTTCCCATGCGGTGCTATGGCGATGTGGCCCACTCTGTGTTCCCATGCGGTGCTATGGCGATGTGGCCCACACCGTGTTCCCATGCGGTGCTATGGCGATGTGGCCCACACAGTGTTCCCATGCGGTGCTATGGCGATGTGGCCCACACTGTGTTCCCATGCGGTGCTATGGCGATGTGGCCCACACCGTGTTCCCATGCGGTGCTATGGCGATGTGGCCCACAC
>JAABNY020000039.1:2013946-2025886 GCA_015164015.2 Brevimyrus niger
TTACCTTAAAGGCACAACGCCGGCTATTCATATCACTGTCACGCAGAGTCAGTGCCGGGCCACACAGCAGTATCACGCACCGTCATACACAAACACATTAAACATTAAACATATGAAATATCCCCAATACCTGAGAAGGATGGATGGATGGATGGATGGATGGATGGATGATATATATATTTAACTTCTTTGTATATATATCCGTGTGTGTACTTATATATCTTTATACATGTATATAGAGGTTCAAATTGAAGGAAGCTGTATGTATATCTGCAGTTAAGTTCTGCTGAAGGATAAGGGTGAGAGAGTAGAATTCACAGACTGGGGGGGGAGTGGGGGTTACAACCTATTAACTTGCAAAAAGCAACTGTCACCAGCACCAAGGATCAAAGATCAAAGTACCAAAATCACTCTGTGCAGTTACTGTGGGGGGGGGGCGACTTCTCACGGGCCAGAACAAAGAGGTGGGCGCGACACCGTCGGGATAATCCAGAACATTCCAGGTCGAGACTGTGATGTTGTACTTAGGTGCAAAGCCTGAACCTCCACAGAGTTATTCTGGATTGGTCTGTCCACAGAGTGCCTGTCTGCACATGAGCTGGACACGAGTTCCGCATGCATGCCGTTCCGGTTCATATGCATTTTCATTTACCAAGAAAGTGTCAAAAAGCTTCAGGTAAAGTGGGGTGTGTAAGATGCCTGTTTACCCCACAGTAAAGATCCGATCGGTGTTTTATGAGCCGTGAGCTGATATTCCCATTACACCAAGTGCTGAACCTGCCTCGGAAACACAGGATTTTTAGCTTAGCTTCTCCCATTTATCAGACCGTCCCCAGGTCGATTTGGGGGGGGGGGCTTGATACTGAAATCACTCTACCACCACTGGGATTAGAACCTACAACCATCTGATCAAAGGTGAGGCATCAAAACCCACACAGTCGCACGCCACACCCAACACAATAACTGGAAAAAACAACAGGAGTAGGAGGAGAAATGTTTCCCTGGTGAGGCCCCCCCCAGCTCGGCACCACCGAGTGCTGAACCCTTCAGGTCACACTGTCACACTCACTCACACTCAAATATAGCACTGCCATTTTTTTTTCTCCCAAAAATACAGCCATGCCGCTTCACCAGATCTGGACCTGAACTGCGGTCGGAATACATCAAGCAGGCCTTCACAATCCAAGGGAATGTGCATCACTAAAACACAATGGCAAATTTATGAATGTATTCCACCAATGCTCATCTTTTCATAGTAATGAGGGTCACGTGCTATTAACTCAAAAAAATGCAGGATTTTAATATGAAGGATATGTGACTAATTTAAATTAAGCCCACAATTGCAGCATTGAGGCACATTATGCTACAACGCTTTACCTAGGAGGCTGTTGGCACCTGCTCTGCTCATTACACACTTGGGGGGTGCGGAGGCATTCCTTTCTTTAAATGATAGAAACAGACCATTTCCAATACAATTTAGCCAAGGCGGACCCGGGCACCCCCCTCGCTGCTAGCGGCTTGACCATTCCCAGACACCCAATTTGGTGTGTTACGGCGGTAAATTGAGAGCCCCTCCCCTGGCCCCCTCGACACGGGAGCCATCGGTTTTAATTTTCCAAACTTTCTCCTTCTGTCAAAAGCAGAGGAGAGGAGAACAGAGCAGGGAAAACAACAGCATTCGAAGTTTTATCTGTTCTACAAAATGCTGTTATCTTAGAGCAGTGTCAAGAACTCTATCTCCCCCCTCCCTCTCTCTCTCCTTCTCTCTTTTCCAGGTGTCAAGCACAGACGAGAGAGATAAGATTGGAAAGGAATCCCACTTCGCCAAGTAAATAAATAATCAATACTCATCTAAATGTAAATGAGGATTCAGCCCCCTTTGATAGTGGGGTTTTTATCAATGACCCAATTTTCTACAGACAGAGTCAGAGGGATTCAACCAAATCACCATCAGTCAGCTGCAGTGTAATGGATAAAAAAAACTACAGACTGCAGGTCTACACATCTGGGAAGGTACTCAGGGTTTGCAGGTCTGCACCTTTTGGGTGGTCGTTGGAGTTTCCTTCCAGAAGTTCATTGTGGTTTGCAGGTCTGCACATTCATGAAGGCCCTCGGGGTTAATGGGTCCACACCTTTCAGAAGGTCCTCAGGTTTTTGCAGGTGTGCACCATCAAGAAGGTACTCACAGATAGCAGGTCTTGCAAGGTCTTGCAAAGTCTGCACCTTGCAAGGTGCTCAGCGTTTGCAGGTCTGCATGTTCAGGAACGTTCTCAAGGTGTGTGGGTCTGCACCTTCTGGAACATCCTTGGGGTTTGTGGGTCCCCAACATCGGAAAGATACCTAGGGTTTGTGGATCTGCACCTTCAAGGAGGTCCTCAGGGTTTTTGAGTTGGCCCCTTTGGGAAAGTCCATGGTCAAGCTTTGCTGCTTCATATCGAAGGGTGTTGATAATATAATATGTCTTATCGCAGAAGCCAATCAGCCAATTCAGAAAAAAACGTATTCCTGGTTCATTGTATTTGGTACCATTATCATTCAATGACATAATCTCATACCATATTTACATGAAAAATAACACGTTTATTTTTTATGTTGGAACTGGAAGGATTAGTAGAATTACAATCAGAATAATAAAGAAAATTTTACATTTTTACATTTTCAAAATCGCCTTGATTCACGTGGTACACCTCACACAAGAAATAGATTAAAAACAATGCATTCTGTCACACCGGAATCCAGTTAAGTGGAATAAAACCAGCAGTTGCCACAGAATTAAAGCGCGTTAACAGTTTACATTGAATTCTTGAAAGAAAAGGAAGG
Source organism: Brevimyrus niger (assembly GCA_015164015.2). Classification (NCBI taxonomy): domain Eukaryota; kingdom Metazoa; phylum Chordata; class Actinopteri; order Osteoglossiformes; family Mormyridae; genus Brevimyrus; species Brevimyrus niger. The sequence goes on from JAABNY020000039.1 coordinate 2,016,767, forward strand.
CAGCACACAGATTAAAATGAACAGCTTTGTGGCAAGACGGAGGTCATGGGCCGAGAAAGAGCCGGTCGGGGAAGCGGCGCTGCCGGCTGCAGCAGGCGGCGTGGAAAAGCGCGCAGAGCCACGCTGCCCCCACTGTTCAGAGCCAGGAAGCTAACAGATGGAGGCTCTGTGTCTCCCAGGCCTCAATTATACAGACACAGGCAAATAAATAAATAAATAATATTAACAAAACACAACAAGTAAATATTTTGACAGCGGAGGAGGGAAGGAAAAAAAAAACGACGCTGGGTTTCTTGTTTAGACATCTGGTATCATTTTAATTTTCGATGGAGGGGAATGGAACAGGCAGGACGGCGGAATTTAGCTGCGGCTTTAGTGCCACGGCGAAGGCCCACCACCGGGCCAGACTGCAAGGAGATTCTCCTTCCGAGACGGCGACTCACGCGGGTCTGCAGAACGCGCTCTCCTCCTCTGATATAGCGCATGAAAGTTCCGATCCAATCACACGCCGGCACTTTCGCTTTAATTAAAAAGCTTGCTGATATGGATTAAACAGAATTTACCAAATTTTCAGGGGAATGAGCCACAGAAGCCTGGCTCACCGGCTCTGGGGCTCCCAGTCCACTGTTGAGGTTCCTGCTCCGTCTCTGGGTTCGGGTCTTGCCACCAGGATGGTCTGAAGGCCTCATTGTCGTTCTGATGTTCAGACAGGCCAGTTTGGAGTTTCACAGCAGCCCAGACAAGTTGAGGAGATGTGGGACATCCTTGTGCTAAGGAGGATCATGGGTAGACAGAGGACGATGGGTAGACAGAGGATTGTGGGTAAAGCCACCCCTCTGAAATGATACCCCCAGTGGCCTCACAATGCATTGCAGAGTGCAGGTCTCCCTAAACAAAAGCAGAACGCTTTGGGAATTTAGCTAATTTCAAATATACACATTGTCGGACTTCCACCCCGCACTGCGCAGTTCTCCGCATCTCCCGGAGAAATAAAATAATGAAGAGAAAACAAAGGTTGTCAGGTGTCCGCCTGTAGGAGCGGGAGGGTGGCGGGAAACCGGAGGCGCCGCGCGCCATCCAGGTGCGCGAGGTGCAGCTATGCAAATGTGGCGGGAAGGAGGGGAGTTTGCCGAGCTCGGATTCCTGTCAACAACCGGAACCATCTGCTGGGGACTTGTCAGCTCCATCACGTGTCCTCAGCTCCTCGACACAGACACTCGGAGGAGGAGGTTTCAGGGTACCAAATTAGAATCCCATCGGAACGGGAACGGACGCTTAAAAAAAAATAAATAAATAGGGAGAGAGGAAAAAAAAAAATCAAATGTGCATCAACATCTGCCAGACTTTCTATAGCACAGAAAGCCTGCGTGTGCCCCCCACCCCTCGCACCCCCGACTCACTATTAAACAGCGAGGAAGCGGAGAGGCATACAGCAGCATTAGGCAGACACCTGTTATTCCAGACAAAGCTGTCAAACATGCAGAAATGCATAGGGGGGATTCTCCGGCGAGTCCCCGCTGAAAGACGCGCGCGTACATCATGGCTGACTGCCGAAAGAGGCTTCTCGGGACGGCACGGGAGTCAGCGAATGCGGCCGGAGGCCTCGACTCCAAGGCTGAGTGCTCGTCGAACGGGTGATCTCGCGGCTTGGCGCCGCCTCAGATACGCCGTCGCTGACGCACCGAATCTGCCGTCGATTTGCGGACGGCGCGGCGGTCGGGACCAGAAGTACTGCCACTGAATATCTGACCACGTGCGATTTCAGGATAAATACTTTTAAGATGGTGAACCTTTAACAGGAACCTCTTTTCGTTTCATGGCTAGTTGTGATTCCTTTCATTCTACGGCTGCGTTCATACGACCGCCGCATATTAGCCGCCAACGCCGAGGATGGAACAATTAGCCCATCAAATGCCGTTTGGCCGAGGACTTCAGTCAAATCCCAACCCATTGTTTTCCCAAGAATTATCCTCCATTATAAATAATTGCGCTCTTTATAAAGTCAGTCTAGCGTTACAAATAATGAAAGTCTCTTTTTTTTCCCTGCCTAAAACAGATTATACCTGTAAGAAGCATGAAATGCCTTTGGTAACTCTGTGACATATTGGTTAACTACCAAGCCACTGGCCATCGGTGCTTTGGGGTCGAATGACCCCAGAGATATTGAGGTAGAGGGGCAGAGGTAGTGTATCACCATCAGTGCCCCCTACTGGGCTGAGTGGCTCTGCCAGCCTCCTCTGGCCTCGGCGCCTGTCTTTAAGCACATTTTCTTTCAAGTGTCTGTCCACCTCGCACCAGCAAAGGGGAGACAAGCCCAGCCGCTCACTTATTTTCTTTCGCATTAAATGGGTAATTATGGATATTATCCTGAATTGGATAATTTCAAACACTTGTGGCAAAAGGCATAAAAGAAACAGGCCAGGACGAGCGAAAGAAACTTATATGAGGGGGAAACGTCTTTAAAATAATATTTACGTCTTTGATGCTGTCATATCTAAGCTATTTGGTTCGCAGGGGGAATGGCTTCAGTGAGCCTGCTTTCTCCAGTCGGCCTTTAATCCGCTCAAGAAGATTTGCAGATGATTTTGGGGGAACCGCTTTTAAAACTTCGACTTCACGCAGAAGCGGGGTAAATAAACAGAGGAAACCTGAAATCTTGACAGTGTGACAGCGACCTGACGTTAGCGGTGTACAGCTGGCTTCGTTTAAATCCTGTGTTATTAATCGCTCTGCCTTTTGTAGAAAATGAATAATAAATTTAAGGAAAGAAAACCAACAGTGAAAAGGCAACACATCACGCTTGTGGATTTCCATACAGTATTTCCCAGAGTGCAATTCTTTAGTAAAAACCTATCCAAAATAATGATCACACGGCTTTTATGCCTATTTACACATATGGCACAAATAGATCCTGCGAATCCTGCTCAGAATTTGGTCCATCAGGAACCACAATCCACTAATTCTTTGTAATAAATGAGGCCCGAAATTTAAAATCCCGGACTCTTAGTCACAGCGACGCCGCTTCTTTCTGAGGTTACCCACTGCAGCTCTCCGTAACAGTCCTCCCCACCCATATAGAAGCAGTAAAATGATGTTATCTCTCCTCCCGTGTGAGGCAGGAGCCAGTATTGATTTGATCTCTACCTGCTTCGAGGACGAAAAGAAAGAAATAGATGAAAGAAAATGCAGTTTGCGGTTCGTGTCCGGCTGGCCCGCCTGCATCGTGGCAGGGGACTCGGTGACGGCCGGGCCACACTCCACCCGAAACATCAAGCCGTGGACGCCTGTTACCGGCATTGTCAACTCAATTTTCGAGTCCCGCCTGCACTCTGCGGATCCTCGATCGAGGAGGCATCTGATAGACAGGGCGGCTGACAGCGGCACAGAACCTTCCAGAAGCTTCTCTTGGTAATGACTTTCATCAGTGCCTTCGACGGTCCCCCTCACAGGCAGCTCTGCCATGGAAAGGCCCCTGATGCCTGCTCAGGCACGCGGCGCCCTTCCGCGGCCCGGGTTCCGGGAGCTCCACGGTGCCCACAAAGGTGGACCACCGGACTGCGCAGATGATGGGGATTTTCGTGGAATGCAGGGAATAAGCCCCAGTGAGCCCCTGCACTTTGCCCTGGGAGCCCCCAAAGACCTAACTCTCCTGTTCAGAATGGCTACTGTGGAGAGAATCTGGTCCATTTGTGATCATTAATCACATCACCCCGAACAGAGAAAAGACAAGTACAAACTGCAGGTTTAACTTCCAAAAATGTGTGTGTGCGTGTGTGTTTAATCTGTTTACAGAGGACTGGCTGATGCCATGGCACTCACGCTGTTTTTACAGAACAATTGATTCTAAGTTCTTCCTCTGGGTGATTTTGCTAATTTCCTCCATGCAGAGACACGCACCATTCCCAGTAAAAGCACAGTGTGCTGTGTGCAGCAATTACACAAACACACACACACACACACACACACACACACACACGTCTAGGGTTGCTCTTAAAGGATTTGTCTAAATGAGATTTTGATCACATGGTGTGCTGCCTGATACAGGCAGAGCCACACTGACAGGCGTGAGGGAAATGGTCCGGGGGGGTTGGTGGTGGGGCTTTTTAAACGCTTTCACTGCGGTTCGGGGCCAAGCACGCAGTGAAGAGCGTGGAGCTGCGCTCATTTTTAGGGCCATGAACTCGGGGAAGCGGCTCGGGAAGCAGTTTGGGGCGCAGTTTGAAGCGCGGTGTGAGACCCAGCGCTTGGCTTTGGAGGGAAAGGCAGCCATGTTTCATGAATCAACAAAAGAGGGCAATAACGATGAACGCTTGGACCCCGAATAATTGTGAGACGAAAATGTTTTGGTCACGGGAAGTTAAGAAAACTCCTCTTACAACTAAAAGAGCAAATGTTAACTTTCAAGCACAAAAGTGTGCATGTCGTTCCCTCTGACTTTTAAGGCTTCAAGGGTGGCGTTGAAGTGTTGAGAAGCAGAAAAGTTCTCTTTATTTATATATTTATTTCACTTTTTAATCCTGAAACTGCCCCCGCTCGAAGAAGGTGACCTGGTCAGTGAGGGGCCCCCACCTGCAGGTGCTCCCGGACACAGCGGAAATTCCCTGAAGACGAATTTAAAAATCCACCCACACGAACGCAGCCCTGAAGGACAGTGGGCCCTGTGAAGGTTGCCGGCGATGGGAAAATAACAATAATAAAAAACAAAAAAAAAAAAAACCGGGAACCACGTCGTGTTCGCTGCACTTCATTTTCTCTTTTATATGCTTTCCGTGCTTTTGAAGGACCTTTGAAAGACCTTCCGGAGACCTGCGCCTCACGACAGCGAGCGCCTCGAAGAGTCGCCCACCGGGGACTGTTAAGTAGCGCACAGCGGAGCCCGACGCCGTTTATCTGCTTTGCATATCAACCTTTTTGCAAGCTTGCTTCATGTCACGTTTTTTTCCTGCCGGTGCAGGGACCAACGGCAGCGACCATCCGAGCGGACTTTTGCATTTAAGACGCTGAAGATTGAGGCGGCTGTGGCGTCTCTGGCGACGCGCACGTCCTCTGAGCTCCTCCACAGTGCTCCGCTCTCACGCTCAGTACGCCGGCCCGAGACGGGGGGGGCGCCCTTCCGCCTACCGCGATACAGGCCGCCCCCCCCTCATGTCGTAGGCGACTCTCGTGTTTTCAAATAATTGAAAACATCCCCCGGGCTCTATCACATTACTGGTCGTGAGAGATTGACTTTGGGGCCATTTTATGGAGTGAGCCACCAAACATAGGCTGCTCTCTCCCAATTCGTCCTCGGAAGAGAGCCCTGGGTGTAACTGGGATGTGAGCGTGGGGGGGGGGATGGACCTGACACTCCCCCCAGCCACGATTCCCTTCTGCCTCTCCACAGGATTAAACCTTTGGCATCAGAAATACTGGCTTGTGCGTCATCTTGAAGTTGGGGTTAGTCTCCGAGAAGATCCAAGACATCCTCCGTCGACAGCGGGACCTTGTTTATGACGCCGCCTTCCAATTACTTTGGCCCTGAGATGTTAGTGAAAGGCCTTCATGGGACAATGATCCACATGTCCTACAAGTGCTCCTTCTGACAGCCTGAAAGCGAAAAACAATGATAACGGAACCTCATCCCGCTCAGCCACCTGCTTGCAGGCCGATAGGAGAACCTGGGTGGTGAGGTTCCAGTCAGAAGGTACCAAAGTCATGAGGTGTGTGTGTCCGTGTGTGTGCTCATTCGGGGCTGCAGGGCGCCGCCGGTCCTCCTCTCTCCCCGCTGTCCAGGGTGGCGTGCTGCGGCGAGCGGGCGCGGACCAGGCGCTCAACATTGATTCAGTGCTTCCATTACCGCGGCGCCTCTTGTCCGCGGCCACGCAGCCATTGTTTATGACGCTGACACGCGGCGTAATGGGTGTTTGGCCTTCCGCGCACAAACAGCAGGGCCCCCGGATCCGCGAGTAAACATGGCAACCGGCGGCACAGGCCCAAAGCGCAGCCTCCGGTGCAATTTATTCATGTTATATTTGTGACCGGCTGCATGACGTCGCAACACCGTTGGCTGGGAGGGTGCTCAGGCGATGGAGGTCATGACTGCAGACATGCGACAAGGAGCAGCTCCGAGATGAGGGTGTTGACGACGGCCTGGACTGATATCATTATACTTGTTAGTTTTCTGGGGCAACGCAAGACGCGTCACGCGCATCTCGCAGTCGTGCGCCGTAAAAAGCTGCAGGGAGCATTATGCAGGACAAGTGCTAATATAATACAAAATTCTCCAACCTCAGCTTGACACATTTCTACGAATGCAATTATTAAAAAAGATAAATAAATAACTGTTGGGTGAATCATAGCTTGAGGAAGGCAATCGACCAAACATATTGCAGGAGGAATTAATGATTATTATTAGATGAGTTGCACATTTTGTTTCATATTGCGGGACTGGACGGGGAGCAGGATCGTAGCTCAGCTTGATGTTTGCGCTTCTCTTAAGCGTCCCTGGAGTCGCTGCTTCTGATTAGTGACTCCCAGGACATCTGTTCGGCGAAACAGCCGCACACACACACATCCAGGCGCTGTCTGTTTACCTCTCTGTCTTAGCAACCCTGCGTTTACATCAAAACAGCGGATGAGAGCAGCATTTCTGTAAAATTACTTTCGCATAACAGGTTTTATATAATAAAAATCTAGTAAAATAATACATTATATAATAAAGTGAACAAAACAGGTTTAAATGAAACAGTACATGTTGCTTGCGTACAAAAAATATATATATATTATATATATAAAGAAACTTATAAAGATGTACATTTTATTGATATATGTAACGTAATAGGTTACATTCTACAGTTAGTCTCTTTGGTACCAGCAGTTTTGAAGCATCACAAACGCACACAGACAGACTCACACACAGAACTGTGATGGCTCATTCCCTGTCAGGGATCATCTGAATTATTTATTTGTGCTTAATCTGTGGTTAATCCTTCAATGACTCCAGACAAGGCCCCAGAGAGCCAGAAGATGGGTCCCAAAAAAAAGGGAAATTGTATATTTAAAAAAAAAGCCAGGAAATGTAAAGTGTACATTTGCTCCCTCCAACACGTTCATCCATTTTCAGGATTTTACGCTTCTAAATCTTTCCGGTTCGTGGTCTCTGATACGGTGACTTGGTGTGCAGCATAAGTTACAGCTTGTCTTAATCAGTAATACCAGTTCAGTTTAAATAGTTTCATTTACCTGAGTAGGAAATGACAGTTTTTTCAACAAATAAAATGTGAATTATTATCATCTTATGCTAAATGTGCAGCAGTTTAACTAAATAATATACACACCTCAACGGGGTAATTCAATAATGTCTTTGAATAGTTCTATTGATCTGCTGGTATGCATTATAATGACGGCTATAGAAGTGTGTGAATATTACATACAGGCACATAAACACTGGCTCACCTATGTGGTAAATTCATCTTAATATATTAACATATATTATGACTCTATAGAATGATATTCTTGTTAATACTCTGTTGCATGAAACAGCTTCATATACATGACACACCTCAACTGAATAAAACAATGTGTATCATCTGAAGCATGAATGGACTGACACAAGAACCCAGAGCTCTGCTGTGACCCGGGAATCCACAAAAACAGTTAGCAAACCATTAATCATCCATCCTATTTTCTCGGTATAATTCAACAGCTTATAGTAAGTTAACATTTTTTGCGTTTTCTGTTTATTTAATTTATTTTTTCTACTGTAGGTACTAACAAAGAGCGTCTCTATCTCACTTGAGATGGTCTTATGACTGTTTAAATCACGCTTTATGCATTTGGACGAGATTCCGCCTGCTGTTGCCCCGAGGGCCCACCGTACAAGCTATTAAATTCTTTAGGAAGGCTTTTAGTTAAGCTGCGCTCAGTATTGACACAGGCATAGGAAGCAGCCTGTGTTTTAGCGTGAGACTGTGCTCGCTGAGAGCAAAGCCAGGGCTTCCGTTCACCCTGAGAGCCGAAATACTCGTGGGAGAGGTCAAACGCAGACTCTTACATTATCTCCCTAAATTAAAAGAGTTCGATTCACAGAACCACACGCGTAACATGCAGACTGCAGCTCAAACCGCGTCGCAGACGACCACCAGAAAATAAAGTGCCTATCCGTCAATAAAAATGATCCGTCAGACTCCAATAAAGCAATTAAATAAACAAAGAGGTGAGATTTATGACAAATTGATTTTGGCTGTGAGGTGGCGGGCAGCGGCTAGCGGGGCGTTTACATATTAATGAGGGCTCTTTGTGCCCCCCCCCCCCGAGCATCTCGCTAGTTTTTAAGTACGACTTAAAAGGAAACCTCCGTTCAGTTCGCGAGTTCCAAGCAAGGGGCAGAGTGTACATAAAATTAGCATAATAGGGACCGCTGAGTGAGCTAATATGCCTTTCTACACCAGCTAGCTTTAAGGGCTTAGGGGGAGAACGGCAACAAAGCAAACACAGGAAAAAATATACCAATACCCCGCTGGTTGTATTTAATTTGTTTATTATTGTTTTTTATTCCAACCCGGTTTGGCACGCGCAGGCGCAAACAACGCCCCCGGGGGCAGGAAAGGTTACCCCCGCATCTGGGGGAATGAGTTTGACCCCCACCAAAGGGCACGGAAGTGGCCCCCCGAACGCCAGCGAGGCGGGGGCAGCGGTGACGAGCCGGTGCCCGGGTGCCATTCATCGACGTTAATGACGCGTTCATTAAGAGTGATGATGGATAAAGACTTCTCACGCTGAGATGAAATCAGGATTTATATGCGTTGTTTCCTCGCCCAACTTGCGGGGAAGATCATCATCATTTAATTCTATCTCTGCGGCGGGTGATGGGCATCCGGAGAGCCGCGCTCTCAAACCGCGCAGTCAGCTGGCGAGACCCGAAGCGGGCCGCCAGCACATCTGGAGCTTGCCGGCACAGCTGAGGGTGAGGAATGGCTGCTGGCGGGCGGCCAGACCGTGAGGGGAGCTGCTCAGGGCGTCCGCAGCCCGCGGCCGGCTTCTCCTCGCGATCATCATCATTATTTATTTGCTTATTTATTATTTTCCCCATTATGCGTGTTGCGTTTCCGCTTCACTACCTCCCCACTGCCCCCGCTACCC
>JAABNY020000039.1:2062750-2075916 GCA_015164015.2 Brevimyrus niger
TCATGGGCATTAACCCGGAAACTGGATCAAAAGTTGCTGGAAAGAGAGACAAGAAAATGAAAGGTCCCCCCCTTTTGGCGCGTTCCCGGCACTGAGGCCTTGGAGATAAAAGGCCGTGGAACTCCTGTGTGTTTCACTTACCCCAGAACAGCTAGGAAATTTTTTTTTTGCTTGTTTTGTTTTTAATCAGCATGGAACTTGAACCCCCGAATGGACGGACTTTTTCAGCAAGGCTGAGCATCTCCCGGTAGTTTGTAGCGGATGCCATGGCGATGGGGCAGCAAACAAACATCCCAGAAGACGATCAGCGAGACGGCGTGCAGGTTGGCGCTAAACAGCGGCTCTAGCTGGTTTCAACTCCTGTCAGAACATTTACCCTATAGGGCACGGTGAGCGGCTCCATGGACCAAAAAAAACCTCCTGTGCTCCAGAAACCCAGAGTGGGTCTGGCTGCAGGGTGATTCACCACAGGCTGTGCTGTTTACCTGCTATTGGAACGTGGGCGGCGTACGCTGGCATCTGCTGCGGCACGGGGCCGGGCCGTTAGCATGCCGCTAAGTCCGGCACCGGCGATACAGCGGCCCAGACCGACGGGGCCGGCGTGCGGGCCCGAAACCTGCACCCGGCGAGCGTCCCGGCGGGCGTGCAGATCAAACCAGCATCATAGCCTCTCCCATTTCCCATTTCTGCGAATGAGGCGAGACACAACAGCCCGGCTGAGGGGTTTGAAAAGGCCACAGGAGGAGGGGGGTGTGGCAGCATTATTTAAATGGGTATGATTTTATTTAAAACTACAGCGGGTTTTGAGTTCAGATTCCTAGATCTGTATGTTACATATCGCATGTCTCTCGCTGACTGATTTTATCCTTTTTGTGGTAAAATGCATTTGACTCGCTGTGCTACAGGCATGCAGACCAGACCGTGGCTCAGTTTACACCCCCCCCTCCCCCCACTTCCCCCGTCCGGCGCTGTGACCCCCGCCCCTCCACCCGCAGAGGGTTTCCAGCAAGAGAATTATTCATGGTGACATTTACGCCACAGACGATGCTGGGACGCCCCTATTTCTTCCAAATCATAGTCTTACAGTGAACTAAAAAAAAAAGAAAAGCAATTCGGTCACAGGCACAAGCCCTCTCTCACAGACTGGAATTTTTACAAAGCTAACTAGCGATTCTGCACTCCATCCAGGGATCATTCCTCGCGGATCCTTTCAATGCCCTTGTCAGATCCGAAGTGTGGTGACAGGCTGTATCACAAGCAGTTCATAAATGAAGGTAAGTACTAAAATAAGTGATACGTGTATTCCTGCCCCAGCCCCCACGCGGGAAGAGCGCCCCCACACGCCGCGGTGACCGCAGATGTGAATTTTAGGTAATGGCCTGTGTGCCGCCTCATGCTGCATGTTACGTTTCTGAATCACACTTTTTGTATCTAATTGTGCACAGAGACGCCTACAGGGGCATCAGCATGAATGCGTGAAACAACCTACGGTATTCATATAGTCAGAATGTTCACAGTGGATTAAATACAGAGTTTTCTTTTTTGTTTGTTCTACACATACAAAATCAGTGTATAGGGAAAATATTTTTTATAGTTGGTTTAATGTTTTGTGACTTTTGTAGGATGCGATATTTTCACCAATATATATATATACGTAGTATGACTGGATAGGAAATGCAGAAGAAACTTCACACAAGCACAAATAAGCAAAACAAAATTAACCGCATTCACACACTGTAAAGAACATAGTGGCGTTATTTAAATAGTTTTCAGAGATGCACAAAGACGTCTGTCCTTTCACGCCAACGGCGTCTCCAAACGAAGGCTACAAGCCTTCCCGACGGGGGACGGGAATAAATCCTGTTGAACAGCCACTGTGGATCGGGGTACGGAGCAGGAGCTTCCGTGTCTCTCAAGACTTCAGGAGTCACAGAAATGAGGTGCCGTGGGGGGCGCACGGCAGATTGGTCTGGGGGGGGGCGCAGGGGTCCTGCTGACGGGGAATCGCAAGACAGAACAGGCGCGGACCCGGTGCGGCAGCCACCGCTGTAATATAGAGATAATACCGGTTAATCGTGAAGCCAACTGAGAATAATGTAGTTATACGCAGGAAAACTCATTTAGCAAAAGCCATTTTCAGCAGATAAAACTGGATTTTCTACGCTGGAATCTAACGTATACCTGGGGAGTTCAAAAATTACAGCAAATGAGTAGTTTTGTGACAGCGCTTATGTTTTATTTTTCTTTATTATTTGCGCAGCTTGCTATACCATCGAGTAGCACTGTATCGCAAATCTGCCTCATTTAATTAATTTTTTAAGTTTAAGAGGGAGATTGGTGTTTCATTTTTGTTACTAATAAAAGGTGCCCGTTAACTCAAAATTAATGGCTTCCCGTCAGATTAAACGATCAGCAACAAACGCAAACCGATAATCGCTAGAAATACCCCGGTTCGCCGTGCCGTCACATACATCTCGAAGAAAAGGCTCAGTATTAGTCAGATGACCTCGTGTACTCAGTATCGGCTCTTATATATAAAATTAATTTTTAATTAATTACATGTTGACATGTTTCTTTGCAGTGCCGTTACAGTGAGCATGTCGACAGTGCCTCTGTCTCATGTAATCAAGTCCAGGGAAAATAAACGGACAGATGGATGGTAATTGAATACAAACACTCGACTGTTGCGCTGTGCATCCAAAGTCCTGCTCTGTGTGCATGCTCGGGCATTGCATCACTGTATAAACCTAGGGGGTACCTCTGCAGAGGTGAACAGAGAGAAGACAGAGTGTAATATTTAGTACTCTGATGCAATGCCCAGTTCGACACAGATCAGACCAGCCGGACTGCCGTGCTCCTGGTAATCACGCTGTCTCAGTCAACCACGAGCTCGCCAGCCACAGCCGGGCCTTTCTGTTGCACGCGTACTCCCCAACACCCACTGCGCCCCCCCCGACGTCCACACCCTAGACGCCCCTCCCATCCCCCCAATCCATCCACACCCCCACACAAGCCTCCATCTTAGACTGACAGCCGGTCTTAATTACTGCGTTTTAAAGGCGCTCGCACCGGATAGCCGCAAAGCTTTCAAATCAGCAATTTCCTCTCATCCGTGTAACAGAGGAAGAAAAATAAGAATAGTCTGGATAGCATTGGAGGCTAACAAATTAAAGGTATTTTTTTGAACAACCAAAGTGGAAATTTGCTTAATGTTCAAGACGGAGCATATCTCCCTGGATTTCAATTTATATTTGTCTTAAAAATATGTATAGTAATTGCCTTTTTAATTAATCTTTACAGAGCGCGCCATGCAAACGGCTTTTTTTGCCAATTTGTTTCGCCCGGCTTTCAAGGTTGCACGCATATAACTCGGATCCTAAGTGAGACTTATGCTTGTCTGGGTGCCTCCCTTCATAAATCTCCCTGCTAGCCTTACAGGATGCTAATTAACGGAGAGCCGAGGGCTGTCTGGTCACTTTTCAGGTAAAACTGCATTAAAACAATGGAAGCATATATATATATATATTTGACAGGAAAGGACAGATTTTGGTATCATTCTTAAAACTTATGCATTGTGGTGAACTGGTGGGGGGGTTGCAATATAGAATGTAAAGTTTGGTCGGGAGCCCCCTGCTGGCCAGGGCCTCGTGTAACGCCCCACTGAGTTACATAGCCCGATTCCCAGAGGTCGTCTAGCTTCTGGAGATGAAATTCCAGTCACGAACAGTGCCCGGTCTGCCTAGTGTCATTCTGCTCCCTGTGCAGTGAGACCTAATCAAATTGAGAGACCAGGTCCAGTGGGCCGAAGGGGTCCGGGGGTGTCGAGGGGCAAGAGATAAGGAGCGAAACGGAGTGGACGGCACGTCAGTCGCTAAGCAGAGCATCCTGGGCCTTTAGGAAAAACACTGAATCTCAGCTGAATTTCCCCTGCACTGCTACAGCTGCATCAGCACCGATCGCTCCAAAGGTAACGAGATAAACATGCACCGCAGACTACGGGTGTAGATGCCTGGGCGCGGAATTTGCTAGAGATTCACGGTCATCGGGAGGCATCACACTGCGGTGGGCGACTCCGTCATCCGCGGGCGGGATTGTGCTTCGCCTCGCGCTAATGAGGGGCTCTCAAAGAAAACGCGGAGGCGCCGGCGCTGATGGGACTGTGCCGTGCGGAGTAACAGCTGTCGCAGTGAGATGACAGCAGACAGCTTCTCGGGCTGCTCTGCCGTTCGCCGGACACAGACTTCAAGATGAAGGGAGTTGATTTTACCATGCAAGCATTCATATCCCTGTGTGACCCCCCTCCTTTGGGAGCCGTCGGCAAGAAATCGTACGTTTATGGGGAATGGAAGTGTACCCGTTTTCACACGCAACCCGACAGGGTCACAGAAACCACTGCATGACATGAACAGTCAACAAAAGCCTAACGCTCAACACCATGAACACACATTCCCTTGCAGACATACCACACAGTACAATGATCAGAGTCTAACACTTTCATAATATATGAGTCTCTTTGTCACATTAGCAGGACACCTCTGGGAAGCTGTAATGTTGGTGCCTCTCAAGTTTGCCGTCTGCCTTGGCCTGATCTCACCACATCCCAAGTTCACAGTGGTACAGTCGGCTGTTTCAGCAGAGCCACCAAAACACAGTACACACAATAAACATATACAATTACTATCAATTCATGGTACAGACCCTAAACCCCTTAATGGGGCTGGGCACATTTCATTTCCTCCATCTAACAATTGTATGAGGAAATCCGAACTTAAGGTTTCTTCTTGTTTTCCTCAACTTCCTTGCCACTAAGGTAAAAACGAGTCGGTGCTCTCTACAGAGGAGGAGGGGCAGTGCCTGCTACCCCCCCGATAATGGTATGAACCGCTACACACATAACCTTTCGAAAGTTGAGGCGCAGAGGGTGTGCTTCAAGGATTGATATACAGATCATTTCTGATTTTCCATAACCCCGTTGTTTTTGGGAAGTAGTGTAAGAGCCTCTCCATCTTAAGTTTCTCCCAGTTTAGCTGTGGAACTGGGATGTGTCGATTCTCAAGCTTGTTCTCCTAGATCACTCGTGCTGTAGCTATATTTGACAGGAGCCACCAGGTAAGTTGCTGTTGCCTTTGGATAGGGGGATGGGCGTCTTGGTAGGGAAATGGTGAATGGGGTAGCGGCCAATCTGGTAACCCTTTGAATACTTATCCCTGCAGGATTTCTGTAGAAGAATATCTTGTGGAGCTAAGCTAGGTTGAGTGCCCACCGGAACTCTATGGTGTATATACTTCACTGCTGAAGGTGTTCGTCCACCTAGTGAAGATAGGATCTAGGATTATGATCATTTGTGGAGCTTCAGCTGTACAGAGTGGTAAATGCAATAGTCAGCCAAGACCAGAAAATACTTGTGCTTTTTTTGCGATTATAGGTTGAGGTCCCATCAGTTCAACTCCTAGTTTGTATCCATGTTCACTTATGGGTGTTGACTGTAGCTTACTGGCAAGTAGAGAATGTCAGTTTGCATTGCTGGTAGACCACAGGAGTGGGAGAGTCATTCATGACCCAGGTCTTTTCTGCATTAGTTTGAATACCATTACGGCTAATTGAGAGAAATATGCCAGATGTCACATTTCTTTTGATCGAATATCATACCCTCATCGTGTAGACAGGAAAGTTCCATTGACAGATTATGCAGATGGGCATCTACCTTGAAGGAAAAGGCCTCCACATTGTCAATCCAGTGGTACCTCAGAACTCAAATTTAATCCGTTCAGAACTCTGGATCGAATCCTAAAAAGTTCGAGTTGCGATCGAATTTTCCCCATAAGAAATAATAGAAAACTTACAAAAATTACATCTAAAAATGTTTTTTTTTTTTTTAGCATTTAAACACAAAAAGAACCAGATAGAACAAGAAGATCATATACTGTACTAACCTCATCTAAGAACATTTATCAAAAAAGTAAAGCAAGAAAATAAATGCATCCTAACAATGTGTAAAGTTTAAAAAAAAAAATGTGTCCGTCCCCGATCATCTGCACCTTCCGTGTGCCACGCCCCCTCGTTAACCCCGTGTGGGATCCCCATGTGAGCAGCTATTTCTGATTGTTGTCATTAGTCCTCTGTATTTAGTCCACGTTTCAGTTTGTTTCCCCAGTCCGGTCATTGTTTTGTCCGACAGCGTTTTGCCTGCCTCACCTGTAATTAAACCCTGTTTTCCCCGATACCTTGATGTCTGTGCCTTTGTCTCCGTTCCGTCACCGCTCGGCACGACAATATTATTATAATTGAATGTATTAATGGTTTATTATTAATAATTAAATGAATCTTCATTTTTTAAATGTATTTTATTATATAATAATTACTGTTACTGTCTATCATTGTCTAAATGTATTTTTACTGTCTAAATATATGTATTCAGCTATAGTGTAAACGTGCGCGATGTTATCACAGCGAATGTAAAGCTTTCAATGAAGCATTACCCTGTGTTTCCGCAGAGAGACGTGCCGCGTGACTCTTTACCCGCAAATTAGGTCGGCGTTAACGGTTTGATTCCTGACGAGCTGTAGGTAATTTTTTTTCGAACTGGTTGGTTCAACTTTTAAGAAATTTGAGTTCTAATGAGTTCGAGAACTGAGGTACCACTGTATGCACAAAACAACATCTGTATTCTAGGTGCAGAATAACAATCTCCATCGGAAAAGAGGCAGTATATTTTTTTAACCTAAACGACATTCTAGTGGACATTCCCCTCTCAGACCTAACAGTGTTCTGAGATCCTCAACAGTGAGGGAGGATCAAAAGCAGGTTGTGCAAAAAGCACATTTTCAAAGTATTGGGGTGTGGAGCTGGAGTTTGATGAACTCAATATGCGTTCGAATATTTCTGTCCAAGTGGGAACTCTGATGAAAACGTCATGTCGCGTCACGAAAAACGTCACTTTCCGCCGGAAACACGCCCCTTTTATGACTTTAATGTTGGACAAGATTTTGTTGTCCAAGTTGCCCCTGTGACGTCATTTCAACATGGCAGCTTACACATTCAACAGTAATTTTATTTTAGAAATCATTAAAAATGTTTATTTTGTATTTTGTATTAATAGTTATAAATGTAATTGCACGTGTTCAATTCAGAGAATACCATATCATGGCTGTAAACAGTATCCAGACATGCAATATTTTTTACCAGACTTGTTAGTGTCTTTGGTTTGTTTGTAATTTGTTTGCCTCTCGAAAAAAGAAAATTGCTATGAATGGGCTAAAATATTTTATAAACCTTTTAATGTGGTTTGATTAATTCGTGTTTCTTGTTTGTTTGTCTCTCTGAAAAAATAATCTCCCTCCAAATCTGTTCAAATATAAAGCAACAACACACAGCAGCGTGTTCACGGAGGCAGCCATGTTTGTTCCGAGATGTGGCGGTAGCTCGAACGGGAGATTGTCGGACGTGACGTCACTCAACTCGGAATTTCCAAGTTGCGAGAGAAAAACAGACGCACCATTTTTCTCAACTTGTCACGTCCTTAAGGTAGTCAACAGTAGAGGTTCTCTACTCCTTCAAATGCAAATGGTCTTCTTGCCGATGTATAATGTTGTCACAATTTTAGGGTGCCTAGTCTCAGTTCAAAAGCTTGTTGATCAATGAGACGAATGGAATTGCTGTTCTTAAGGGGTATATTACTTATCTAACTTCTGCATATGGCACAGTAAGTTTAATTCATTAGGTTCAGGGGGAGGAGCTTGATTGGGAATGGATCTGGTTTTGTCGCCATATCTCTCAGATCCAGGTCCACTCTCTAGGAATAGCTGATTGTGCGACTCAGCCACCGTCTGATGAGGTTCATGGCTTGTGGCGAACGACCCTGCTGTGAGGTCTAGGTCCATGAATTCTGCAGGTCTCCTCGGTGTCACTGCACTTGCCCCTGGGTTTGTAAAAGGAGGTGTATGGCTATCCATAAGGTTTACAAAAAAACAGCTATCAGTGCTGGCAGTCCTGGTGGCTCACACTGGGCCCTGATCTGTAACCTCCACCCCTGGAGGTGGTTAGGAAGAAGCCTGATGCCTCCCTCTGGCACTCTTTTCTTTGCTCCACTAACCTTCAGTAACGTGATGGTACAATGCCAGGCAAAACCGACTTGCTATATTATAACAGTCACTGTACTTGGTGTATTCATTGAACGTTTTTGCATCAGTGGAAGGTGCAATAATCTCCTTTGGGGCCTTTGGCAAGACCCTTAACCCCAAGTGTTCCAGGCACAAGAAAAAAATGACCGACCCTGCGCTCTGACTGAAGAAATCAGTCTCACTTGTAAATGTCTGTGTGTATCGCACAGGAGAATATGCGTGAGGGAATATGCAAAGACTGAAACTTCATTGCACTTGCACGCAGTACAATGACAAAAGGCATTCTCTCTCTCTCTTTCTCTCTCTCTCTCTTTCTCTCTCTCTCTCTCTTTCTCTCTCTCTCCCCCCCCTCTAAAAGTTTATGCATAAAAAAGCATAGCCAACTAACAGTTCTAACAACTCATTAAACCTAAATCTTAATGGGTCTGGGTAAATTTAAACCCCTCCATTTAGCAATGGCAGTGGAATGAGGTCAGTTTAGGTTTGTATTGAAAGACAGAAACTCCTTTCTCGCTTCCCACAACTTCCTGTATAGTTACTGAGAGAACAACTAGTGGGTGCCCTCTACAGGGGAGGAGGGGTAGTGCCCGCTGTCCCCTGTAACAGCCTGCATTGTTTCACTGTGATGAACTGCATGTTTTTCACTAAAAATACCTCAACTTTCCTCACTAAAAATACCTCAGACTTTTTTTTCTTGATCCCCGTCCCTCTTCATCTTCACTAATGGTGATCAATTCTAATTCCTACAGGGGCTGCAATTTGCAGACAGCAAGGTGACAGGTATGCAGAATGACAGGTCCCGGCGAAATGGGCCAGCAGGGCGGCGCTCTCCCCAGAGTTCGCCCACCTAGGTGCCCAGTCCTATCTCCTTCATCTGAGCCTCGTGACAGAGCAGCAGGGCAGGCTCTCAAAAGGCCATGGCCAGCACTTGACCAGCACGTACTGGGAGGCCGCAGGAGTGTACTGAGGAGCCCCTTACCCTCCCAGTCCAGAAGATGGAGAAGGACACTGGCATAGCTGGTTGACACAGAGGAACATTGTTCAGCACGGGAAATCCAAATCCAAATACAAACAACAGAAAAAGAATATCCACTGATTAGTCTCTGCAGACTTGTTAATAAGGGCCGAATAAATTAAACCTTTGACACTAAAAATAAACAGATTATACTGATAGATGATGTTTGACTTAAAGACACAGGTGCTGTGTAACAAAGAAACCTACTGGAGTTATTAGCAAACGGCTCGGCTCAGGCAGTGCAGTCTGGGAAAAAAAAAACCTGAATACAAAAAAACAAAAAAAACAAAACAAAAGGAAATACAAGAAAACAATAAACGAGATAATAACAATAGTATAATGAATAACCAGCGAAACCACAATAACTGCAAAATAAGCAGAAAATAAAGACTAAAAACAAGCTTTCTGAATCTCCTTTGGCAAAAGCCGTAGTAAATGCAATCTCTCTGTAAACATCATCATCCTCGTTTCACATTTTATATTTTTGTACCGCATAATTTATAAATCATAAAGCATCGCAAGGTATCATAAAAACAATATTAACACGGGGGAGAATATTAAAATGTAAACTCTTCAGTGATGAATCTGCTTCCGCAGGAATAAATCAGTATTAATGGTTGTTGAAAAATGCTAATGTGAGGCAAAGTCAGATGAAAATTTTCATCAATAAATAAAATTATATTAACTTATGGGAAGAGCAGCATTTAAGAGGAGGATCCATTGAAACGTCACAAACAGAGATCTGAGCAGAGATTGCGCTAAAAGGCCTCTATTGATCATGGGGTTTACGTCACAGGAAGGCTGCTCTGCCGCTCTGAGTTTTGCCAGTTTATTTATTTTTTGTTCCAAGTTTGAAGAAGATACTTCACGGTGTGTAAGACGCAGCACAAATAACCCGGAAACTTCTTGGGGTGGGAGTGGCCCATCAAGCTCAGAGACCGAAGGAAAAAACACTAAGCGATCCTTGTTTGACTGATCTTTGATTCGGATAACCCCAACACGAGTGCCTGGGCCCCACCGTGACACTCCCAGGATCCTCTGGGGTACCCTGGGACACCCCCCCTCCCCTCCCCCACATGGAGACAGTCATCTGGAGGCTGATGCCTGCATCTCACTGATAAATGGAGTGTGCTGCCAGATTACTTGATTTGATAAGTAGTACAACCCATCTGTAACATAATATATCACAAATTGTTTTGTCAACAATTTATGGTTCTATTTATCAATTGACCATCGCGGTCCACTGAGTTATGGTGTCATATTTGGCATTATGTCAATAGGACCAAGCCAAACAGCTCAGGCCAGCCGGCCTGCTGTGATTTAGACACAAACAGCCGTGACCTTTGCACAATGTTTAATTCATGCAAAAGACAAGTATTCGGCGGGGAAGAGGCTGGCGGCACGTGATCTGTGCATGAATCAGTGTCGGGACAGCCTGCAAGCCTGTGTGACTACGCTACGCCATGACCTGCTTCCTTATTTTTACCTCATAGAGCTGCGATATAATGTTTGTGGAGACCATTAAAAGATTCTCATATCCTTCTGGGTACTTGAGTGTACCGTTATGACACTGAAGAGATAAAATACAGATTTATAACAAAAATAACAATGAAACATATATATAGAAAAACCCCAGTAAATATTTTCGGTTTTATTGATACGACATGAGATTTCGATTTTATTATCCCTCTTGTGAATGAAATAAATTCCACAGAAAGATAAATCGGATTTCTGGCCAAATGTCTTAATGCTGTCACAAATATAACAAGGCCAGACACCCAGTATAATTTCATAATGGGTGATATCCTGGGTAATTTCGTGCATCTGCCACATTTGTATGAGCGTAGACTCATATTCATGGAAATCTGAAATTTTCCGAAGCTTCCTTCAGAGAAAGGCAGCGCTTGTGACTCAGGACAGAGAGCTTGCGTAGGAGAGTGAGGTGAGGCTGGCAGGGAGGGGGTACTGGCTCTGTACTGATCAAATAAGATGTTCTTAGGCTGGGACTTTGCCAGGGCCGCTCCAGCCAGACTCCGCAAGGTTCCCGTGGCAACAATGGAGATGCTGGAACACTAATCACCTCTCACGTCAGGGAGCGACCTCCAAGGCTTCCCAGTTGAACCTACATTTCTGCAGAAAGAAATACTTATATAGGCCAAGCATAATATATTCAGGTTGTGTCGGATGTGCTATTTGCTCAAACTTAAGTATAGGCAAGTGTCTAATATGAGGAACAATAACCGTGCTGATAACCTGAGGAGGCTGGGCAAGGACGTTAGCCATGGTAGAGGAAGACGGAGCCCCGAGCAGACGGGGCACGACAGGGACGAGTCGTCAGTCGTCAGAGACCCAGGGATCACTCATCTGCAAGCTCCCGGCTGATGTAGCGGATCCAAGGGATCTCGCTTTAAAAAAAAGTCGTAGCCGTTATTTGCGGCCGAGCCAGACAATGTGAGCGAGTGACAGAAGAACGCGGCGCTTGGAGGTGCTGAGTGGGATGAGACTCCTCGTCTGGCCAGCAACCCCGCCTTCTGCCGTCACACGAGGTCCTCCAGGCGGGAGAGGAGCCAGCCGTCTGTATTCATCACGCGGGATATTTTGACAGGGATATTGTAAGATGATTCCTGGCTAAGAACGGATTACTTAACTGCACCTTGAAAGGCGACTATAACCCGATCAATAATCTGTCACCATCTCCATCTCAGCTTGACAAACAACGGACCACGGGGAGTAACCGCTTTGAAATACGCACAGGCACGCGCGGGAAGGGAGGTGGCACAGAACAGCAACGTGTCACGGAGAGCTGAGGGCTAACAAGCCGCTATGATTACATACCCGCCGAAGGTGGCCGTCAAGGGCTTGGCGCTTCACAGAAAGAATGCTCAATTATTATTTTCACGAGGACGTTATCCAACTGAGTGGTGAAGTCATTGTCCCCGGGTTAGGGTTCGAGAGTCTGTCAGGCGGCACGGCCGTAGCTAGTGAGCAACATCTCCTTCGCATTCACAAAATCACAAGTGCGAAAGAGCGAAAGGCTCCAGACTGAAGAACGTTCCGGAAATGACTGGCGAGGCGGCTTCAATGGGCAATGGAGAGCATATCTGACACGGTGATTGTCGGCAGGTGTGATGCCATATGAACCCAGTGATGAGAAAAACGATGTTTCAAAAGCAGCAGTGGGCTGAACTGTGTCAATCACTGCCTAATTTAACCCAATAAGAACCAATTAAGTAGCCAGTGGGAAGTGGGTTAAATCATCGGTGATTGACAGCCCACAATAATTGCATTACCACCGATTTTTTTTTTTTTTTCAAAGCCTTATTTCTGCCAGCTCTAATTTAAAGTCTACCGTCTAACGAAATGAATGTACCCAGTCCACGGCAGTCCAAATGCACCCTAGATCGTTCTAGAAGCACGAGGCTCTTCCTGGCCTGGAAGTCTGCGCCCAGGGACACAGAGATCCCCAATCTATCGCCGCGTGCTTGCTGAGGACGTGGTGAAGAATGATTCGGAGGGTCCTCTGCTGTCCTCGCGCCGCTCAGCAGGTCCGTCTCTCCGTGGAATCTGCAGCAGTGAAGCTGCAAACGGGCACTGACAGAGATCCCGAGCGATCTTCCTGCAGGGCTTCCCACTCGTGGCGGCATCCCTCCTCGAATCCGCTCCCTCCCTCGGTGCCTTTCTCCGGAACGACTTTGCTCTTTTTTTTTTTTTTTCTTTCTTGCCCCTTCCGTCCTCGGGACGGCTTTACTGGCGAGACGAAGTGTCGTGACACATTATTAATTTCCTCAGCCTTTGTCGCTGGAGCTCCCGCCATATACGCGAAGACAATTACACCCCACTGGAGGTCGGCAGGTCTTCTGCGGCTGCTGGGTTGGCCTTTTAACGCTGCACTTAAGGTGAAGCCCACTTACAAGCTCACAAGGATGGAACTAAGCGATTCAACAAAAGGATCCTCTGCTGCCCCCCCCCCCCCCCCCCTCCCCCCCCCCACAGCGGGCGGCTGGGGGGGGCTACCCCCCCTCAGTAGACAC
>JAABNY020000039.1:2107658-2120115 GCA_015164015.2 Brevimyrus niger
ATGGTTCCCCGGGGCACAGCTCCACTGTGTACAGCTGTGGGGGGATAGATTTTTGTGGGCCTGAGGGGGGGCGGGGCGCTCGGGGGGGGGGGGTGGGGGGGGGGGGGGACACCAGGGGGTTCCCTGCTCGATCTCTGACGTATGTGTGTCACTCTCCGCTCCTCTGGATTAAATATAGATTTAAAATCTGTCGATTGTTTGTGGGGGGGCCGATGCTGTGCCCTGTGCCCTCAAGCCCCCCCCCTGCACAGAACGAAACCTGCATATCAGATCCTGCAATAACAAGCGTGACGATTACGTCCAATTAATACCAGAACTGTGAGCGGCGGCTTCCGGAAGAAGCACTGGGGTCGTGTGAGGAGACCTGCTTTCCTCTGGTACCGCCCTCATTTTTAATTGCTCGCAAACATTAAAAGTTTCGGGTGAGCAAAATCACAGGACGTGAGGAAAACCGCCCCCTTGGGGGGGGGGGGGGCTGTGTTAATTTTTAATGCTCCACCCGATCCTGGGCCGCTCCCCCCCCCCGCCAACTTTCTGTGTTGTCCTCTTTGCCTTGGGCCATATTTCAGTTTTAAGTAACTGGGAATTTAACCAGGCATTTGGGGAGGGGGGCACCCCCCCCCCTAAAAGCTCCCAGTAAAGATGTGCAAAGGACATTTGTCTGTGCATATCGCAGCACTGACGCAACGAGCCGGTCCGACAGGCCCCCGTTTTGCTGACGTGGGATTTTTTCCTCACTCGTGGTCCTGAAATAAGCGCCGACTGTGTCACCGTGATTGATACGTATTTGTTTTTGGCTGCCGGCTTCATCTCCCTCATCGAAAGGCGCTTCTGGGGAGCGGAGCCTCCGTTTGAGGGGGTGTCGGAGATCTGGGGGTGTTGCACGTGGCCTGGGGAGTGCACTCAGCCGGAGGGGCGGGGGTCCCACTTTGCTCACTCCCAGCTCCCGGGGAGACACACTGGTGGGTGGGGGGTGGGGTCATCAAGGCCAGAAGGGGGACAGGGGCCTTTTTGTAATTTGGCCTCCTTCTGTGAGCCTCGCTCGCCGACCGCCCCCCCCCGAGAGCGAGCGGTGATCTCCAGCGACTCTCAGCTCCTCAGCTGGTGCCTCATTTCCCCAGCTGCCCCGTCTGACCGCACGCGGTCAAACTGTGGTTGTGCTCCAGGCCCGAGGAGAGGGAGACCCGCTGTTTAACCCGTGACCGACCGTGCACGTTCAGAGCCGTCGGCTGTTTCTTGGTAACGACACAGGGATCGTACTGGTGGTCTTGGCAGCACCAAGTTTTGCTGACCTGCCTTCCAAGAATGACCTCGGTGACACCGGAGCAGGAGCATGGAAATTAGCCCGGGACTGTTAGTGAGAGAGGGGGAGAGAGACGCTGACATCCAGGCAGACGCATCAGGAAAAGATGCTGGTGCGGGGCACCGTCCTCATAAACCATCACAGCTAATCCCAGTGTAGCCCCAGCGAGCAGAAATGATTTCCTCAGTGCTATTCAAATAAGGCAGGCCACACGTTTTGAATAACAGCCGGCATTTTGAATTAATTAATCCGACAAGATAGCCTGGGCTTTCTCCCATCACTCTGCGGGTCAAGGCAGGGAAGATATACGCGAAGTGTGAAGATATACTAGTCTTTAATCGTGATTTATGGAGATTCCGGATTGCGTGCGATTTGTCAAAGGTTGGGCGAGCGAGGAAAAAAAAATCACATTTTATTACCTAATCTTTGATTGATTTCGCGATGCTAGGAAGATATAATGCTGTTGTTTAGACGCATGTAAATCAGGGAAAAGATGCTAAAATCACAGAACCTGCAGACTGTGTAGGTACCATATATAACACATACACTTATACTGATACATACATTCATGGGTATAGGTATATAGATATATACAGATAGACAGACACATATAAACATATGAAAAAGCACACAGACACACCATAGATATCACAGATATGCATATGTACTCGTTGGCCACTTTATTAGGTACATCTTGCTAGTTCTGGGTTTAACCCAGTTTTTTACCTTCAGAACTGCCTTAATTTTT
Organism: Brevimyrus niger; assembly: GCA_015164015.2. Taxonomy (NCBI): domain Eukaryota; kingdom Metazoa; phylum Chordata; class Actinopteri; order Osteoglossiformes; family Mormyridae; genus Brevimyrus; species Brevimyrus niger. The sequence continues at coordinate 2,109,710 of JAABNY020000039.1, forward strand.
TGTGGAATTAATTCAACAAGGTGCTTGAAACCTTGATTCCTCAGAGACTCTGGTCCATGTCGACATGATGGCATCACAGAGCTGCTGCAGATCTGTCAGCTGCACCTTCATGATGCGACTCTCCTGTTCCACCACATCCCACAGGTGCTCTATTGGACTGAGAGACCGGATCTGCTGACTGTGGAGGCCGTTTGAGGGCAGTGATCTCATGGTCATGTACAAGAAACCAGTCCGAGATGATATGGGCTTTGTGACATGGTGTCTAATCCTGCTTGAAGTGGTCATGAGTAGCTGGGTGCGCTGTGGTCATACAGGGATGGACATGGTCAGCAGCAATACTCAGGTAGGCTGTGGCCATGCAGGGATGGACATGGTCAGCAGCAATACTCAGGTAGGCTGTGGCCATGCAGGGATGGACATGGTCCTGTGGCTGTGGCATTTAAACAAAGCTTAATTGGTACTAAAGTGCCCAAATTGTGCCAAGAATATATCCCCCACATCATTACACCATCAGAGATTCTCTTCTGCATACCTTGGATGTAATGGGCGGTTATTTGAGTTACTGCTGCCTTTCTGTTATCTTGAACCAGTCTGGCCATTCATTTCTGACCTCTGCTATGAAGAAGGCATTTTCACCCAGAGAACCGCTGCTCACTGGATGTTTTTTATTTTTCAGCCCATTCTCTGTAAACACTAGTGATGGTTGTGCATGAAAATCCCAGTAGATCAGCAGTTTCTGAAATACTCAAACCAGCCCATCTGGCACTAATAACCATGCCACATTCAAAGTCACTTAGATCACCTTTCTTACCCATTCTGGTGTTTGATTTGGACATTAACTGAAGCTCCTGGCCTGTATCTGCATGATATACAGTGCTGCTGACATATGATTGGCTGATGATCAGGTGAACCTAGTAAAGTGGCCAGTGTTTATATGCACACAAGTTTGCATATACAGGCACCATATACCACCATATACCACCCCAGATACACACACCGATACACTGTCCTCCTTCTCCTCCTCTTTTTATTGTAGATACAGACACAGACACCTCCTCTTCTCCTCTTTCTGTTTCCCTGTCCTCCTTCTCCTCCTCTTTTATCATAGATACAGACACAGACACCTCCTCTTCTCCTCTTCCTGTTTCCCTGTCCTCCTTCTCCTCCCCTTTTTACCGTAGATACAGACACAGACACCTCCTGTCCTCCTCTTCCCCTTTTTCCTTTACTGCCTTTTGTTCATAAGTAGCAGAAGAGGCCGTTAATTTGTACAGTGTACCCTTTAGAAGGCGCTGTTATAATTACGAAGCTGTAAAGGAGGATCCCATCCGCTGACCCCACAGTGGCCCAGGGCACCCTGGGGGTTTAACCTCAGCATGCACATGCCCGGCTGCCCCGTCTCACTCTCACTCTCTGTTGTTTAGCACCCAAATACACACAGACAGGGATAAAGGGGTACATAAATTACATTAATATATACTTTTGGTAAGGAACACAGTGGACATTCAAAGTAAATCCTCTAGTTTATAGAACTGCAGGCAAAGCTGGCAGACTATTCTCTTTTCTTTTTTTTTGGAAAATTACCATTTGTGATTTTTTTTTTGTGGCTCAAAATGCTGTTTTCTGTCAGCTTTTTAAAGCTTATTTCTTTATTGGTGCCACTTTACAATAAGACTACCTGTATAAAGGGTTTATGAATGGTTTATAATCTGGTTATTAATTAGGTTTTTACACATTGTAAATCATTAATAGACAATGAAAGTTCTAACAAAGTGAAAGAGTTACTACCATTTATAAGCGGCCAAATGGAGCTTTATGGCAAAGTGGTACCTAATTTTCTATCATGTTATTTGGCCTTTTGAAATTTTATCACCAATAAAATAAAAATTTGCAGCAACACTCTCAGCATACATTTCTCAAGAACGAGGAAGTATTCCCAGTATTCACAACCTAATATGGAAGGGTATCTGTTCACTCACAGACCTTGGGTTTGGTAAAAAGCCAATACTCAGCATATTTAGTGTGTGTGTGTGTGTGTGTGTGTGTGTGTGTGTGTGTGTGTATGTGTGTGTGTGTGCGTCTCTGTACATTTTTGATTTTAGTGTTTACGATACCAGCCAGACTAACGTGACGCTTTCACCTACAACGCTCCATGCTAACTTGCTAACGCTATGCCTCTACATTACTAGATATTGTCACAAAATTCTCAGTTTGGTTCAAACTTTGGTTTGAGTTCAGGGTTCAGTGCAATTTCAGTACAGCAGGGAAAACAAAACTTGTTTTGCAATTTTTATTAAAACTCCAAACACAGTTAGGAACAGTTATAAATCAAAGGCTAGTTCATATCTCATTTGATTTACAAGACCTAAGAGATGATATTTTTCACATTGTAAAAATATCAACAATAAAAAATGGCACCATCATAATGAACTAAATCCCACGTACCACAAAGGACGTTCACACATCTGTAGCGATAAACACCCCAATAGCCGTAGTTATTTTTTAGCCCAGTCAGAATTTCCTAACAAAAGCGTCTTAAATACCACGGGAGACCATCTCGCTGGGGCCGCTGAGGTCTTTGCTCTGGTCATACGCTCTTTCGGACCACGTCTTCTCAAATGAGCGAGCACGTTGCGTGTGTCTCCAGTAATAATATAGCAGAGCCGTCAGACAGCCTAACACCGATCAGCTACTCTCTCTGGCGTTGGGGTATTTTACTGGGGAACCAAAATGTTCTCAAACCGCCTGTTACCAACATTATCCGTAATCAACTGACAGCCACAATGAGCTTAATGTCTTCCCTGTTGACCATCTACTTACAAATTTTGGTTCTATCTTTGTCAATATATTTATAATTTGTTTCATTTTGCATACTGATCTGAAAATAATGTACCAAGAACTATATGATCTGATTTACATGTTTACATAGCAGTATGCAAGTACCATTACAGCCTTGTATACCTATACTGTACACCCCAGGAAAATGTGTATTATTACAGCCCTGTACACTTATACACCCAAGGATTATGTGTACCCTTATAGCCCTATACACCCGAGGAATACGTATGTACCCTTACAGTCCTCTACATCTATACACCCAAGGAATACGTGTACCCTCACAGTCCTGTCTAACCAATGGAAAAACTAAGAGAATTCCTAAAAATCTAGTTTGATATTGATGTCAACAATCTGAGTAATTAAACTTTGCATTACTGTTATTTTCTATCAGAGTCATTGCGTATTAAATCACATTTTATAAAAAAAAAATATAAAATTTATGTTACTGAAAAGGTTTAGGTTAGGCAGTAGACTCTCTTGGAACCAGTGTATTCCCTGAACCTGTGGTCTTTCAGTAATATAAATTGTTCACTTTTGTTGATTTATTAAATGCAGAAAAGATGTCTTCCTGCTTTGTGCCGTGCGCTGGATGGATGGATGGATGGATGGCTGGCTGGATGGATGGATGGATACAAACATTTGTCATTAAGGGAAGAATGTGTGTAAGCTCTGCATTCAAGATGTGTGGTTACAGTGATGTGGAGGGTTATGGGAAGCATGTCTGTTCAGTCAGTAATGAGCCTGGAGCTTCAGATTAAGGAGCTTTCTGTGTCGCAAGCATGAACGCATCTGTGTGAATTTGCATTTTACATGTAATCTGCCTGGTGCAGTTTGGCCATGGAACTAGCATCAGACGGTCTGATGTAGTGCGTGTGTGTGTGTGTGTGTGTGTGTGTGTTTACGTGGCAGCCCGGCGTTCTCCTAACGAAAATAGCTGGTTCATGACCAGATCGTGTCAGTAGGGAAGGTAAAGCCGACGGAAAAGCGCCCAAAGCCGCCTTGGCTGCGCAGTAATTAGCGGATGTGCAGCTCGGCGGTCGGGTGACACGTTTCCCGGGAGTGCGTGTGCGCGTGCGCGTCTGTTTTAATTGCTGGGAAGCTGCTGTAACATGTCAGGACCTTCGGTTGCCAGGGTAGCAGGAGGGCGACTTGTGTAGAAAGCGTGTGCTGTGTGCATGTGCGTGTTTAGTTTCCTTACTGTCTGTAGAGCAGTCGGGGAAGGAGCAGGGAGGGTGGGAGGGAAGTATTGAGATTCGCCTGCTACTCGCTGGAACAATACTCAGCAGTACTCCATATTATTACTCTGATTTAAGTTAGTGACAGAGGGGGGCACACTGACCGCCTCTACATTGTGGGGGGGGGGGGGCTGGGATGATGCTGAGCGCGGGTGACACTTATTACCGCCCTCCCATAACAAGCTCCTTGAATGTTCAGGTTGCCATGCTCTAGTGTATGGGGGCCTTTATTTTGAAACATCAGTCAATGAGTCATGTTTCCATTTTTAACACGGAATGTGAGGGACTTTTAAGCAGCCGACTTACTGAAGGTGCTGTAATTAGAACGGGTATTATATGCCGTAATTAGAGGAGCCTCCAGGTAAAAATCGCGGAGTGGGAGGAGCTTGCAGTGGGTGCCGCCCCCTTCCTGGCGCGCGGGAGTGTCTCGCTGCACAGCGTGGAGGAGAGGCGGGGCGGATCGGGTTCTCAGATGCGGGAACGCCACCGTTCTCTGCACCACTGTTGTTTTCTCCCATAAAGCTTGTTAATGAGAAATAGGGCCTCGTTATGAGTTTAAGGATGAGAGGGGAAAGCTTTTAATTAATGATATGTAAATGGTTCTGGATTGATTATGTTAGAATATCAAGAGAGATGGGTAGAAGCTGTGGTGTAATATATTTTAATTAAGAATTAATTAAAAATGATAGCAATTTCATAAAGCCTCACAGAAAATAGTGGAATTTACTTTCTGTCAGAAGTAAATTAGCCTTTGATTAAATAAGGGGCACATATTTATAGTGGAGTTATTTTTAAACCGTGCAAAGATGATTCACATAGGTTATTCTGAAAATGATTAGTGCTGAAACTGAGCGGTCAGTCAATGGCGGGAGTCTTTACAAATCCACCTGACACCCGGTCAATGCCGTATCTAGGCGGTCTGCCAATGGCGGGAGTCTTTACAAATCCACCTGACACCCGGTCAATGCCGTATCTAGGCGGTCAGCCAATGGCGGGAGTCTTTACAAATCCACCTGACACCCGGTCAATGCCGTATCTAGGCGGTCTGCCAATGGCGGGAGTCTTTACAAATCCACCTGACACCCGGTCAATGCCGTATCTAGGCGGTCAGCCAATGGCGGGAGTCGTTACACAGCCACCCAGTCAGTGGCCCCGCCCATTTGTCGTGGGCAGTGACTCTTCAAGTCCGTCGAGCACCATTTCAGTCCCCTTGTCCTTACGCTGCAGCAGAGATTTCCAGCATAGTCCGACGGCGCTGGCAGAGTGTTTCCGGTGTTTCCGGTGATTGGTGACCTCAGCAAGGCAGTAGTTAAATCCAATAATGCCAAAACCCTCATTCCACCCCCGCCCCCCCCCAGGCTTTTTGTGCCCTGAGGCCTGGCGCTTGTCGGCAGCGCGTTGGCATGGGCAGGCTTTGTTCACTGAGGCTTTGCCCGGAATGCCACAGTCAATGCCTGGGGGAGGAGGCCGTGTCTCTGGTGAGTAATTTTGATTGGAGCGCAGAGTTTCCTCTTGAAAGGTGTTGGGGTTGGGGGAGGGCGGTGGACTGCAGCCGGCTGCAGCCAAATCCCTGAAGATCAGTTAGCGCCGTGTAACAAAAACACCTTGCTGTTTGGGGGGCTGGGAAGAAGAGAGAATTTAAATGTACAAGGCTTTGAAAAAGAGTCTGGCGGGCGGGCGGATCTGTAAACAAACACATAACAAAGAGCGATATGTGATTGGCTGGAATATTCATAGCCCAGAGAAAAATCAATAATGTGAATTTGGATAGGTACGTGTGATGTTAATGTAGCTGGAGTGTGACTTCGGTACAGCCTTTATATTTATGAATAAAATATATAAACATATTAAAACAGACATACACGCACACGCACAGGCACACATACACTGACACACAAACAGACACCCACACACACACACACACACACACACTCACTGATACACACACTGATACACACCCACGTACACTCACACAGACACATACTGACACAGACAGACACACTGACACACACACATTGACCCACTGAAACATACACACGGACACATGGTGACACACGGACACATGGTGACACACGGACACACGGTGACACACAGACTCACACACCTGAATTTTGTTTCTCCCTGTTTTGTTTTCCCCAGGTAACATGACACAAACTGCTGGCTACTTGCTCGCTCTTCAGTGGTGTATTTTATTTAAATTTATTTTATTTTAGTTTTTGTAAAGCATTCTCACTGCCATTCCAAATCTCCAAACCCACGCACCTTAATAGAGGGGGGTGTCACTGATTTCCCACCCAACCACCCCCCCCTCCTGTTTTCACCTTCATCTCCATGACAGGGTGGGAGGGTGACTGACAGGCCCCCCCCGCGGATGCCAAGCCGGGAAATACTGTCGAACAGAGAAACAGCGAAAATGAAAAGTTTCAGTACATCAGAGTGTGTAAAACCGACGCTTAAATGGGAACACTTGGCTGGGAGGTGGAGGGTTAAGCCAAATGGCAAATTGGGGAGGGGGGGGCAGATTAGCCAGCCCAGGAGAGGAGGGGGCTGGAATTGTTAGAGGAGAACTCCGTGGATGTCAGGATGCGACAGACAGGCATGGTGGTGGTCTCTATGAAGCATGGAGCTGAGGCAGGTCTGTGAGAGTGTGTGTGTGTGTGTGTGTGTGTGTGTGACAATGTGTGAGTGAGAGTGTGTGTGTGTGTGTGTGAGAGAGAGAGAGAGTGTGTGTGAGTGTGTGTGAGAGTGTGTGTGTGAGTGTGTGTGACAGTGTGTGAGTGAGTGTTTCTATATGCCTGCTTAACCTTGTGGGGGTGACTCCCCCCTGAGACATTACACCATGAAAAATAAACTTCATGGGGGCCTCTTGGGTGGTAAAATGCCTCTTTTTTGTTAAAGTTCATCAATAAAATCTGCAGTATTCTCCATGTTTCTCTTTCTCAGTTAGAAACCATAAAAACCACTTTAAAGTGACATTCACAGTGGTGACAGGTACCAAACGCACAGCGACATGGGGGGGGGGGGGGGTGGGGGTCTCTGCTCCGCTCCCGTGGACCGTCCCACTCCCCCATGGGAAGGGAGGCGGAGGAGCAGACAGGGGGATCCCGTCAAGCCCCCCCAGATACCTGCAACCAGTTGCAATACATCACTGTCAGCATGGCTTTCGGCACGCATCTGCATGGGCGCGGCGGCCCGCGAGGCCCCCCGGGGGCAGCCTGCCGCTCCTGCCGCTCCTGACGCGCCTTCCCCAGCGGCCAGCGGGGGGGGTGGGGCCAGTGGCCCGTTACCTCATGCTTAAAGCCCCGCACCTCACACCCACTCCCCCTGCCTCTCACTCCGTTTGGGGAGTGGGTAATCGGCAAGCGGCCCCCCAGACAGATTCCAGAACATGATCCGGAGGCTCATTGTCTCCTGACCCCCTTTTTTTTGGGTCCGGGAGGGGCTGTGGATCTGACATCTTTGAAGGTGAGGCACATGAGAACCGGGGTGAGCGTCCAGTTGGGGCTGAATCGAAAGGCCCACCTCGCGCGGATTCTTCCAGAAAGTACGGACGCTGCGCCCTAATATCCATTTTATGCCTCACTACCGGACCTGGTGGTGTTGGCGACTGGAGAGGGTGAATCATAGTATTCATATTGTGAGTGATGACTGAGCACGGCGGGATGGGTGCTGAAACTCCACCCCCACCCTGGCACGCCCACCTTGCTCCGCCCCCAGCACTGCCCCGCCCCCAGCCCTGCTCCGCCCCCAGCCCTGCTTCCATTGCACAGCCGGAATGGGCCCCGCTCTCGGGCTGTATCCGCCGTCTTGTTCGTTTACTCCCCTGGAGCAGCCAGCAGTGGCTCTATTTCACAGCCCCCGACCCGGTCAGCGCCGGTGATCCCGGCCCCGCGAGCGGCACAGACAAGTGCGCCATAAAATCCTCCTCCGGCTGCTCCGCACTTCCCGCTTTTATACGCCTGTACCGCGCTCGTTTACTTTATGGCACGGGGGAGGGTTGTGAAACGCTCTCCAGCGTCTCCCCCGTGTGGAGCGATTAAACCCGATCGGCGCCGGGCGCGCGACAGAAGGGGCGGCTTCCAGGTGCTGAGATGCTTCAGCGTTTCCAACCCGAACCACCGGTGTCTAATCCACTTAGACCGGTTGCCAAGAATCTGACCTGGGCAAGATCGTGAAACTCGGCTGATGTTTTAAAGCCAGGCGTGTCCGCTGGTGTGTTGACTCTCAGGGGGGATGCTTGTGCGCGGTTCGAGTGGAACTCTGGTGGGGATCCCCCTTCAGGGGACCGTGATGGAGAGGGTTACCTAAAGCTGCCCCCCAGCTGCCACATGTGGACTCTTCAGGAACTGCAGGTGGGCGGTTCCTTTAGGTCTCTTTTCTAGAAAGGATGACGGTCGCCGTGATTTTCGACGCGGTCTCTCACGAGAGCCAGGTTGGGTGGCGACCACGGGCGTGAACCCGAGACACATTGTTGCGGCAGGAGAATCGTTGCACGGAGGCTGGCATCCCCTCCCCACGCCAACTGTGATAGTTGCTCTCGGCCTGGGGAATGGACCCCATGTCCTTCCTGCATGCCCCCCCCCCTCAAAAAAAATAAAAAATGCGGCGCATCAATGGTCCACTGGCATCCCTGGTTGATGAGCCCATCCCAAGTGGGTGGGACTTGGGGGCGGAGCCATGGACACTGCACCTGGGGGGGGGGATGTAATGGGATTTGGAAGACAATCGCCAGGGGTTCATGTAGTATATGAGGGGGGAACTTCCATTGGAATGTGCCAGAATGATTAGGCAGAGGGGGCGGGAGAAATGGGGGGGGTCCCTGCCCCTTCCCACAGCTCGACCTCATTGGCTGTGAGACGGCTTGATGACTCCCCGATTGGCAGGTGGGCGGGGTCAGAGCTACCACGGCGTGACGCTGGAGAAGCTCAGGGTGGGGGCCACACAAGCCCAAATGTCAGGAGGGCCTTCTGGACGAGGTACCTGACCTGTATTACCACGGTAACAACGAGACTTTAAACGCTTTTGACAGAATAGACAGCTAAGCAGGACTGTGTTAGACGGTGACATCACTGGCTCTGTCCGGGAGCTGTGTTACATAAAACATAAGGGGAGGGAGGTTACAGGAGAGAAATGCGGGTAATTATTGCTGTAGGATACTGACACTGTGAGAACTTGGGGGTTAGGGGGGGGGGCTGTCTCTGCTGCTGTTGCACCTTTAAATTCACTTGGCTGGCCGATTTCCTCGGTTTAAAAAAGTACAAACATTTCAGTTTGTGGACAAAGTGTAAAATGACACAATGTGAAGGCTCCTGCTAAGGGCCTGTGCAGTGAATAGTGTCACATTCGATTCACGCTTAAAAATCACCGCCCTGCTTGTGTTCACTGCGCTCTGCCTTGGGAAGGTGGCTCCTACTCTCCGCTGTAAACGTGGGGCAAAGGTCAGCGCGCCTCGACCGAACAAGGTCACCGTGGGGACCACACAGCCCCCCCCCCCCCCCCAGAAAGCACTGAAGTTTGATCACAGCTGAGAGTGTCCCGGAGGCAAGCCGCGTGACCCCCCTCTCCGCGACCGTGCTGGATCAGCGGCCAGCCCCCCCCGACCCACTGTCAGCGCAGTGACACACGCACGTTTGGGGAGCGTGACGCCATCCGGGGGGGTCACTTGGTCGTCCTCTATCGCCCTCGCTCTCTCCTGCTCCCAAATTCCCTCCCCCTTTTCCCCTTTCTTTCTCTCCCCTCCCTCTTTCTCCATCTGTCCTTCTCTCTCCCCGTTTCCCCTGCTGTTTCTCTGTCCCTCTCTCTTTCTCTCTCTCCATTTACCCTGTTGTTTCTCTCTCTGTCCCTCTCTCTTTCTCTCCTTCCCTCTCTTCCCATTTCCCCTGCTGTCTCTCTCTCTGTCCCTCTCTTTTTCTCTCCTTCTCTCTCCCTGTTGTCTCTCTCTGTCCCTCTCTCTTTCTCTCTCTCTCCCCATTTCCCCTGCTGTCTCTCTCTGCCCCCTTTCCCTTCCTTGACCATGTCCCTCACACACACACACACGCACACACACAGATCCCCAGCTTCTCGGAGGAGTACTTTACTGGGATTCCCACCAGCACCCAGCCCATTATCAATGTTCCAAATCATTTGCAGAGGAATCCATTTACTCGCTTCTGGTAATGAATCAGTGTGATGTGGCTCCCCCAGCTAGCAGTTGTCGAGTGTGTGACGGGGGGGGGGGGGGGGGGGGGCCGCCCAAACGGGTGGGGTTATAACTTTTTTTGGTTTTCTGGGGGGCCCCCCCCACGATTTCCCCCTTTTCTCTTTAAGGGGGGGGGAAAAAAAAAGGGGCCTGCT
>JAABNY020000039.1:2158495-2169225 GCA_015164015.2 Brevimyrus niger
GCCCGATTCCCCCCCCCCCCCCACCCCCCCCCCAACACCCCAGTAACGTAGAATGATTGTTTCCATAGAGAGCCGTAGCATAAATAAATTACCATATGCTAACCTTTTCCTTTGGTGTGGGCAGAAGGCGGGCTAGCCCTTCCAGGTCGGCGAGGTGCGGGCGGGGGGGTGGGGCTTGGGCCCTGCTGATACCCGCTCCCTGGGAAAGGCGCCGCCCGTCACATCCACTCAGTGCTCCCTGGCCAGGGCCCCCCCACGCCGTCTCTCCTCTTGACTGACATAAAAATATGTAGCGACAAGCTGTCTGCCACGGCAGAAATCTGATTAGACATTGATTCAGCAATCGCTTCCATCGGCCCGGACATCAGGCAAATTTGTTTCCGAGAGTCTCTCATTGGCGATGCGAGTGTAATTCGGAGGAGCCGGCAGTGTGGCAAATACTGCATCAGGGGGAATTCACCTTTCCATTATTTATTTTTAAACTATTAATATACAGATGATGTCGCACGCAGGCGCGTGCATGAACACACACACACCTGGGAGAAACTACAGACTTTGACTTAAGATCATCCCTAGCCACATTTTAAAAAATTTTTTTTGGTGTCTTGGATTTTCATTTGGATCTTGACTTTTATTGTTTATCATTGTTTTATTTGTTACTCATTTGTGCTGTCATCCGTTTCTTTTTTGTTTAATCGCTTCCCGCAATCGGCTAGCCCATTTATATGGATGTACCTTTGTTTTAATAGCACGGTTCCTCTTGGGGCTTTGGCGTTTGGTTGTTTCTTGGTGACTGAGCCGCTGTGTAGCCTCGCGCAGCTCTTCTTGATCTCCACAAACACCAGTTTGTCCCCTGCGTGGCAGCAGTTAACCCAGGCTACGCGGAACCTTTCTCACGTAGCCGCGGTTTCCGGTCGGATCTTAACTCCTGGCGCACCTGCATTAATTAACCCTTGTGTGTCTTTCTCTTCCCCGTGCCAGGCTAATGGAGGGTGGCAGGATGCGGGCACTCCGTCCTCCGTGATTTCTCCCACAGAGGGGCCGGGGAGCGTCCACTCGGATACCTCGAATTGATCTCCCCACCGACGCTCCCCATTCCCTTATGCTGCGGAGCCCCGACTAGCAGTGACTGGCCAAACAGAGAGGCGGGACTAACTCGGCGGGAGCCAATCATTTGCGGCGTTGCTCACCTTTTTTCCTGTTGTCATCGCCGCTCCCTCGCCACCCCCCCTTAAGACACGCAGACGACAAACGGCAACCATCATGCAGGATTTCTTGTTCATGGGCAAGGCCTTCACCTTCTCACGGCGGAGTCATCCTCCATCGTCCAGGACAGCTCCTCAAACATACATATATACAGTATATATATGTAAATAATATAAAGCAGAACATTGTCAGGCGTGTTTCCTCCTGACGTTTATTTTCATGAAGAATGGGTGAAGGAGGCCGACGCCCGGTGGAGTCTCTGTTCCAGAAATTTCTTCTGCGGCCTGGAAAGCCCCCAGGACCAGCTCCATCACCTCCCTCCTTGGCCAGGCTGTTGCTTGGCTCCCCGGCGGCCCCTTTTACACCTACCGAGAAGGACGCCCGCATCCAAACACGCCCCACCCTTCCTGAAGACGGGCAAATGGACGGCCACGGGCGCCACCTTTATGGGTCACGTCTGTGCGATTTCTACAAGAGCGGGACGACAAAAAGACAGAAGTGATGGTAGACCCGTTACATACATGTTGGTCGTTCTTTCTTTTTTTGAAGTCCATTTCCATCATCCTTTGTTCCCCGGCCCGCGTTACACAACAGCAGCACTCACAGCCCAGCTTCTGACCATTGTGCGCTAATTCACATGTTTAACAGGGCTAATATCACATTTACTGCCAGCTTGGACGGGGGGGGGGGGGTCCTCTTTTTATTTGTATTAGCTCACACCCACCGGTTTCTGATGCATTATGGACCCTTTGTGGTGGCACTGAATAAAACACACCAAGTACATGCATTTCATTGTCGGGAAAACACTCTAAATTGGACACGGTTTAACAAAAATAAAAAAGAATGAATATAGGAAACATTATATGTCTTTGAGGCTACGTCTGGAAACGGCTGTGTGTCTAATGCCCGTCCTCGTGGTACATTTTGCCAGCTGGCAACACTGACCACGTAAAACATCCCCATGTATTGTAAATAATGTAGCGTAAGAGTATTTATCCATTCCACCAATCAAAACACAGCTTTATTACCTCATGCAGACTCATAGAAACCAATAGAATTCCAGCGTGTTCTATAGCTTAGAGTGCTCACTTACTACCTCTGAACAATATCACTACCATGTCGTTTTTTGTTTTTTTTTGGGGAATTCTTGCTTTGTATTTTATTTAGTTTGACTGCATCTTGTAATAAACTCCTCCTTTCCCTTCCTGTAATCTAATGTATATTTTAATCTTTTAAGAAAACTAAGTTGCTTTATTGCAACTTTTAAAAAATATTAAAAAATAATGATTACGATGATGATGATGATGAAGAGTATGTGTGGCTGGGGGAGGGGTGAGGGGCGCCCACGATTTAACACCAAACAGTTAAACTGTTGTACATACGGACAAACATTTTGAATGTTGCTCATCTTGTTACTAATTCATGCAAAAAATAAGAAAAAAAAAACGTAACAAAAACAGCTGTAATGCATAGAGTTTTCAGTATTCAGAAATGTACATTCAAGCTCTGTCTGACAGGGTCCAATTTTGCTTTTTTTTGTATTGTATGTGATTCTAAAACTGATAAAGTCATGGAAAGATTATTTGTGGCCGTGATTCTAATGTATTAAAAATGTTTCGTGTTACTTTTTAACCAGACTACACCCTGGACTGAAAAGTCTTCCTTGTGGTAGTTATATGTAGTTTCAAACATGAATAAACTTTTTGCTTTCATGAAAACCGTGTCCTGGAAATTCCTAGCTGAGGGTTGTAACAAACATTCACACGCAGAAACGCGTTTGGATGGCTGTCACACACAGCGGCTGTTTATTATAAAACATAAGTCTCTGCAGGGGCTGGCCGACAGTCACGTGATGACGTCTTATCACAGGCCGCACCGAAGCCGCTTTACCTGATAGCGGATCGGCAGACGGGCGTTAGATGACAAGCATTCATATCCACGTTTGACATAAGACACGCCTCGGCAATCATCGGCAATCTGCCCCTCGCACAACGTGAAGCGCGGAGGTTGTTCTCCGACGGTGTTCGGGGCTGTGCGTACTCGGCTGAACCAGCGGGAGTGACCTGTCACGCAGGGACGGCCCGTGACAGGACGGCACTGATCGTGCGGAAGGCGGGCGTGAGTCTTCTGACAAATGCGACCAAATCGCTCGACGCATGTAACTGAACTGCTGGCATCGGCATGGATCTGTGCTGATCCTAAATTGTGGATTATCCTAAAGAAACAACGCTGCAGTCATTTCTTTGGATGGCCGAATATTCCGTCCTCGCAGCTGCTGACGGCAACCTGAGCGCCCTGGTGTTCAGGAGGGTGATAAAAGTCACCCGAGAATGCAGAGGAGAGACCAGAGGAATTTGGGGACCAGCCACAGCCGCGACGGGTCATGGAGTGATCAACCCAGTGTGTGCATCTGTAGAAGCAGCGCGGGAGGTGGAGTCCGTCTCAGGCAGTACAGTAATGGCTTTGGGGAGGGTTGGGTGCACTCCCACGTTGCCATGGCGATTGATCACCAGAACTGTGCCCACAAATGCCTCAAGATAATGAAGCCCAGGTGACCCTGAATGGACTAATTAGCTTGTTAGGGTTAACTAGGGTCAACCTAGAGGATTCTGGGAGTTTTATGTGTCCGGTTTGCTGGCGTTTATGGTTTTGTTGTCTCTTTCCTACCAGATTTCTAGTACTATCACCTGCAATTTTATTGGGATGGAGACAAAGGCAGAGTAGTGATCAGGTTATAGACAGATAGACGTTATGAATCCCTCGGGGCAAATTGACATCATTACATGTTTTCTTGACGCTGTCAGTCGTGGTGTGCGTCCTCAGAGTACTCCAGTGACCTCAAACCGTTCTCTTGGTGGACCACAGCTAAGAATTAAACCAGCCGAGCGAGGTCAAAGTAATCAATATTATCCCAACTGTCAAAAAAAAAAAACAAAAGAATATACCAACAGGTCGGAAAAGCCCAATGAAAAAAATAGTCGGAAGAACTGAGCAGGATTCCAAGGACAGGCCGCTGGACGTGTCTAAGCAGGTCAACCCCGTCAGCACTGAAGAGCTCTGGGCAGATGGGCCACAACGGCTTTGCCTTCCAGAGGGAAATTTCTGCTCCACAGACGCATGACTGGAAAGAGGGGCTCCGGTGATGAGCCGGCCCATCGGCGACTGTGGATTAGCCGACTCAGGAGAATCATCTAATCGAGGTTAAATTACCGGGAAACGTGTGACTTTCCGTCAGCGCAGTGCGAACGCCGCCGGGGCACCGTGAATAACGTAGAGTGTTATCGGTATTTTATCGGTATTTCACGTCGCCGCTTTGCCTTTTCCGTTACACGTGTCGCACGTATGAATTTTTCATAGAAAACGTGTTTACTGCGGTGTGCCCCCCCCCCTCCTGGGACTGCGGTCTGCCCCCCCCTCCGGGGACTGCGGTGCCTCGCACACTCAGAATCCATGTCACTGTGTCTTTTTGTCCGGAACCAGACGCCCCAGGTGCAGTGGCGAGGCGGACCCCGCGGGGCCGTCCTCTGTCGCATGCTTCCTGCGTCTCCTTATCGACAAGATGAATATTTAACCTCCTCAGTTAAGCATCCTGGCTTAAAATCACGAAGGAGCTCTAAGCAGCAAGGTCACTCTTCACTGTACATTTTGCTGAACATATATTTTTCTCCCCCTAGCTGTTAATAATTGTATTATAAAATGGCTTTCGTTCATCGCGCCGAGCCTCCCTGCTTTGCGTTCGCGACGGAGATACATGATATATCTTTGGATGTATTCACAAAACTCGTCAACATGCCTATTTTCCTATTTTTTACGAAAAACAACTTATATGCATGTAAGGAAATGGGCGACTAATAAACTGGAAATTTTGCATTTAGTAAACTTATCCACAGCGAGGTACACTTGGGGAAAGCGGGGCTAGACGGTCCCTGGAGGGATTGGGGACAGGGACCTTGCTCAGCCGAGGCTGGGATGTGAACCGGCGACTTTCTGATCATGGACGCAGGATCCTGAGCCGCACGGCGCTCTCTGCATAAACAGGCAGAATCTCCAGCACAGGGTGACAGTCAGTCTGGGTTTTGGAGCCGCAGGAAGAATCCTACTAACCTGCAAGTGAACTGACAAAATACACAACGCATGACTGCGGCACCGTGCTGTTCTGCATCAAACTCACAAACTATATTAAGAACATTACATCAGATTTATATCCAAAGCAATGTAGATTTTTTAAGGAAGAAGGGTCAGACAGTCCATGGAGCGACTGGGGGTTAAGGTCCTCGCTTAAGGGCCCAGCGGTTGAACCGCTCTATCGATCATGGGATTGGAACTGGTGACCTTCTGATCCCAGGCACACCGCCCGGGCCCACTGAGCCACAGAATGCCCCCCGTAGCTCTTAGAAATACCAGCGCGAAGAGGGATAAAGGGTAAACCGGAGACGAGAACAAGGAAACCGTAAAGACACAGCAGAATGACGACCCTGTAATGCTGGCATTTGACCTTTAACCAAAAGGCAGCAGAGCTCAGCGCCGTAGCATTCATGAAGAAACAGCGCAGGAGTCTCCATGCTAAAAGGCAGAATTTCAAATGGCCATGAAATCCAATAACCTTGGTAAAGAGACCCTTCCCCCCCATCCCCCCCCCCAGTGACCTTCCTTAGCCCACAAGGCTCAGATGAGTCAAACAGCCAGGAAGTGCATTAGCTGCCCCTTGGGCCTGATGATTGCGGGAGCGCATGTTCCCTGCTGAACGTGTACAGTACTGTAACAGAAATACCACAGAGACAACATCATGGGGGGGGGGGGGGGTGGCGAGTAAATACCGCAATGCATTCAAATGGGAGCAGAGAGAAGCTGGAATTACACGTGTGTCGGCCGTGTCCTGTCTTGGCAAAAAAAGAAAAAAAAAAAAACGCGGAATACATCGGACTCAGCGCCATCAATTCTCGCCACGTTTTTACCGCACCGTTTCCGTGGCAGACGGCCGTGAGCTGCGGTTTCAGCTGCCAAAGCCCGGTTCTGTCCCTCATAAAGAGCGCCGACGACTGGGCAGTCCTCCACACGCTCCCCATCCCCAGCCGAGCCCTGCTCCGGTTTTTTGGCGGGAACAGGTCTCCTGGAGGACAGATAAGGAGGGAATATTTATGATTATGATGGATGGGGGGGGGGCGTCCACCCCGAACTGGGCCCTTTTATACAAACATAACAGAAAGCCGGCTCACCGAGCCGCTGGCCCGGAAGCCTGTGTTCACCATTCTCCTGCGGGATGTATCCTCTGTTCCTGACCCGGTACCACAGAATAATGGCACGTTCTGCTCGGAGTCGACCAAAAACCGAAGCCACACTAGCGTTGACATAATTCTTCCAGGTAGCCACGGTAACAAAAGAGACCACACTAACGTGCACACCCACACTGGGGGCAGGTAGAACGATCGATACCGACAACAGCAGCCCCCTGATCATCCCAGACAGCCCCTCCCCCCACAGATATATTTTTTGTTTTTCCCAAGGGGGTGGTTTTTGTTCCCATTATATGCAATATAAATCCACACAGATCGTTTACATGCCGCACTCTAAGTAAATGGAAACTAGACCATGTTTTTTTATATTATAAAGGTAATTCTCATTTTAAAGAAATGACCAGGTTTGAATTGTCATAATAATAGGATTCATTCTGCTTTATATTGACAATCATTCGTCTTCATCCTCCACGGGATTATTTCATACTTTTACCGGCAATTTCATAAAGGTCCGATTCATTTATTTGACTGTGCTACGGCCCAGAGACGTCCGTAAGCTCAGGTCGGCTGCCGTTTGGGTTTCGAGGCGCAACTGCAGAACCGGAAACTCCACCAAACCTGGTCTGGGGGGCAGGGGGGAAGCCGGAGGGTCTAGCACAATTAGCTGAAATGTCAGCCATTTCTAAGTCTCGTTACCCGAGCGTCTGCGCCGGAAAGTCATTGGCTACTGATGTGAGATAGAAGCTGACAGTCATGATTCCCCGTTTCTCCGCGAACCTCCTGGGAAACCAGCCGCGCTGAGATTTTTCCCAGAGGAGGGAGGGACGGCTTTGTTTTCATACGCCGGGAATAGGCAGCACCGTTATTGAAATGTGCTATGAATTCTCACGGAAGGACATGACGTCATTCGTTTATATGTACATATATTTAAATAAATTCATAATTTTTAATATGTTTGTGAATATGTGATATATATAAAACACAATACCGAGGAGGAAAAAAAAGAAACAATAAACGTTTAATGGCTTCTTCCATTTTATGTGCGTTTTAAAAGCGACACTAAAAGATTCTTATTGGAAGAACATTAGAGTGGAGATTAGGCCTCCATGTGAGCATTACAAACACACAATGTGAAAATAAACTCACAAATGAACAAGCCGCTCACCAGTCCTCTGCTAACCACAGAGACTAATTGGGCAAATATGTCTAAATCAGCAAATTTGACCGAAAGACCTTTAGAATGAGAGAAGTTACATTTGTTAAAAGAGATGCCTCTTAGACAGCTCTCTAAGGTTCATTAAAGACAACATTTCCCAATGTAAAATTCACCATGAAAAGCATGCATCATTAAATATGGAAATCCTGAATTTTATTAGCAATCTGCTAGATCTTAGCTGACGCCAATTAAATAAAAGGAAGATATCATTTATTAGGGCCGAGTTCATATTCTGTTAAATACAAAATGTAATTTTCGCCCGTTTTTGATTTATCGCCAGTGGTCGATTGTTCAAAGAGCCATGTTACATTTCAATAGAAAAATATTGTTTATGCATTAAATTTTTAAAGCGCGCTTATTGCCTGGCACTGCTCACACCAAATGAAAGTCTTATGATTTAAAACATAAATTAATAAACACATTTGGGGTGCAAAGAGGGAGCCGGAGCCGCTATTTTTCACACAGATCCTTTAATATTTCATGCAGTCCCCCGTGTGCTTAACGCAGCGCTGGCCCGGGCCTCCTGGACGCCTGTGGAGAATCTCATCGTGATCTCAGGCACCTGCCCCATCTCCAGCAGCCACCGCAAAACGGATCGCCCATGGAAGCCGCTGCGATAACGTTATGTTATTTTTATTTTCTCGTCACCAAAAACTATTTTCATTGCGCCGAGAATATGGCAGAGAGAGGCCAGCCTGGTGCGGGGGGGCCGCGATCCCCCCGGCCGCATAAATTCGCCCGTGCTCCTTCCGCGATGCCTATTAACCCCGGATCCTGTCCGTCTTCACGCCGGTTGTAGATTGCTTCCCATGTGCACGGAGTGCGCCAAACCGGCATGCATTTTAACAGTCGCTGATCGGTTTAAAAAATGGATCAGTACTCAGTAGACGCGCTAAGGACTAATTGCCCCAGGCTGGGATTCAGTTCGAGAAAAAAACGGATTCATGGTGGTTTTTCTAAAATCGGCTCCAATTCCCATTTGCGCACAGGTTTAATCCAGAGCCGACTGCTCCATACCTTGTTATGAGTGGAAATGGGTAGCACAGAGCGCTAGGACCGGAACTCGGCGTGCAATGGCTTACAGAGGGATATAGCGGGGGTGTTCAGCATTACACGGTGCACTGATGTCCGCAAAGTTCGAAATACGTGTGAAAGAATGCAGATTTAGCAGGTGACTGACTATAGACACGGGCAGAGTGGTGCTAAATTTCTTGTTTTTTATAGACTCAGAAGCAGGCTTATCATGCCGAGTACTTCACATTCGCGTGGAATTTGTATTGCCGCCTTTGGTTGTGATGTTGTAAAGGCGGCATGAAGCGCTTAACACCAGAAAAGTCTCAGTAAAAAGCAAATGAAAGTTCTTTGCTTTTAAATGCAATCAGCTTTGCCAAAAAATACCAATAATAATTATTATGATCTCGCTGATTATCCAGCCACTCCCTGACTTAATCAGCATAAGCAACGCTTAGCGGCAGTGTAAAATAACCTGATAATTAGCTACATAATTGCCGGAATAATTACTCCTGTTTTTGTAGCTAAGTAGGTAGCTTTTGTGCCTCTCACCTCCAGGATCGGGGGTTCGAATCTTGAATAATTCTCCTGAAATCGTTTTGGTTCCTTCTCATAGTTGACAGATATGCTATCAGGTTAATTGGTGTCATTGAAATACCCGGGATTGATTGGGGGCCAGCGGTTACACTGGGGCTTTGCGCTATACTTCCATTCACACGTTGCTCACAATTACAAAACGTCACGGGATGATTAATGGAGATGAGGCAGACCTCACCTGGCCGGCCAAACACGTGTACATGCGTGGACAGATAGACGGGGACGCGCATGAGGTGCATATATGTGCAATATATATTGTGTTGGACTGACATTCCATCCACGATTGATTGGGGGAATGCTGTCCAATCAGGCTTGACAACCATTCTCTCGGCCCTTGTGGGTCGGAAGTTCTGTTGAAATCTCCGTGAGGTCACATGCTCATGGTCGTCAAAGGCTTTAGCTATTAGCTGGAAGATTCCTGGTGGGGACCTACATAATGAGTCTGCTGCCGGTAGGGCGACCGTATCTCCCGTAACCCCCAGACTTACCTCGGCGAGTGCTCGTCAAACGGAGGTGCCTTAATTTAACGACTGAATACAGTTCTAACTTTAATATCCATTTTCAGGCGGATTGAATCCCGGCCCTATTCTTCTCAGCAGTGAGCTGAAATAAAGAAATATGAGGGCATACAGAAATATGTTGATTGGTGCTTGTTAAAGTAAGATATATGACTCTTTTGGAAAGTACAGCTATCTGAAAGTCATTATACCGCTCCTTATCCCAGGACCACGGTGAATTCCACATCAGACTCACAAGGAGCAATGTCCCGGTTTTTAATACGTGAATATAAATGGACCAGTTATTTTAAAATGAGTGTGTGATTTATTGCACGTACTTTGTCAAATTAAGTATACTTTGGGGCCAGCAGTTAAACTGGAGCTTTGAAGTTTTGCACTATACTTCCATTCACACTTTGCTCACAATTACAAAACGTCACGGGATGATTAATGGAGATGAGGCAGACCTCACCTGGCCGGCCAAACACGTGTACATGCGTGGACAGATAGACGGGGACACGCTAGGCTGACGATCCGAGGCCACGTCACCGGAAAGATGCTCTGATCTTTACCTCTGCTGAAGTGTTCCTCATCCCTCAGTTCCTCATTTTAATAAACATGGGCGAAGGACATGCTGCAGCTCATGATCCGGGGGTCGTCTTGGCCAAAACCCGACACCATAACCAATTCCACCCAAACCTCAAATTGTAATTGTTTCTGATTGAGGTTTGGCCTAAACCCTAAACCGTAATTGTTTCCGGTTAAGGCTGGGCACCCCGGTCATTTCACACTGGCAGAGGTGTGGCTGACTCTATCAGTATCACACCAATCAGACGTCAAGGAAGGAAAACACGAACGCACTACCGCCCCCCCGCCCCCCCCCCTCCCATGCGATGGTGGCTTATCTTACCTTGCCGGGTAATGGCAGCTCCGGGAAGGCTTCTGACAGGAGACAGAGGTTCTGCTTAA
>JAABNY020000039.1:2309102-2324400 GCA_015164015.2 Brevimyrus niger
CGCGGCACGGCCGGCGGGCGGGGAGAGGGGGGGAGGGGGGGGGGGGGGGGGGGGGGGGGGGGGGGGGGGGGGGGGGGGGGGGGGCTGACGAAGGACGACCCCCGCGTGGGACCACCCGGCCCTCGCCTGGAACACGAGGAACCAGCTCAGCAGATTCACATGAAGCGTCATCCTTCTATCAAACCGAAAGAGGAAGAGACAATGACATTTTACTGCTGTAATGCTACACGGCATTGTACATTATTATTAACAGACAAATACATTATTATTATTATTATTATTATTATTATTAGCCTTTTTGCATTTGTTTATTTATTTACTTTATTTTCTTGCTTCATTGCACCATTTTCCTGGTGTGTGACTCTCATACCCGTTTGTGGCCCCCGATGTCTGTCGGGCGTCTGTCAGGATTTCTCAGATAGCTGGGTTAACCTAAGCTAGAATCACGACTGTCCAACAAGAGTTTAAACACGGAGCATTCCTATTGGACAATTAAGATGTCTACCTCAAGTTAACCCAGCTGAGAAATCTTGCGTTGTGGAATGTTCTCCAGATCTCCTGCAGCGCTAAGCCATAATCACTTCTACTTGGTGACTGAGTGAAATAAGACCCAACACTTATGCCAGTCAGTTTAAATACAGCATTAAAGGTGGACCTACCTGAATTTGGAAACTTTAACAGGTCACCCTCTCAGAAAAGGATCTGAATGCCATTTATGTGACAATAAGTCAACCTCACAGCAAGCCATGTTCACAGTGACCAGCTTAGAAAGTGCAGTCCGACACTTTGATCCGGGCATGGTTCTGCAATGGTCTCGACCTCCTGCTGTCTGCAGGCTCTCCCAGGGCAGCTGAACCCCATTTCAACCAGCAGACTGAAAATATTCCTAGAATCCCTAAATGCCATGATCTGCGTGATCTTCACCCAGAATCAGAAGAGCGCGGGGGAACATAAATCCGCATGAGAGACGGCACTGGGACGGCACACACCTCGAAGCTGGGCGAGGTTCCTCCGTGGCCTAACACTGGAACACAGGTATGCTGTTAGGTTATGAGTCTGCAGAGCCAAGGAAACAGATGGCAAAAAAAAAAAAAAAGATTTAATCGCGTTTGGCACAGCCATCACGATGCAGGAGCACAAAGCTTGCGGGATTTGTCAGCGAAGGCGGCACTGGGATAACCCAAACTGACCTTTAATTACACACAGAAAAGCATGGATATTATATTGCGGGTCTCTGCCCGATCCTTAGGGGGTGCTAAGGGTGAGTATCTTAAAGCACGTTATTATAAGCTATTTAGGAGACATGGGACCTCTTTATGTGCTGCTAGACGAGGAAGAAAAAAAAGGAATCATATTTGAAATGAGACCTGCGGATTTCCACTCTAGCAGCTAGTAATGGTTCTCCGTGGTGATGAGGGCACAGGGGCATGTTAGATTTCCCAGGCTGTGATAAGGATATTATTACCCTGCTACGGTCGAAATCTCCATCTCAGAAGTCCCCAGACTGGTGTCAGTAAATTAGAAAACACTGCGGATGACCTTTTCCTGGAACGGCAGTGGGACCGGACCCTTCCTCCCCCATCGACGGCCAGGAACCCGCCCTGGCATTTGCGTGTGACAAACGTCACGGGCCGAGAGAGCGTCGGCATGCAGTCCGGTGACGTGCCTTCGACGGTCCGGCTCCATGATTCTGAAACACGGCTCGCAGCAAACAGACATATATTCATAATTACTGCAACAGCTATTACTAATCAGGTGACGGCAATTAAAAACAAAAAAAAAAAATAAAAAAAAAAAAAACGCTGCTGTCAGATTCTTCTTAAAAAAGGCTGCATACACCTGTACCCCTTTTCCATATTTAACAAGAAACATTAATTAACAAAGTAAATAGGCGCAGGGACACCAGGCGAAGACGCACGTCGCAAATGAACGTCGTTACAAATTAGGGGCACCGGCGTATCCGGCAGGCAGGGAAAGTGCCAGGGACAGAAAGACGGCCGCAGCTCGGTGCTGAGCAGCGGCTGCACTCGGCGCGAGTGGGATTCGTCCAGCGCCGAGACGTCCCCCGCGGCTCCGCGCCCCGACATGACAACCCCTCTCACAGCCGGAGTGCTGATATCACCACCTTTAAGTGCCAAGTTGCTCTGCACCTTTTCCATAATTAGACCATTATTCTAACAAGTGGGGCCTCTTCTCAAATCGCTTCGCTGCCTCCCTGTCTTTGTTGTTTTTTTTAACATGTATTTTGGCAGCTGAGATTTTATTTTATCAACTCGGATCACGCTCAGCTTAACTGCGAACTCGAGTTAAAGCGTGAGATTCCAGACGTCACTTCTGTTCTGTCAAAACTGTGAAGGCAGTCACAGATTCTGGGTAGACGCTAAAAAGAAAAAAACTAAGCAAAAAAAACAGCAAAAAACAAACTCACTTTTTGCGTTTTGCCTTGGCGTCCATTTAAGCGGTAGGGAAAAAAACAAGCCATTAATGGCTTATGAATAAAATAAATTTATTTAAACTACATCTTGGACCCTGAAAATAGTGTTTTTTTTAAACAACAAATAAAGAATAATGAATGAAGAAAAAGAGCAGGAAGGACATGTGAGGTTTCAAATTGTAACATCATTTTATAAGAAAATTCCAGAAAAAATATATATATTATATTGAAAGATAATTCCATTTACCACACGATTCCTTACTTGTCAGATGATGAATATTCAAAGGAAATTGTATTACATCCACCATGACCGGGAAAGTGGCCCTTTTATCTTCTGATAAATTTCACCCACTGACATCACCAGCAGGGTACAGAGGGTAAAATTCACACACTTTTACAAATCATCCAAATATTAAATGCCGAACATCTGCCACATTTTTTTTCCGAGTGTCTACCAGAAAACCATTTGGTAAATGTATAGCATATATTCCTGGAAGGCCATATTTACACTAAAATTCCATCCTAACCCTGTTCTGTGTCCTCTGTCTCCTAAGTCTTCAGCGTTTTGGAAAAGAAACAAGGCAGCAACTCTCACAGGGAGATGCATGGAGGCACAATCGGGGCCGAAAAAAAAAACGCTCACTTTAGCACAAAATAAATAAAAAAATTCCCTTTCCGAAATTTCTCCTGCGGGTAAACATAGCGACCAAGATGTGTACTGGCCATTTTGCAACTTGATACTCCCACCTCCCCATTGGCGATGGATGTAACACGAAAGGTGAAACAACAGAGACCCTTGCTCACCGCTGCGTGCTATGCGGCTACAGCCCCCCCGCGGGGGGGGGGGGGGGTACATTAGCGGCACACAGGATTATGCTGATCCGGTTATTCTGCTTTCGGCTCAAATGGGCCTGGCTGCGCTGGGCAACATTCTTCTTCCTCGCGAGGAAGATGAGCCCTTGGCTGAAAAACCCCTATGGCCCCACAGCCGTCCACCCTCCCCCCACATGTCCACACGACGACTTGATTCCCAGAGTATCGATCCTCAGTCCGTCGCCTGTGAGCGATGACGGCTCCTAGAGGCCCCCTTACCTTATTATGTTAATTGAGTCTTGTTTGGTTCCTGTACATTTGATCTTACCCTGCATTAATAACTCTAGCGGGATGTTTGATCTGTATGTGAGGCCCTGACAATGATTCAGCTTCCTCACAGATGACTCCACACACACTGTTCTAAACTTATTTAAAGCTAAAACTATCCTTCCATCCATCTTCTAACTGCCCCAGACTGGAACCCATCCAAGGCAGCACTGAGCACATGGCCAGGGTACACGCTGGCCGGGGTACATGCTAGCCAGGGTACACGCTACCCGGGATGCCAAACGAGCTAAAACCTGCAAGGGAAACTCACGGCACAACTCACGCACGGTACATTGCCTGCCCCCATGCCCAGATCCTTTTCTGATCCTTTCCAATTGTGATTTTGTTCAAAATGGTCACAAATGGAACAACTTAAATAATCACATGAAGGCAAAGTGACTCGGAGGACCTTCTAGAAACTTACAATGGATACAAAAAGCAGAAATTAACACACACATACTTAAAAGCCTCTATACTCAGCTGATTACCCATAGGTGTCCTGAGTGAATGCCTGATCAAGGCTGGTTTTTCCAGATGTGTTCTTTTATTACAGGGTCCTTCAAAATGGCCCGTGTATCAAAACACCCTAAGTGACGATCATGTGAAATTTCAGGAAGAATGTGTGGCGATTGGACAGCCCCGTCGTTAGCTGAGAGGCTGGCACATGGACAGCTGGCCACGCTGCCCTATCTTCTCGCGCTTGTGCCCCTGCCCCCATGAGCGGCTGCACAAACGCGACCGGTGAGGCAGAGCCCCAGAAGTGGGACCCATTCATGGGAATAAGAGCACAGCGAGGGGGTATGCGGCGTGCAGCAACCCACCCCCAGGCCCCCGGAGGGGGTATTTGACGTCTGGCGAGGAGGGACGACCAATAAATGAGTAAAGCAGTGGTTAGACCGTGTCTCCTGGAGGGGATTAGCTGCAAACGGCGGAGCGAAGCATGATCCCAATTCTTGGTGTCAGGCTGTTTATTATATTACCAACCAACCGAGGCTTTGGAAGATCATCACAACATGATTTATGCAAGCATGTCAGTCTTGTTCTGTGGCCGGAACGCCAGCATTTTCTCCATCTCACTGTTCTTTTGCTGTTAATGTTATTTTACACTTCCCTATCGGTCTTTATATCCCATGTGTGTATGGGTACAGGTATATGTGTGTGTGTGCGTATATATATATATATACATACATACATACACACACACACAGTGGTACCTCAGTTCTCGAACGAACTCATTAGAACTAAAATTTCTTAAAAGTCGAACCAACCAGTTTGAAAAAAAAATTACCTAGAGCTCGATCTGAATCTCAGAAGTCAAACAATGTTACCTAAGATAACTTGTACAGCGGGAAATGAGTCATGCAGCACTTCACTCAGTGGAAACAAAGGGTAAAGCTTTAGTCTCAGCCTCGCATTCCCTGTGATAACGTCATGCATGTTTACACAAGCTGAATACATATATTTAGACAGTAAAAATACATTTAGACAATGATAGTGACAATAATTATTATTATATAACAAAATACATTTTAAAATAAAGATTTCTTATTCATTATTTTAATATTAACAATAAACCATCAATACATTTAATTATAATAATATTGTCCTGCCAATCGGGAACAAAGGCGCAGACGTCAGGGTATCGGGAAAAAAACGGGTTTAATTACAGGTAAAGCATGCAAAATGCAGACGGATAATACAACGACCAGGGAAACAAACTTAAACGTGGACGAAATACAGAGCGCTAATAAAAACAACCAGAAACAGCTGATCACAGGGGGATTCCACACGGTGTTAACGAGGGGCGTGGCACACGGAAGGAGCGGACGATCGGGCAGGACACTTTTTTTTTTAACACATTTACACATTGTTTTGATACATTTATTTTCTTACTTTACAAATGACTGTTTTGATAAATGTGCTTTGATGTGTTTAGTACAGTATATGCTCTTCTTGTTTTATCCGGTTTGGCTTGTGTTTAAATACTACAAAAAAAACATATTTAAAGAGTAAAGTTTTGGGGCCAGGAACCAATTAATTGGTTTTCCATTACTTCTTATGGGGAAAATTCGATCAGAACTCGAACTTTTTAGGATTCGATCTGGAGTTCTGAACGCCTTTATATTCGAATTCCGAGGTACCACTCTGTGTGTGAGTGTGTGTGTATATATATATATATATATATATATATATATATATATATACACACACACACACACACACACAGAGGCCTTACAATGATCTAAACAAGCAGTATCACTTTCTGACATATATACATGTCTTTGTGGTTTTAAGTTAGTGTCTGGCATATTTAGCACATGGGTGTGTGCTAAATCCATTCAGGACAGATCCATGTTTTCATATTTTTTGTATCAACTTCTGACCCCACTCTGAAAGTCACAGCAGAAGTCGAGACTCATCTGATCAGGCAATGTTTTCCCAGTCTTCCCAGTTTTGGTGAGTCCATGCCCACTGTAGCCAGTTTCCTGTTTAGCTTGTGAGCTGACAGGAGTCATACAGGTGTGTGATCTTCTGCTGTTGTAGCCCATCTGCTTCAAGGTTCAACAAGTTGTGCTTTCACAGATTCTCTTCTTCATACCATGGATGTAATGGGTGGTTATTTGAGTTAATGTTGCCTTTCTGTCATCTTGAACCAGTCTGGCCATTCATTTCTGACCTCTGCTATGAAGAAGGCATTTTCACCCAGAGAACCGCTGCTCACTGGATGTTTTTTATTTTTCAGCCCATTCTCTGTAAACCTTAGTGATGGTTGTGCATGAAAATACCGGTAGATCAGTAGTTTCTGAAATACCCAAAGCAGCCCGTCTGCCACTAATAACCATGCCACATTCAAAGTCACTTAAATCACCTTCCTTCCCCATTCTGACGTGTGATGTGAAGATTAACTGAAGCTCCTGGCCTGTATCTGAATGATCTCATACACTCCGCTGCTGACGTGATCAGATATTTGCTTCAATGAGCAGCTGAACAGGTGTACCTAATAAAGTGGACAGTGAATGTATATTGCAGTTAAACATAAAATCTCAAAGCATTTATATCAGTGCAATTTAAAGCATGCGTGTAAAGAATGTATAAGAGTACAGTATATAAATATATGCTTGCTGCTATAATTACGGGACGTGTGTATAACCAGCTTGTTACACATAAACCTTTGCTACAATAAACTACTACAATTTTCTAATGCATATACCTGTTTTACGTGAATGTGGTGGAATGCTACGGATACAGGCCAACGTATTTAGTTTTATTTATGTTCTCGATCATTTTTTAAAAAACTTATTTAAACGTGATTTTCTAAACTCCATTTTCAAACAGACCTGGATTATATGTTAACAGCTATGTTCCATTTAATAATAGTTAGTAGCAGTAATATGACGATGTTATTATAATTAACAAATAATTTTGTGCCCCCTCTGTTATTACATAAAGTGATAGATCTCTGCCTTTTTCTTTATGACGCATAGGAGGAAGCCTCTCACGATGCTCCCGAGAATGCCCTCATTTCTTAAAGCTCTCTATAATGAATGACTTCTAAATAATAAATAAACAAATAAATACATTAATGAGGTAAACAGGTGGAGCAGACCGGGGATCGCAGGCAGGTGGATCACGTGCAGACTCGGTCCCGGTAAAGTTTAGGCTCGATCTCCCGCGCGGGACGCCGACCTCGAGGCGGTAGTCGGAGGTTTCGCGGCTCCAGCGGAACTCTGCGAAGCGGGCCCGCTGCCCTCCCAGCCATGAGCAGCTGCCTTTGCATGAGGAGGAGGTGGGACGAAGCACCGCAGCTAGCAGTTAAGTTCGTCTGGCCATACTGTGAGGCTGACGGCGCTGGCCACAGGAGAGACAGGGGGAGGTTGAGAGAAAGTGCTTAAAACTGCCGCCGCTTTACTTTGACTCTGCGCCGACACCAGTGTATAAAATTATTTGTACAACTACGTGTACACGAATCTTAAAAAAAACAACAACTTTAGCATTATAAATATACAATCCCTCGTAACTGGTTTATTTATGTCGTGTTAGCCAGAAAGCTATTGCTAGTGGCGCGCGGAGCTCGTTACTGTAGCAACGGTGGCACAACTGCGCAGCCCGGTGGTTTAGCTTAGCTTAGCGCCGTAAGAGCGGATTAATATCTCCTGCAATCACCCTCACATGTTGTTAGTTAGCCGCATGGCGTTTTAAATTATTTTCTTATTAAATTATTGAAATGTCTCTTGGGCGGTTGGTTGGCATCCAAGATGCATGTGAAAGTGGCTTTTAATTGGCAAGCTTTGTTAGTATCAATCTTGCGTTTTAGGTATCATACCTTTAAATAAAACATGCCGAGAATTTTTTTTCCCCAAAGGCATAAGGAGCTGTTGTATATTTTCCTGTTTTAGCAGATGCAGTGCCGGTTTAAAATGTACCTTTATTCGGCACCTTCATCGCCTCCTTATCGGTTTGGCCTCGTTTTGCTGGTGCCTTGGCAGGAAGCATCACATTTACCTGTGTTTTTTTCTGCAGTCGCAAGCACTTCATTTTTTTTGCCTGACCAACGAACAGTGTTTCTAAACCTGGTTTTAAATGGGGTTCCGGATCTAAATTTCAACTGCTCCTGTGTGATGCTGCGCAATTTTAGCTCTGGTTCCCTAAACAGCCCGGAGCGCAGCACAAGCCTTGGTCGGAGCAGCCTTCGTGATCTACGTCGTGTGCGTAGCTGTCCCCCGGCCATTAGCTGGCGCTCTCCAAAGATCCTTTCACTTGCTAATATCTGGCAGATATTAACTGGGTTCCCCCGGGGGCTGACGTCCTGAAAGGACAACACTGTAACTGGCAAGGTTATCCCATGCCCTTTGGTGGACTGCTGCCGGCTGCTTTATTTGTATGCCTAAACAGTCTCTAACTTTTGCACGGTTTTCTTTCCGTCTCCAGAGAGCTCCAGAAACCGTTTTCTCCTCGGAGGTTGTTTCACTTGAGCTTTTTTTTGTGCACATGGGGTTAAATTGCTTGACAGGTTTTCAAGATAAGTCTCCATTTTTAGCACACTGTGAGTTTACTTTAGCCTGCACTGACAGACTTCAATTTTCCAATAAAAGTCAGCTTGTAACGAAATGGCTTGTCACTGTTTCGGAAAATCCCGATTGATTAGTGTGCAAATTAACGCGAGAAAGTGATGGTTCTCCGTCTCTAAGTTAATTTGCTTTTCCCAAATAAAGCACCCCAACAAACTTTTGGCAAACGGAAAGACCTCTGCCACTCCAAGTCAACCCCGATTTAATAAACCCTAATTACAATAAATTCAGTAAACGTTTAGATTGAGCGCAGTAAACCGTGCCATTTAAATTATCTTTAAAATGCTTTAAAGATAATTTAATAATATGGCAAGGGAACGTCTGCGAGATCACTAATCTTCTCCACCGTTACTGAATGCGCATTAAGCCAAAGCGTCTTTGGACAGGAGCAGGCGGTCATATATCTGCATTTAGGAGACCTCCTTGGAAATATATGCCGCCCCAGCTTGTTATTCAGCCCTCGCACGATAGTTCCTAATCGCCCATAGCAGCTGGGCCGCCTGGTTGTTTGGGAAGCCGGGGCCATGTCTTTCAAAGCAGCCGCTTTAGGCAGAACATTCTCCCTTTTACTTTATGAATAGGCTGCGAAGAAGCGACTCCGCTCTGATTTTAATATATTCGATGACACTGTATGGAAATTGATGTTACGCTTTTATCGCATTAAATAACCGGCTTGTTTTTGATTAATACTCTCGTAGATGCAGTTTTGGTGTAAATCTGTTTCATTTTAAGGCAGTTTCCCCCCAAATGCAATCTTCTGCTATAAAGTTTAGGGTAATGTTTATTTCCTTGTGGATATAATAATGATTTATACAATATGTTCTGCTGGTTATGGTCACCTGTCAACTTAAAAATATTAATATTATGATCTGCCCCTATAGGATTTAAGTTCGGCGGAGGGTGTCTGTTTCCTTCGTGTAGTTATTTACCTTTGTCCTGAGATGATATTTTGACAGAAGCTGTCTCATTCATGACGTTTGAGGAGACCTACCAGGGTAATAATGGAGATTCATTATACCAGTTAAGCACTTAAACGGCGTGCATGTGATGCATGCGAGACTTCTGTACAGTTGTGAGCTTATCTGTAAAGTAAGAAAATAAATGTATCAAAACAATGTGTAAAGTTAAAAAAAAAAATTAAAGAAGGTGAGCCAGCTGCAGTTTGAGGCGCGTTTCGCAGAATGTGGGGCTTTTCTTCGGAGGTAACCGAAAGCGGCGCATAATCATTCAGGACGAGTATGACGATAGCTCGCTGTTGGAGCACGGTGGTGTCTAAGAGGCATTAAAACGCTTCAGGTTTCATTGCGTTAAGAGTCTGTACTCAGCCGAATTGGACGCGGAGGGGAGGGGGGACGTTGTAAACCTGCGGTCGCGGTACTGCGGCCAACCGTAAACCCGCTGCGTGTTAATGAGAACTTGGCCTGAAACTGCCGGGCGATAAAACCGCACAGAAGTCCGCTGGCAGATAGCAGTGATGGTCATGATCTGGTATTAGTTCGGTTTTATTTTAACTGATCCCCCCCCCCAACTGGAGCTATAAAAAAACATCATGAGTCAGTATTAGGGTGCAATCTCATGTAACGTGAGCTGAAGGTGAAAGTGGAGGGAGTAAGAAGAAACGCCAGTACTGGCTTCCAGAGGCTTTAAAGACCGCCTTCCGCTCGCAACCAAGTAATAAAATCTTTTTAATTTCTTTTTAATGGATGCACGTCCACCCAGCGAGGCGATGAGGAGCGCAGTGAGAATGCGGCGCTGGGAAAGCCTTTCCGATCCAACGTGTTAGGGAATATGATTGTAATATGAAAAATATTGCTAAAAAAAAAACTACTTAATGTGCAAACTTGGTTACGCCGCATGTTTTATGCTTTAACGATGTTTAATTGTGTGGATAAGTATGGCTGTAAACCAAGAAAACTGACAGAATACTTCTCCCTGCGAAGCAACTGGCTGGCATTGTGAAGTCCAACTTAAGAGTTTAATGATTACTTTTTAAAAAGCGGCCAAGTGTGCAGCCTTCCACCTCCAAGGCCGTTGGTTCAGTTCCTGCCTCTGGTTCTGTGTTTGTGAAGCTTGCGCAGGTTTTCCCTGGGTACTCGAGGTGCGCCCCTCTGTCCAAAATATAGTTAGATGAATTTCCTGTGGTGTGCGTGTTATTGTGGAAAGGCGATAGATTTAAAAACAGCAAAAAAATACCCACTGTTCCATGCTAAATAATGCACACTACCATCACTCACCTATACAAACTGGAATTCTATTGACCATAATGCCTTTACTGTTACACCGCGGTTTGAGGCGCACCCACATGTAGCATTCACGTTTAAAACCCAGTACCGTCCATTTATGTTCTTCCTCTGTTCCGGAGAGGGCTCCTTATTACCTGTGCTAGAGCTCACGGACATTGGTTGTTGTGTGCCAAGACCCATATGGCTTCACCAATTACTGTTCCGTCCCTAGTTAAAGGGGCAGTGTCACCCTGTTTAGTGTCTTGCAAATATAACCGTTCACCATGTGGTACATATGATACGAATTAAAGCGTCTTCCAGTGAAAACGCCAAGACAATGATGTAAATGAGGCTTGCTTTTAAAATGCATGTTTGAAACACCGTTTGTTTGAACAACAGATATTGCTTGGGTGGCTTTGATTATGCGTCTCCTGGACCTTGCTTCTCACTCCAGAGGAGCTCGTTCTTCAGCTCAAGGTCAAGGAGTGACCTTGAGTCGCCAGCTGTGCAGACAAACAGACAAACCCCTCCGCCATAAGTCTGTCTGCCTTGTTTGTTGAAGTGTTTCAAGCCCAATTCTGACCCCAGGTTAGGTTGGTTGACTCAGCCATTGTAGAAAGCAGATCTACCCCCTGTCGGTTTTTAGCTACCAACGGCCGGCCGCTGCCTCGGTCCTCCATATGCTGGGTCTGGTTTTAGCGGGAGAGAAACCCAAAACACATGAGGCTTGCTGCAAGAAAATGCCTTTTGTTTAATAAGCACTGAAACCTCTCGGGCTGGATCTTTGGTGCTCCCCGACTGTAGCTGTGGAATAATCATGTGTTTTTTTTCTTTTCTTTTCTTTTTTTGTCTTGTCCTTGAACATTGGGGACACGGCTTGCTTTTAGGGAGCTCTCTGCATATGTAGTAGGGCCACACAGCATCAAACAGACTGACTATCGCCTTAAATTTCATTGAATAAATTACCGGCACTCTGGCAAGAGTAAAAATTATATTACCTGAAATGGACTGTATAATTAAGGAATTGCACAACTTAATAACAACTTAATAGTTCCCTTGCTGTATGTTCATTTTCTCACTTTTTAACTTCACTCTTTGTCTTGCCCTGTATATTTTTGGCTCAGAGGTTCTTTTCAAAGTTTTAGTTATTTTTGTCATTAAATTAATAGCGAAGATTCACGAGTTATAAGCGGGTGTGAACGCGCGTACTCTGAAATGTCACCTTTTCTTTATGTAGTCTGGTTCTCAATTTTGTTACATGCTGTAATGGAAATAGATGGACTTGTGAATATAATAATGCAAGCTGCTTGCTTTTATGTTTCTTTAAGGTCTCCATCCTGACTCGCAGCATATGGCTTCCAAGGGTTCACTGTCGTTTAGATACCTCCTGTCTAGATATTCACTTATGATATTATTCCTATTTTTATCCCAATAATTTTCAAATGTGAGGCAATCTCTTGCGCCTTTTTAGCACCTTGTCATCTTTGTATTTTTTTTCCCCCAACATTTCTCATGTTGTTTGACACCCAACAGAGGGGTTTTCTATTTTATTAGGGCGCCGACAGTCTCGCCCCTACGTTTCAGAGCCCTGCCGCAATGCCCGAGGTGTGGGACCTGGCCGGAGTTCTTCCAGAGGTGTCCGTGAACCCCATAACTGGAGTCGGG
The DNA here is from genome assembly GCA_015164015.2 of Brevimyrus niger. NCBI lineage: Eukaryota > Metazoa > Chordata > Actinopteri > Osteoglossiformes > Mormyridae > Brevimyrus > Brevimyrus niger. The sequence continues at coordinate 2,321,633 of JAABNY020000039.1, forward strand.
GTGGTGGCTTCCCGCAGGCGTGCTCCGTCTGGCTACTGCGTGGTGAGCATCACCGTCTCTTTGTGATCGCTTGGCCGCTTCGCTGCGGTTCAATCAAACGACGCGGCATTAATCAGGAGAATTATCAGCTTGTCCCGTTTGAATCTAATGCCACGCAGCTGAAAACCAGCCAATTAGCACACTGTCGTGGGGATTTGCGGAGTGGGCAAGCCGGCAAGGGAGTCTGGCATTTCTGTGCCATTGTCCTGCTTTCATTTAACCACCCTCATCCAGTTTTCCATGGCATTTTTTTTTTTTTTGTGAAGTAAGTGGGAACTCTTTTTGTGTGGTTTTGAGCTCCTGAGAGAAACCGAGTGCCTTTGAGTGCGAGTTAGAAGAATTACACTGTAACCCAGAAATTTTAATTACCAACGACTAAACACAGAGGATATGTCTTTACACTGCAGAGGGGGGGTTTGCGTCGTGGAGCTCTGAACCTCCTCTGAGACCATCCCGAGAGATCTCCTCCTGTTCCGGGGTCTCTTCTCGTCTACCTCTACTCCTTGTCCTCTGGGGGTGTTGCTTTGTTCCCCACTTCCGAGGGCTTGGACGACCCCCAGTGCCACGAGGCAAGAAGCAGCACTGCGGTGTTGCAGTGTCCCAGTGTGAGGGCTATGATGGTGGATGGGGTGGGGGGGGGGGGGGACCCGGCTTTTGGATTTGGGTAAACCCAGGGCAAACATGGGAACACGGAGCCAGCAGGGGGCTTCGGGGCAGCGCCTGCCTCCTTCCGTCTCTCTGATGTCACACTCCTGCGTCGCTCTTCGCTCTCTCTCTCTCTCTCTCTCTCTCTCTCCCTCTCGCACTCCCTTCAGAGGCAGCTCCCTCCCCCCCTTCTGTTTCGGTTCCCGGCGGGAGACGGCGTGGCATGTTGATGAAGCACCGCAGGCTGGCGCCGGGGATCCGCTAAACGGCACATGGCACACTTAGGCAGAGAGGCATCCTCTCCGAGCCCCTGCCCATCCCTCTTTCCATGCTGCCTTTCTGCTGAGGGCCCCTCGCCGTCAGGGCCTCCTTATCCGGGCACAGCCGTGTGCCGCTTAATTTTTTTAGGGGGTGACGCCTCGGATTTTTTGGAATCTACACATGAAGGCCCCAGGTGTAGATTTTGTTGAATTATCGTGAAACCTTTTCCTGCAGATCTTTTTTGGGTTTTGTGTCCAGTGTGTGAATATTTTTAAGCGTTTGAAAACTTAGAATTGACATCTCAGTTCTAAATTTTAGAATAAGAACTAAGTTAATTTAATTAGAAGTGCGTGTGTGTGTCTATATGCCTATATATGGCTCAGTTGGAAGTTTAAGGCATAGAAAAAGCTCTTGGGGTTTACAGATGTTTAGTTAGAATGTGTTTGACACTGTCGCTGTTTGCCCTCAAATACTGATTTAAGGACGCATAACCATGCTTTGAATCTGCACGTGGCAGAAATAAGATTACGCAGATTAATCGGAGATGGCTGCGCACCATGGCATTTAACCCACCGATAAAATGGCGTTGGGGCTGCTCTTTTCGTTGCGCCTCCATTCTGACGCGGCTTCCCCATCCCTGGTGCAGAGTGGGCCCCCGTGGGGACCGGGAATCGGCCCGGTTGAGGGACACCAAACGCACCGACGGATCAATCCACCACGGGAAACGGCGGCGTGATTCTGAACGTACTGGAGTGTGTTGTACATGTCGCTCCCCAAATGCACCCTCCATAAGTTGGTTTGAGTGATTGCAGAGCACGTGGGATTTGGAGGTCTCAAGTCGGTGCAGACTGGGGAGCTGATTTCCAGTCGTTTACCTTTGAGCCCCACTGACCTGTGAGTTGCGTTGTCTTTACTGGCCCCCAGACTGATGGCAAGCCTGACATACTCTCCCCAAAAAGCAAGGGGGTGTAACGTCCTGTCGTGCGGCGCGCCCCTCCTCCTCCCGACGGAAAGCCCGCCAAGCATTTCCGACTCCGGCTGCTTGTTGCGTTCCTCCTCTTCCCCGCATCCTAATCTTCATCCCGGGAGACCTCGTTACTGCGGATGCTGCTTTTGTTCAAAGTTTTCTTTTATTTTCTCTTTGCATTATTAATAGCGTGTCGCCCTCATCTCTTCCACAGAAATAAAGTGCTGTTTATAATGAGATCAGCTCTAGGTGCATTTAGATCCTCTCCTGTGTGGCATCTCTGATTACTGCACAGGGTGCCACTGTGCGGCTGTTGCACGGTAATTATTAATCCTCTGTACTGTGCGTCAGTTTGCTGTTAATTATCGGTGCTGCGTAGTGGTCGGGAAGGACCAGGGGGCGCTCTTGTGTCCTCGGGGGTCCAGCACCGCTTTAGTGGGCAGTGTCGCCCCTGGGGAGTAAGTCCCACTGGCTATTTATCCATGTCTAACTTTTTGGCTTTTCAAGGTCTTCATTGTTTGCAGAAAATCCCCTGCTGGCCATTTTCTAAACCGGCTCGTTTTCCCAGTTTTCACTTGCATGTAAATAGCAGGAATAATGGTAGAAGAGGCTCTGAGGCTCTTCCGGAACGTGTTGGGGTTTAGCACCGGTGGGACGAGAACCCAGAGAGCGCCCCCCCCTCCCCCACAGACATGCCGTCCCCGAGGGCCGTGCCGCAGCAGCGTGACGCTCAGGTACACCCCCAGCCTCCCTTGACATTGGGTTTCGTGCCACTGTCCCCTTTGTCTCTTCTGACAGGATGGTGTGTACTGACCCGGAAAAGGCGTCCAAGACGGGTTGTCTTGTACGGATTGAG